>VBSM01002608.1:164445106-164475581 GCA_008086735.1 Cheirogaleus medius
CCCCCCCCGCTTCCCCTCTTCCTTCCTCCTCTTCTTCCTCCTCCTCCTTGCTTGTTTTCTTTTTATTCACTGTTCTTTACTTTGTTTTATTCAGGGGCAAGAATTTGGTGGTGTTTATAAAATTGGAACTATAGCCAATGAAGATCTAGAAAGGCAAGGGTGTCATCCCTTTTACGAATCTGTCATCTCTAATGCCTTTGTTGCTGAGGTAAGGACAGTGTACCTAAGAAGATAGATTTAATTGTCATGCTTTACATCAAAACAAAATTTAAAAAAAATTTAACTCTCATGCTGTTGTAGACAGTATAAACAAAAACTAAAATTTTCCTGAAAATGTACTTCTTTGTCTTGGTTCTTACTCATGTTATTCATTGGTTTTATGTGATTTGTTTCATATATGTTATGATAGATTATGAAATTAAAGTCTATTTAAAATGTTACATAAAATAATATGCTTAAATAAGTGATAAGTTATTCAAGTGACCAGAAGACATAAAATCCTTTAATTATGTTTTCTGAGATTATGTTCAAAGAAAAAAACACACCCTATGAAATGGTAAAACTGCTTCTTTTGTCTAGTCTGAAGTGACCTATGACACTTATCAGCACGTCCCAGTGGAAAGCTTTGCGGAAGTTCTGCTGAGAACTGGGAAACTGGCAGAGGCTAAAAGTGAAGGTGAAGAAGTATTTCCGACCACAGAAGGTAAGAAAGAAGGCTCTACTTTCTTGATAGTGTGTAACTCATATTAGGAGGACAATAACTAAGAATGTGTGAATGAACAAGAGTTAGGAAAAAGGAATTTTTTAGTAATTTTGAATTGCTTAACTTGACCCCATAATTCATTCATGTATCCATTCATGTATTCATTTGTTTAAAGCATTCATTGAGAACCTACTTTTTTCTAGACATTTATTTATATTCAGGATTTAAAAGGTTAAATAAAATGTAATCCCTATCTTTACATTACTAATTATATAAAGTGATTCTCAATGGTATAAAGTGCTCAATAAATATTTCTTTCTTGTTTTTATGCTTAATAAAAGGTCAATGTATATTTGATATTCAGAATTTTCTAGATGGTGGCATATCTTCCCGTGTAGTATTTTTTCAGAAGATTAAATGTATGCAAGTTTACCAAAGACAGCTTACATTTGTGCTTTTTTTTCTCTTTAGCCTCCTTACTTCTTTCAAGGTAGTTTCCTTGACTATGTTTTTTCAGTTCCCTCTCTCTCTGCTCTGCCATCCTTCCCGGATACCTCATGATTCAAAGCTGCTGGAACTCCAGCTGTCTTGTCTATATTCTGTGCATCAGTGAGGAGGAAAGGGGATGAAAAAAAGCAGTTTTCTTGGACGTCCTATCCATAATTAGCTCTTACATGTTACTGGCCACATCTAACTGCCAGTAAGCGTGGACAGTCCATCTTTTGACTGAGCACATTACTGCATGGAGTAAAATTTGGGAAAATGTTTACAGGGAATATAACTGCTACTTCCCCCCAAACCTGATAGCATAATGTATTTTTACATAATTGTTTTCTTTCAATCAATATTTATATGCAGTGGGAAGAGGAAAGGCAAATACCACTTCCCTATCCACTATGCTGGTCTCTTGAGTACTGAAGGTTTTTACTAAGTATATCATTTTTCTTTCACTCTGAGATGCATGTTTTTCTACCTCTTATCATTCTATAATCAGGTATGTGACACAGTTATGGATATGTTTCTTTTTTTTGCCAAAAAACCACTATTACATTCACAGCAGTTGATATTTAACATATATGGAAAGTGTAGTCATGTTCCTCTTCCTCTGTTTAAATATTCTTTATTACTTTTTGCTTTGCTTTTCTTGTTATTGTCTTAAATCAGTTCCCCATGTATTAAATATAATTGGTTATCAGGGTAGTTTGTACAGATAGAATGTGAGACCGTAAGAAAATATTGGGTTGGATGTGGGCATGTCACCTATTGATTGGCACATTAATGGACTGAAGTAATAATCAGTATGTTTACATATATTGGCTTATACAATATTTTTATTAATTATTTAGTTTGAAAAACAGAGGCATTATTCATTTTATTGTGCTTCCCAGATATTGTGTGAGTGTGTGTGTGTGTTTTAAATAAAAATTGAAGATTTGTGGCAACCCTGCATCAAGCAAGTCTATCAGCATATGCTCACTTCATGTCTCTATGTCACATTTTGTAGTTCTCACAATATCTCAAACTTGTTTTATTATTATATCTATTATGGTGATCTGCAATCAGTGATCTTTGATGTTATTATTGTGATTGTTTTGGGGTGATATGAACCATGCCCACATAAGACAGTGAACTTAATTGATAAATGTGTGTGTTCTGATTGTTCTACCAACCAGCCATTCTCATTCTCATTCTCTCTCTCTGTCTCTCTGTCTCTGTCTCTATCTCTCTCTCTCTCTTTCTCTCTTTCTCTGCCTCCCCTCTTGGGCCTTCCTATGCCCTGAGACACAAGAGTATTGAAATTAGACTAATTAATAACCCTATTAATTAGCCTCCAAGTGTTCAAGTGACAGGGAGACTTACACATCTCTCACTTTACATCAAAAGCTAGAAACAATTAAGCTTAGTGAGGAAGGCATGGCAAAAGCTGAAATAGGCTGAAGGATTGACTTCTTGCACCAGTTAGCCAAGTTATGAATGTACATGAAAAGTTCTTGAAAGAAATTATAAGTGCTACTCTAGTGAACACATAAATGATAAGAAAATGGAACGCCTTATTGCTGATATGGAGAAAGTTTTAGCGGTCTGTATAGAAAATCAAACCAGTTACAACATTCCCTTAAACCAAAGCCTAATTCAAAGTAAGGACCTAACTCTCTTAAAGTCTGTTAAGGCTGAGAAATGTGAGGAAGTTGGAGAAGAAAAGCTGAAAGCTAGCAGAGGTTGGTTCATGAGGTTTAAGGAAAGAAGCCATCTCCATAACATAAAAGTGCAGGGTGAAGCAGCAAGTGCTGATGTGGAAGCTGCAGCACATTATCCAGAGGATCTAGCTAAGATTGCTGATGAAGGTGACCACACGAAGTAGCAGATTTTCAATGGAGACAGAACAGCCTTATATTAGAAGAAAATGCCATCTAGGACTTTCAAAGTGAGAGAGAAGTCAATGCTTGGCTTCAAAGGACATGCTAACTCTCTTGTCAGGGGCTAATGCAGCTGGTGAGTTTAAGTTGAAGCCAATGCTCATTTACCATTCTGAAAATCCTGGGACCCTTAAGAATTATGCTACATCTGCTCTGCTTATGTTCTATAAGTGGTGCAACTAAGCCTGGATGACAGCACATCTGTCTACATCATGGTTTACTGAATATTTTAAGCCCACTGTTGAGACTTACTGCTCAGAAAAAGATTACTTTCAAAATATTACTGCTCATTGACACTGTACCTGGTCCTCTACAAGCTCAAATGGAAATGTACAAGGAGATGAATGTTGTTTTCATGTCTGCTAACATAGCATTCATTCTATAGCTCATGGATCAAGGAGTAATTTTGACTTTCAAGTCTTATTTAAGAAATACATTCCATAAGGCTATAGCTGCCATAGGTAGTGATTGCTCTGATGGATCTTGGCAAAGTAAATTGAAAACCTTCTGGACAGGATTCACCATTCTAGATGCCATTGAGAATGTTAACTAAAAAAAAAAAAATTAACGAAGTTTATACTTTGTAAAAAGGAGAGCTTTATTTCTCATAAAGGGTAGCAGCCTGTGGGTCAGCCATCCCAACTGGCTGAAAAGCAGAGCCCCAGCCAGAAGTCAGCACACATGCTTCAAAGGACAGACAAAAGGAATAAGATTTTATATGAGTGGGGTGGTCAAATATACATATTTAACAAGCTATAGGAGGAGTCATGAATATTTATGAAAAAGGGAAATCACATGTATTTGCAATTGTGCTTTATCTCTCCCATCCCGTCATGCCTGGAAACTTAGTTTGTTTGTTTGTTTGTTTGTTTTGAGACAGAGTCTCACTCTGTTGCCTAGGCTAGAGTGCCATGGTGTCAGCCTAGCTCGCAGCAACCTTAAACTCCTGGGCTCAAGCAATCCTTCTGCATTAGCCTCCTGGGTAGCTGGGACTACAGGCATGTACCACCATGCCTGGCTAATTTTTTTAATATATGTTTTTAGTTGGCCAATTAATTTATTTCTATTTTTAGTAGACATGGGGTCTCGCTCTTGCTCAAGCTGGTTTCGAACTCCTGACCTTGAGCGATCCACCTGCCTCAGCCTCCCAGAGTGCTAGGATTACAGGCATGAGCCACCACGCCCGACCTGGAAACTCAGTTTTAAGATGTTTCTGGGGTCCCTTTGGCTGAGAGAGGTCCGTTCAGTTAGCAGAGGGCTTAGGATTTTGTTTTTAGTTTACAAGAATATTTCTGATTCATGGTAGGAGGTTAAAATATCAACATTAACAGGAGTTTGGAAGAAGTTGATTTCAGTCCTTATGGATGAGTTTGAGGGGTTCAAGACATCAGTGGAGGAAGTAACTGCAGGTGTGTTGGAAATAGCAGAACTAGAATTTGAAGTTGAGCCTGAAGATGTGACTGAATTGCTATAATCTCATGATAAAACCTTAACAGATCAGGAATCACTTTGTATGGAGGGTCAAAGAAATGGATTTCTTAAGATATAATAGAATCTATTCCTGGTGAAAATGCTATGAACATTGTTGAAATGACAACAAAGGATTTAGGATGTTGCATAAACTTAAGTTGAGATAGTAGTGGCAGTGTTTGAGAGGATTGACTCCAATTTTGAAAGAAGTTCTACTGTGAGTAAAATGCCATCAAACAGTATTGCATGCTACAGAGAAATCTTTCATGAAAGGAAGAGTCAATTGATATGGTAAGCTTCATTGCTGTCTTAAGAAATTGTCATAGTCACCAAAACCTTAAGCAACCACACACCCTGATCAGTCAGCAGCCGTCAACATTGAGGCAAGACCCTCCACCAGCAAAAAGATTACAACTTGCTTAAGGCTCAGATAATCCTTAGAATTTTTTAGCAATAAAATATTTTTTTAATTAATATGCTATTGCATATTTAATAGACTATGGTATAGTGTAAATATAACTTTTATATGTACTGAGAAACAAAAAAATTGGTGTGAGTTGATTCACTGCAACATTTGCTTTATTGCAGTGATCTTTAGCAGAACCTGCAATTTCTCTGAGGTATGCCTGTACATGTATGTGAATTTGAATGCCTCTCATACAAGAGGTATGCTTTACGAAAAAGCAAAATAATAGAACTACATTGTTAAAGGTTTGAAAAGTGGATGCTTTCTTAGAGTATACCCTCTCAAACCATATATACTATAACATTTCATACCTTTTGATAATGCCAATATATCTGGAACAGGATACCTTTGACTATTTTATAATGTTAAATATTTGTCAGAAATTTAGCAGAATTGAAGACTGATATAGGTTAAATGACCCAAATTAAAAATTATGGTAAAAATGTGATTCCTGACTTTGGTTCAGAAATAGGTCATAATATAAATTAAACTTCCCAACATGATCTGACTCTTTAGAATTTTTTAATAAAGTTGATGAAAAGATTTTTATGGAGACTAGCTAAAGAATATTGATCATTATTTATTTGGCTAAATGAATGATTTAATGGCTAATGATTTCTAAATCTATAATATGGGCAACTTTCCTCTGAATTTAGTTCTGGAATTAAATTTATTATAGATCGCTCTCCAGAGGCACTTATTTTGCATAGAATTAGTGCTTGGGGGCTTTGGCATGATTATCTGATTTTGGCTGTGTAATTTGTTTAGAAAATGCATTGAGTTCAAGGTTTGACAACTAGCATTATAAATTAAACTCATAAACACTACTAAACGTAGGGCAGGAGGGTTTTTTTTGTTTTTTTTTTAGTTTATCTTAAATGGTAAAGTCCTTGTGATTCAGTCTCTAGCCAATATGACATCTTGTGGATTCCAGCGAGACCCTTTCCGTGATCAGTCTACTTACCATCATCTCTGAAAATTTTGTCACATATTTCTTCTGAAGGTTTGAAGATTCCAAGGCTGAGAAGCTTCCTATGTGTAGGGTTTAAATGCAACTTTTTAAGAATCTTCTAGTTTCTGTAAGGGCTGCTAAGACAGTTTTGATGCCCAGAGGTAGAGGGAGGACTGATGTTTTCACCTACTCTCATCAGTTTCCTTTAACAGTTCATCAGTTAGGAGGGGGCTGGGCTAGGCACTTAGGGTACAGAGATTAATGAGCTGGGACCAGTATGTGGGAGAAAAAACATGTCATGAGATAACTTCAACAACCATTGTGTTAGGAATTAAGAGAGAGATTTGATTCCTTTCCTTTCAAACTGAGGTCACATGGAGTGTGATGTATTTAGGTGCCTATGATTCTTCCAGTCTTGAAGCAACTGGGAGGTCATGGGTCTAGTGTGGCCAGAAACTCAGCTGGCTAAGTGAATGCTGAAGACCAGGCATATGTAACTTGTCCAGCGTACCTTCCAGGAAACCTCCTTTGGGGAATAACTGATGGGAGCTTGAGTGTTTGACATAGTTATCAGAGAGGATTTTTTTCTCTTTTCTTCCCTCTAACATTCTATTGAGAAAATTTAAAATTCACAGGAGAATTGAACAAATTCTACAGTGAACTCCTATATACACTCTTAGATTCTACCATTAACATTTTACCATGCTTACTGTACATACATTTTTCCATCCCTCTATCTGTCCACCAAATTCAACTTATTTTCTGAAGCATTTCAAAGTAAGTTGTAGACATCAGTACACTTCACTCCTTGATACTACACTGTGCGTATCTTTAACCAGAGTTAATGTTTATTACATTTTTATGAGATTGAATTTACAGTGAAATAAAAAATCTTAATTGTATGACAAGTGTATGAATACTGACACATGCAGCACTTGTGTATCCTTCACTCCTATCAAGATACAGAACATTATCATCACCCCAAGAAGTCCATGCCTCTTCCCAGTAAACACCCACCCCACCCTCCCCAGAAGGCAACCCATGTTCCGGTTTTTCCCCAGCATAGATTTGTTTTGACTGTTCTAGAATTCATTAAGTGGAATCATAGGGTATATATTCTAAGAGTGGGATTATTGGGTCAAAGAATATGTGTTTGTTTAGTTTTGTAATAAATCACCACTCTTACCTGCTAGGTGTTGTGGTATTTCTGGGCTCTGGTTCTTCAAGACTACAGGTTTTCTGAATTTTACCTGCCCAGCATGGCACAGACAGGGGCTTACCCTTAAGATAGAAGCTGTGAAAATGGGAAACTCACCAGTGCCATTCATTCTTCCAAAGGGCAACCACCCTCTAGTTTCTAAGTGCTTTAGGTAGCTCTCCAGTCCCTTGTGTTACTTGTGTTTTATACTTTATCTAGAGTTTATATAATAGTCTTCATCTGCAGGAGGGCTGTTCTAATAAGAGAACCCAATCACTCAACCTTAAATTGAAGAATTTCAATAGAATTACTCTTCTGGATTTTATTGGAGTTCGTCAGATGACAGTGAGGTTAAAGCCTGAGTCATAGTTCCCCCTGAAGAGAGAATAGAAAGCCAAGTTTCCTTTTTCTTAGCATAAATTCTGAGGAATCAATTCACGAATGAAGGCTTACCTTGTGGAGAGAATTTCGACCATCCTCGAACTATTCTGGGTGGTTGAAATAGATGTCAAGGACCCTCTAGGGAAATACGCCACACAGATGTTCAGGCAGGCGAACTGTACCCAGCTCAACAATGGCACTGGAGGAGATGCTGCGCTGAGCATTGGCTTAAAGTGAGAATTTAAAAAACACACAGCAATAGCTGCAAAATTTATAGTTGCATGTATTGTTTGATCCAGTAGTTCTGCTTCTAGGAGTTTATGCTATGAATGCATTCATACACATTAAAAAAGTGGCATATGTTCATTGTTTGTAATAGCATAAGATTATCAATAGCCTGATTGGTACTGATAGGGAATGAGATCTATCTTGTTTTGAATATCCTGTTTCTTGTCTTTAAGGATGAACTGGCTTTATGAGTTTGGCTAATTTATATAAGCTTCCAAGCCTGTGTAAAAACAAGATAATACTATCTCCTTGCAGGGTTTTGAGATACTTGGAGCTAATTCATGCAAAGCATCTGTCTTGTGTTTGTCTTATCAGAGGAGATATTTTAAAAAGCATAGGTATTTTTGTTTTAGAGTAATTTTAGTATTGTTATACAAAGAAATGGTATGAGCATAGGCAGAGAGTTTGGATGTCAGACTAATTTGGCTGGTGTACATGATAGGTTTAATTGTAATTAAAACCACAAATTAAGGTTGGCTCATATTTATGGAGACTTTAAATGTCAAATAAAAATTTTAACTTATTTTTTAAGAAATGAGAAACTAATAAAGGTTTTATTTTTAAGCTAAAGCGTGACATCATTACTCAGTGCTTGATTAAAATAACTATGAAACTGTTTTAAGAAGGGATTAGAAGGATAAACACTGAAGGTATTACATAGAGTTGGGAGGCTATTGAAAGAGTCCAGTTTTTCAACAATGAAAGCCTAAACTAGAGTTTGTGGCAGTGAAAATAGAACACATGTGTGAAAGAGTTCTTTGGAATTGATTCAGCAGGATTTGATGATGGCCTGAATGTTGGCAGCAGAGAAGAGGATGAAGTCCAAGATGACTGCGGAGTTTTAAGTTTGGCTTATTGGGAGAATAATGCATTATTTCAGAAATATGAAAGATACTGGGTAAAGAATGATGCATTTGGGGTAATATTTGAGTGGCAATGTCCAACAGACAGTTGGTAATGCAAGTCTTGTGAAATAGGTCAAGCCTAGAGATAAATACTGGGAAAATAGACTAAGATGCCAGTTGAAATTAAGAATGTAAATAGAGTTCTTCAAGGGGGGAAATGTAAAGTGGGATTAAGAGATAGTGATAAATAACTGAATACCCACATTGAGCAGTCAAGGAGGAAGAAGAGGATCTGATGACACACAGACAGAGGAGGATCATTTGAGGAGCAGACGTGGAGACACAGTGTCCCTGAAGCCAGAGTAGAGACCATCTAGCAAAGTCTAGGGCCACAGTGAGACCCAAGAGAAAAGACCATTGGGTTTGGTGACCTTTGGAGGCAGTGTGAGTTGGGACCAAGGTTGGAGGACCTGGAGGAAAGAGTGGGTTTCAAGGGGGTGGCTGCAGGGGTGCAGACCACTCACTTACAAAGTTCAGCAGTGAAACGAAAGGGGACTGTTGAGTTTGTCCGAATGGAGAGTTGCCAAAAGAAGAATATTTTTTCCCCAGGACGGAGGTGATTTGTTTGTGTGTTGGCACAGAGCGAATAGAAAAGAAACTTACTGCGGCTCTAAATCCTCTTTTGTAAATTGAGGAAAACAGATAACTTCTTCGTACAGAGGTTGTGAGGAGCAACTAATCCAAATGATTGTTGAGTGCTCAGTGAGAAGCAGCAAAGCAACAATAAATATGGTAGCAGAAGTGTTTCCAATAATCAGGTGCGACTGTTTTAAGTCTGTTGTTGCTTCTTAGTGAAATTAGTCTTCATGCTTAAATGTAGTTGTTAATTTGTTAATAACTATGATTTTTATAAAATTGAATTAATTGTCTCTGTTACTCCTGTGATAGTTATTAATGAAAGAACCTATTATTGATCATTTTTAGGGGGAAATCAAAACATGTCATAATTGAAAAAAGTCATTTGTTCCCTTAAGCCTGTATTTTCTAGAGGGAGGAAGGGAACCTACTCAGTGCTTTCTCTATGGTAGAGAGATGCTGTGCTCTTTGTGTACTTTACCTCATTAATCTTAATTTACACAAGAGGCAAATAATGCTCAGACCTCAAATCTAAAATTTTTTGAAAACAAAAAATTTTTTACAACTTGTTTGGCATCAAAGCCTGAACTAAAGTCACACGAAGCTACTTACAGTCTTTGCTTATCTCACTTAATATGAGTATTCAAATGTTTTGCAGCAGAAATGTTAATGTCTTTGATCATTGGGTGCTCCTAGACCATCCTGCGGGTATCATGTATTACATGGTATGTGTCTAGCATAACCTTCTAAAGTCCAAAATCTTCTGAATTCTGAAACTCAGAGTTATGTAGTAAATTAGTAGGACACCTGAGCTCTGATTCCAGGACTTTCTGGTTCTGAAGATGGTTTCCTTCCCACTGTGTCATTCTGCCCAATGTTGTAGGCCAGAGATTCATTGCATATTTATAGATTTTATTTTAGTTGTTGTTCTGAAATGTACCTGGGATTTTGATTTTATTCAGGTATTGGTAAGACTCACGACATGGAAATGATTGTCATGAAGGAAGAAATTTATACTCACAGATCTCTAGAAACAGGGAAGAGTGCACTACAGGTGGAGAAGCACCCAGGTGGTCCAGGGACAGAAGGAGCCAGGCAAAGCATGGGCAAAAGTTGTGGGTTTTCATGGGAATGGATGGGTGAGGCAGGGTAGGCAAGCTTGGGCAAGCTTAAGGTTGAAAGTGTGGATAATTTTGGTGGGCTCTGGGATATAGTGGTGGTCTCTAATTGTCTCTTACCTGGCTGTGGGGTGATTAGGACAGAGGCTATTGCCTCTTGGAGCGTAAAGCCAAGATGGAGGAGGTGGTTCAATGTATGGGCACTGGACTGGTTGGTTTGTATGTCACAGGCAAGTCATTTGCTCTCTCTAGGAATTAGCTAGATCTGGGTGGGGCAATTTTTTCAGGATTAGCAAAGTCCCTAAGATGTCAAGGCAGGGTAAAATACAGAAAGTAAACAACATGATCCATACAGTTTTATCTATGAAGTAAAGTTTATGTGAATAGATATTATTCAGTTGGAGCAAAAATTTGTATTTTAGGGTGATGATTTTCACTACCTATTAAAAATAACAATGATGACCCTTTAGATAACTCTCTGAAGGCGATTTTTTTTTATTACTTTGAGCTCATGAAATTTGTGTATTCCTTTTCTTTTTTGCCTGTTATAAACTTTGCATTCAATTACATATGTTCAAAAATTTTAGTGACCACTTTTGAGTTGTATCTATGATATAATAAACTGTTTTTAAAATAAACCTACTGTAATTTATGAATCCAGATGAGGATTCTCTCCTTCAAAGATGTCTCCTGGAGACTATGTCTTCCTTCCAATAATGTCATCATTGCTCTTTTTTGTTGGTTTTATTTTTTGTTTGGTTGTTTTTGCTTTTGTTGCTTTTGCTTTGAAACTTTCTTCAGATCTATAGCATATTCTTCAGAATATCTTCAGTGGTAGCATATCCTCATCCCTTGAGAGTGCCTTGGTCTTTGGATACAGGCAAATGCACATTAAATAAAGTAAAAGATTGAATTGACATTGTCATAAAGAAAGTTAGTTGTGACTAGAAGATAGTCAGTAGTGCGACTTCATTTTCCAAGTGAGTCTGAGATTGGCTCCAATCACAACTCCAAGATGGAAAGTCCTCCAATAGCTAGAGAAACAGCCATCTATCTGAAGAAAGGGGTTCTAAGGGGCTCTTTTGAGAGAGACAGTACTAATTTTGACGAATGGGTTCAGATACGCTTGTTTGAAAATTGGCCTCTTTTACATGTAAAGAAGGGAAATATAAGAAGAAAATTAAAATGAGGGTGGATAAAACTACGTGAAGTTGCCTTACTAAAGACTATAAGAAAGGAAATTAACAGAAAAGAATTATTAATATATTAAACAGTTGGATATTTTTCTCCCTCAAAGGAAGGGTCATGAAGTACAATTAGGCAGGTACTAAATCACAGAATGTATAAGGCAGACATAAGTCAAAATGACATCCCTGTGTGTGTCTATGTGTGTGTTTGTAAAGTATGTAATTTCTAGACTCTAAGTAAATCTTTCTCAAGTAGTCCAGAATTTTCGATTTTCGGCAGGTTAAGCTTGCATACTTTCTCTTCCTTTATCTTCTGGTGTCCAAAATTTACAACTTACGCCCTTCATCTTTCTATTTTTAGTAGTCTTCGAGTGTAAATTCACCAATTTTATACCTTTTTTTTTGCTCTCATAATTGTTTGTACAAATGTTAATTTGGGCCCTTTGCATTGCATTATTAAATTATCTGTTTAGAGAGTTTCTCTTG
The DNA here is from genome assembly GCA_008086735.1 of Cheirogaleus medius. Lineage (NCBI taxonomy): Eukaryota > Metazoa > Chordata > Mammalia > Primates > Cheirogaleidae > Cheirogaleus > Cheirogaleus medius. The sequence goes on from VBSM01002608.1 coordinate 164,457,254, forward strand.
CCCTCGTCTATTTATTCCTAAAGGGAAGGGACGCTGATTCTTATTTTAGGGTACCGTCTGGTTCAGAAAAAGTTTATTGATGTTGAATGAAGGAATGAATTTGGAAGTGGGCCTTGAAATGAATAGCTTTTGATTACAAAACATCTCTGAAACTGTACAGTGCCCTGGGAGTTGGGAGGCCTGAGGCTGACTGGTGGTCCATTTGGTTCATAAAGTTTGGAGACCACATAGGAAATGAGTATTTAGAGGACAGATATTCTCTTTGCAGAGGCACAGTGGAGAAAGCTGAGTAGTTTTTCCTCTGTGAATCATGTGCAGGAAATTTTGATTTATGGGTCAGCCTGTGACACTTCACCCACTTGTAGGTTGCTCCACACTCTTCCACATCCCCACAGCCCAGACTATCAGGTGAACATAGATTACACAAATGACTTAAATATTAGTCTCAGTTAGACATAATTAGGAAGGTAAATATCCTAGAAGAAAACCATACGGTGCATGAGCAAAGTCAAATATGATTTACTTTGGATTATTCATATACTGTTCCCTTTTGTTAGTGCAGATCATGAGAGTGTGCTTTTTAAAAAAATTAAAGATTTGCATTGTGATTATATATGACTACCTGGTATTTGTCACTAGGACCCTAAATGAATAGAATATGTCCTTATTAAAAAGAACTGTATGTAAACACAGACCTTATTGGCAAGGTACTCTCATATCAAAGCTTTGACACTGGCAGGTTGTTGCTTGAATAAAAATTTTTGTGGAAAAGAAGTTTTTAATGACTGGGATATTTTAAAACATGTAAACAAAGCAAGAGACTGATTTTATTTTTGTAGAGTGTGATGAATAGCAGTATTCTCAGGAGAAACAAAAGCATGTTATCATCATTGTAGTAATCCTACATTTGTACTCAGGAAGCTATTTTATTGCTCTGATCATATGGTCACCTTCAACATTAGCTATCATTGATATACATAATTTTATAGCACAGTCTGCATCTTTAAAACTTAAAGACCCAGCCTTCAGAAATCATCCTTGCTGATGTCTTTCCACTTTGAAGCTGCCCTAACAGGATTTCCTCATGTATAACAAACAGCATACTTTTTCCAAGTTAAGGAAATGTTGCTGTATAACATAGTAACACATAGTTCCATGTGATCTCTGTTTAGATGGTGCTGAATAGACTTTCATAAAAGGTCTTAAAGAGTCTTTTGAAACTATCTGTTGAAATCATATAGGGCTAAAATATGGCACTTAGTAACTATGAATGTCATGTGCATCCTCAAGAAAAATAATGTATGGGTTTTTTGTTTTGTTTTTTTCCTGCATTCAGTTCTCTTGCAACTAGCAAGTGATGCTTTGCCAAATGACCTGACCTTGGCTCTGGCTTATCTCCTTGCCTTACCACAGGTAAGTTTGCCCTTACCATTGAAGAAGAACTTAAAAACGAATACATTAAAAATCTATGCTGGGGATTTTCATTGGTGAGATTATTTATTATATGTCATTTCCTTCTGATAGTCCTTAGGTGCTAAAAGGACTCTGGTCAGTATCTACAAAGTGAATTCTTTAATGTTAGCTTAAATTTAAATCTACTTTTACATTCATAGGATCTGTCTTTGTAATGCCTTCTGAATTTTAATATAGTATATTAAGTTGAACTTGAGCTTGAGTTTGAGTTGAAAAGATGAAAACTTTGTACCAAAATTCTGCAGTAATGACTAGAAATGTAATGGTTTATAATGATCTTGCTAATTTCCTTTCAGCTGAGTTAATTCTATCCTGCTCCCTCCTAGGTGTTAGATGCTAACAGATGCTTTGAAAAGCAGTCCCACTCTGCATTATCTCTCCAGCTGGCAGCTTACTACTACAGCCTACAGATCTATGCCCGACTGACTCCCTGCTTCAGGGATAAGTGCCATCCTCTTTACAGGGTAAGTCCTCATGGTTTCCACGTTAATGAGCAGAGTGAAAGCTTTTTCTAAAGTAGTCAAAACATACGTTTATTTTTTTGGAGGAACTGATCCCCTTTGTATCCAGAATGCATTCCAAATAGCAAATAGCGCTTGACTTTTCTGTGTTAGATGAAGTTGCTTTTCCAGGTATCAATAAGAAGTAGAGTTTCTGATATTTATTGTGACTGCTGATTCTTTCCCCTGACGTTTCTTTCATTGACTTTATTTTACTAAGTTCTTAGCAAGGAAAGGCTGAAGTAGTAGGAGAGGCTAAGTGGAGAAGTGGGTTTTTAATTCACTTCTCAGAAAGAAGATAGCTCTGTCTAATTTAGGAAAATGGGCAAAGTAATTCTTTGAGCAATATTTCACTTTTATTTTTTTTTAAAGCCAGAGACATAAGAGTAGTAATTGTACAGATGGAATGTTGAAACTTATCATTCCTACTTGCCACAAGCTTCAGACAGCTTTTATGTAATTTTATTGTTAATTTCTCAGTGAAAGCACCTAAGCGTGGCCTGAAGTTACATGATGTGCCTTCTTGTGTGGATGTAAAAGTGCTGCAGATGCCACTGGAAAATCCCTCCAGGCTTACTTGTGTAGACCAGTCTTAATTATCAGCATTAGGAAATGATCTACTTTTGTTTTGGATCGCTTTTTAAAAAATTACCATTTTAAGAGTAGATAAATAAATAGACTTTTCAAATCCACTGTGTACATAAATCCAAGGTTCAAATTTTATTGAAGCAAGACTCTTCCTTCCCTGACCCAAAGGAGAATGTAAAGAAATAATTTCAGTGTGTATCAAAGTTCTAGCTGCCTCAACTAACTAAAACGTATCTAAGAACCTAAAAGTATGTGTAAACATTCTATTTGTGGCAATGACTATGGCTTTTACCTGTCTATTTTTATGTAAAAGAAGAGAGGGTATGGAAGAACCATCCACAACGGAGGTGAATCTCCCAGGGCACCATCATTATTAAGTGTGTATTGTCCGTAGGCATAGTTTTATTATTGTGATGGCATTTGGCCAAGAAACAGGAATGCTTCCTTCTTTTAACCAGTCGATATGAGGTATTACTTTATTTTAGAAATCTAATGTTTTTGTTTTTGTTTTTGGTAGCTACTACTGCTTTATACAGTTATTTATCTCACATAAAATAATTAGTATACTGTAATAATTTTGTATTATTTTTATACCTCAAGTGTGCTTTTAGGTGAAATAAGAAATGTATATTGATCTGTGTTGGAAGTTGAGGGAATGATTTGTTTATATAGGTAGAAAAGTGGCAAGTTTATTTTACCCTTATCTTTTCATTAGTGCTATGTATGTACACAAGTAGCAAATAATTTGGTCTGAAACTCTATGTTGAAGCACAGTGAAGCTTTACTTTGACCAAATGCATTGTTCCTTGTTGTAAACTTGATTTTTGTTCCTAAAAAGTCAATTGGGTTCTCAAAGTGTATTTGACTGAGATCTCTAAGTGGATACCATTGAAACGGGATATCTGTGCTGAAACGAGTACTAAGGCCGCGCTGTGTGGCTAGGTGCCTCATAAGAGGCCGAAGCAAAGCTTTGGGTAGGAGATGAGTCTATGAGAATTCTGTCTCCACTTAGTTGTGCCATCCCAAATGTCAGAGCCCCAGTCTTTAGTTTTTAAGGGAGTCTAAATCTAGCCAGGGTATCAAGGCCCCGAGGAACAGATCACCTCCAGCAGCCTCCTTAGCAGCTCTGCAAGTGGCCTGATTTCTTTTTGTCATGGTGGCCACCCATTTGGGCTCAGCCACAGCTGGCATTGAGGCCATTGTTTTGGTGACATACTTAATATCCTTATTTCCTGCCATCGGGAGACCCCTTTCCTTCCAAATGGCACCATGAGCATGCACAGTCATAAAAACATATTTAGTTATCCTTTTCCTAGTGCCAGTTGAATCCCCACTGTCAGTTTTGCCCAGGGCTCCTGTGGCCATATTTGGAGGCAAGGGTCTCCAGACCCCCTCCTTCGCCGTCTGCGTCCTGGACTTAAAAACAAAACAAAAACCATTTGCTTTCCTGTAGGCTTCCTACCACCCAAAGTCCTTTGAAATTTTGGGGCAATGTGATATCACAATTATCTTTAGACATAGGTACAAAAACTCACCAGACAAAAACTCACAAACACACACAAACAATGTAGGGAATTCCCAACACAAACGATCTAAAATGCCAAGTCCTATCAATCAAATGGGAATTTTCATTTAATGGCCGCTTCTGGTCAACTCCAGCGTGTATGTTGGATTACAGTAACACCATTCTCTTTACGTGTAGCTTTGTTTCCATAAGTTAATCACTCAGCCAAAGTTTTTCCCAAGGGCCTTTGAGATGGAGCTTCCTTAGTTTGCAACAAAACTCACAAATAACAAACCGATAATACAGGGGATACAGAAATACCAGGGCCTATCAAACAAATGAGATTTGGAAGGTTCACAAATGGGAATCCAAAGGGGACAAATGCCACCCCAAATGGCTAAAAGGTTCAAAACCTTCCCCAAATGGGTCATCTAATCCCCCTGTTTCCTGGACCTTCAACTAATGTCCTGTCACAGGGCTGGAAGGTTCGAAACCCTCCCCAGATGAGTGGCCTAATCCCCCCCATTCCCTGGGAAACGCAAATGAGCTCTGAATTCAAACCAGGTTCCTTAGTCCCACTCAACCTAATGACTTCCACCCCCAAGAGGTGCCTCAAAACAAATGCCCTGCTGCAGGGCTGGAAGGGTTCAAAACCCTTCCTAAATGGGTGGAATCAGGGTCTCAGCATGCATGCTGGGGAACTTGCCCAATGAATGGCCTGGCATCCAGACACTTTTCAAGCCCATTTCTTTCTCCTCAACTCAGTTCAGGCTCCAGGTAGCTGTGTCTACTTCGGAGAGACAAAGATGGGAATTCCCAGAGATAAAACAGGGTCTGGCAGCTTCTGGGGCCATTCCTTGCTCTCTCACCTCAAAAAGAAGTTGCTCCTACCCATGAAGACCCATGGCTTTGATCCAGGGCTTCTCTCTGCCTCTGCCAGAAGTTGCGGGGTGCCATTCCACTGGGGCACCGGTGGGCCCACCTAGGGATGCCAAATTCTGTTAACAGAAGTTTGGCAATTGTCCCAAGGGGGCCGTATCAGAAGAATGAGGACAAATGGTTTGAGGAAGGAAGGAAGAGTTTATTAATTTGCTGGCAAATGAGGAGGTTGGCAGACTCTTGTCTCAAAGCACCAATGTCCTCTATATACTTTTCATCTCACTAGATAATGAGTTGTTTGAGGGCAGTGTCTGTGTTGTATTTATTGGATCTCCAAGTGCTTAGAGTAAGAAGACGGCAATATAAAGGGTAGTAAACAAATGTTCAATGGATAGGTGACTGAAAATCCATGAATAATTCTTCAGTACATAGGAGGTCATTGAATTGTGTGTGTGTGTGTGTGTCTATATAGTCATCAAATGTTTATATGTGACTTCTTTACACCAGGCAGTTTTCTGGAGGAAACAGTAGTGAACATAGTGTATAAAAACCCTCACCCTTGTAGGACTTATATTTTATTGGGGAAAGAGGCACCATTCAAAGAACAAGTAAATAAAATATATGCTATGCTAGATGGCAGTCAAAAGTATTAAAAAAAAAAGCAAAAGGAATGTGAAGTGTGTGAGTGTGTGTGTGTGTGTGTGTATGTATGTGTATGTGTCTCTGTGTGTGTCTAGTTTACTAAAATAGGGTCAGAAAAATCTTCCACTGAGAAGGTGACCTTTGAGTAAAGAGGAGAGGACACAGCAGCACCATGCAGATACCTGGGGAAGGACATTCAGACAGAATAGCAGTGACAAAGACATGGAAGTGTCACTGTGCCTGCTGTATGTACCGTGGTGTTTTTTCAAAAGGTATTTGAGATGTTGTTAAAATTTTACTATATAAAATTCAAAGCATAGAGGAGTTGCCTGACTCTAGAGGAAAAGGATAGAAATGCAGTCTGTGACCAGACTTCATTGTGACATGTGGGGGCTTTTCTCCTATCTGGCTAAAATAGTGTCAGGCCAGGGGTGTGACAGCAGCAGTCAGCTTGTTTATGGGGGCTGTCAGCTAAACCTAAAAAGGCACTTGGCTGTCTTAAAGTGCCTTTCACATTTGTTCTGCCGTTTGATCCTTTGAGCAACCCCATTTTGCAGAAAAGGAATCTTTGGAGAAGACTCGGAAATGTGGTTACTTGTTCAAGGTAACTGGTAGCATGTGACATCCTGTCACTTAGAGCTCCCAATTCCAGGCTTTACCTGCTTTTTACTTGGACATGCAGCTGCTCTAGCTTTTTTCCAAAGAAACAGCGTCACTCTTTTTTGAACCTGAGTGATCTTTCTGGCATGCGAGTCTAACAGGTAATTCCCAGTGGAATATTTCCATGTGCTACTCTGTGTCTGCCAGATAAAATCTAAACTCCTGTATATAGCAGGTAAGACCTCAGTGAACTGGCTGCTCTTTCTTACCCCTCCAGATGTTTTTTCTTGACACTACCTCTTTTGAAGTTTATATTCTAGCTGCTTACAACTTAGATTTCTCTGAATTTAACATCCTTTGTTGTGCCTCTGTGTGTGTGCAGATGTAATTCCCCCTGCCTGAAATACCTCCTCCTCCTCTGCACCGTGAACAGACGAGTCTGAGCTCAGAGGCAGCCCCTCTGATGCCTTCCCTGCCTTCTCCTCAGACCCCAACCTCCTTCTTTTTCTGTGTATGTGAAAGCAGTTCTCTAAGGGTGTTACAGCCAGTGCACATCTCTCTGCTCTCACTGTGGTGACCTTATTTGAGGACAGGAATTCTGTTGCTTCCTGTATCCTCACACCTCACCCACTGTAGTCACTCAATGACTGTTGATTGGTGTGTGAATAAGTTCAGGAATCATGTCAAGTGCTGTGTGTCAGGACAGCCTTGAGAATTCAGGTTTGCAGTTGTGAGTCCTGACCCTCTTGGATTTGAAGGAAACACGGGTAGGCACAATAGCTGGATGTTTTAAGTACATAAAAGTTTTCCATTAACTGCCTAATGGCTCATTATTTGAGTATTTTCAGCATCTTCCTCTGCATAAAACATCACTGCTGGGTTTGGAATTAAATATGACAAACTCCTGATGAATCATCTTGGAAATTGAAATCAAAGTGGTTTCAATTTGTTGCCTACACATAATAACACCCAGTGAAGCTTATCTTTCACTCAGTTGTCAGTTCAGCTTGTTTCTAATTCCGCAGTCTTTTCACATTTTCTCTTTCCACCCCCTGGAGTTGTGTGCTGCAGGAATGCTAACTTAGGTAGATTACTAGGTTTGAATGAAAGTACTGATGCAATTTGTGGGGTTATTTCTGATATACGACCTGTGCATCTTGAAGGGCCCCACCGTCTTGAACCAGCCAGCAGAGGCTCCCAGAAATCGACAGCTTTTCCAGATGATATTTGGAGCTGCCTACCTTGCTTACCTGCATTTTTCTTTTTAGCTTTATATAGTGATGATTGGCAAATGGTCAGAGAATTTTCTTTTCTAGTATTTGTCCTAATTAACTCATGTTTATGGTTGAAATATAATGCACACATGGCCCAAAAACTCAAGTGTGTGAAATTGATATACAATGGAAAGTCAGTATTTCTCGTTCTTATCCATCCAGAAATAGTTTATATGTGTGTGTCTCTCTCTCTATATATATGGAATCTGTCTAAAATGTAGTTATATAAATATATAGACAGATATAATAAAGCTATACACATTGTTCTGTATCTTGAGTTTTTTTCACTTATATCTTACCTTTATAATTATCGTAAATGTATCTTGAAGTGTGATCTCTCTAGCATTCTTTTAGAAAAGTTTTCAGAAGAAAAAATCAGTTAAAAATGGAAACATGTCCTTTAGTTTTATAGGCTAGGGAAGCAAACTCAGCAGGGGATGAAATTCAAAACTTTATGGTAGACTATTTCTAAGATGTGTTTTTTTAAACTACTAATTGAAAATACTAAGTAGAAAATTATCTCAAGCAAAATAACAACCCTGGAGGGGAAACACACCACCTGTTTAAAACTTTCCAAATAATATTACCAAGAAATGGAGACTATTAAACCAGAATGGATTTATTACCTCTACTAGTAAGCAGTAGATTAAGTCACTGAGCATTCTGTTGTCATGAATATTTATGTATGTTTTGCTTTTACAGGGATTTAGACATATTCTTGTAAAGAAATCATATTTTTTTCACCCCCTTCACCCCAAAGAACTATATTGCCAAGTTTTAGTGGGTGGGGGGAAATAAAATAATTTAACTCTTCACAATTTTCATTTAAAATTCTTAATGGCTTTTTATGCTGTTAGTTTTTGCAGCCTGTTATGTTTTACCTACCATATTTGAATACTGAATATGGAAGATTTTTAAAGCTATCCATAAAGCTCTTCACAAGCTTCTTAGAGGCTAAAAGCTTTCATAACCATGGATCAGGGGTCCTCAAACTTTTTAAACAGGGGGCCAGTTCACTGTCCCTCAGACCATTGGAGAGTGTGCACTGTGGGCCTGGGACGAGTCAGCTGCTAAGCAGGACAGGCAGCGGCAGCAAAAACACCCGGCAGGCGGGATAAATGTCCTAGGCGGGCCGCATGAGGCCCGCGGGCCGTAGTTTGAGGACGCCTGCATGGATCATGTCACTGAACTCAGGTGGGGAAAAGAAGGAGAGAAATTTGTTCTCTAAACAAAAAATCCCAGGTGATTTTAGGTGTGAACTGTGTGTAGAACATTCGTGGACACCTGTTTAGCAGTGTGGGGAGAGTGGGCAGGAGGCCAGGCAGCTTGACTCACTTCCCCACTGCAGCACTACAGCTCTGGAAACTTCAAGCACAGATTGGGCATCTATACTAAAGAAACAGGGTTCCCAGTGCACATCGCTGGCTTGGTGTGAGGGTCAAATGAAAATCATGTGAAAATACTTTAGAACCTTTAAATGTTGTGCATTTGTGGGGGTGGGGGAATAAATGAATGTATGAAATAAGATGTTGGAAAGAATAGGAGATACTTTGGAATATTTTAAGAAAAATGATAAACTCAGGGAAAGAATTTTTTTACTAAAATCTAAATTGAATATTGGAAGTAATCACAACCAGTGAAGTTCCTTGAGGAAGAGATAGAAAGAGGTGGTGACAATGATAAAATAATTTGCATAGGGAGCTAGAACTTTGTTCAGCCATCCAGTCTCATTTAATCTTTATGAAGACTCAGAAGAAATTGCTTCAGTTTTAGAAATGAAAAACTCAGGAGGGAAAAACTGGTAATCCAAGTCTTTGATACCAATTCCTATCTTTTTGCTCCATAACTATTATAATAATTTTACTTTTTCTTGGAAGCCTTTGTGAGAAATTATTTCTTCTCATTGGTATTATTTTATACAATAAATTGAAATGTTAAAAATCTTATATACTTAACAAATATTTGATAATCCATAAACTTGTAGACAGAAACCTATCATCAATAAATTAATAGAATACTCCTATTAACCACCTTATTAAGACAGAATTTTAAAATGAGGTGTAGTTATATCAGGGAGTTGAATAGGAAATGGTATTCTTTCTCATGATTCTGAAACACTCTCTCGGTTATCATTAAAGAATTGAAAATGAGAGGCTTGGAAATACAGCTCAGATTGGATATCCAGTTGAAAACCTACCTTTGGGTGTCTGCTGTGGGCATTTGTATTCACATATGCATGTATGGGATGAGAAGAGAAATGTATGTGTGAAAATAGTCTGCCTAGAGTAATATAGATTGACAGTACTAAAATCTATCATTGAAAGTCAATCATTTGTAAAAGGACTCTAATGCCAAATCTTATTTGTGTTTAGTGGAAGCTCATATACACTGGTCTAATCAAGAGCTTTATAATTTTAAGCAGTTCCCTTCCTACATACCAAATATAAAAGGTTGGTTCTTGGTAGGCATTATACTTAGAAGTCACATCCCTGCTTTGCCACTTACTAGCTAAATGGCCTTAGACAAGTTACTTAACTCCTTACTTATCTGTAAAACAGAGATGATGTTGTAAGACCACCAGGTTCAATGGCCCATTGCATGGTAACAGACCAATACACTGAAACATCCAGTATTTCAGCAGAGAAAGAGTTTAATAATTGATTGGCCACCAAATAAGGAGGTAGGAGGGAACCACAAATCCACCTCCCTGAGAAGTCTTGGACCAGGATTTTTAAGGGAAGTTTTTGTTTGGGGGGGTGCTGGGTAAAGGGCTAAGGAGCTGGGGATTGCTGATTGGTTGAGAGGTGAGCAGTGAAGTCATGTGACAAAGAGATGAAGAAACCACATTCCTGAGCCAAGTTGGTTCCTGAGAGAGGGTCTTCAGACTGGCTGGTGTCAGTGGACCCACTAGAATGCAGGATCTGGAAAATATCTCAGATGGAAACTTGAGGTTTCCTGACATTAAAGATATTATCTTACAGAAATGATTAAGGAAGCTTTGTGACAGGGTCTAAGTAACTTACGGGCAGTAGGCTATTGTAAGGAAAAGGGCTAAGGGTGACCTATAACTAACTAACTATAAGGAAGTGGGTTAAAGGGCAAGTGGGTTAGTGCTTACCCAAGTTTCTATTCAAAGTCTATACTTTTAGACCTTAATGTTTGCTTTTTCTTTTAGACAGTTTCAATGAGACTAAGAGATGCCTGTCTGACTGGGTTATTAATATTAAGTGAGAAACTCAGTACACATATATTTAACACTAGGTTGTTCCATCCTGAAGTCTGAAATACTAGATTTTTGGTTTTAAGTATTTCTTAGGAAAAGTGATGTGATATTGTGAAATACATATTTGGTCTCAACCCTTTTCCTGGGATACAACTACTAATATCCTTGGAATTTCCAAAGTGCTGGTTTTTTGTGTGCTAATGTTGACTGATAGCTTCAGGACAGAGCTGGTCACCAGAAAGACAAAGGCAGGATTAGAGGGTTGGGACTTTCAGCCCCACCCCTCAACCTTCAGGGAGGGAAGAGTGGCGGAAGGTCAAGTTGATCACCAATGGCGAATGGTTTAATCAATCTTGCCTATGTAGTGAAGCCTCCATAAAAACCCAAGAGGACAGGGTTCAGAGAGCTTCTGGATAGCTGACAACATGGATGTTTCTAGAGGGTGGTGCTCCAGGAGAGAGCATGGAAGCTCCGCGCCCCTTCCCCCATGCATCACCCTAAGCATCTCTTTATCTGTATCCTTTGTAATTAACCAGTTAACGGAAGTTACGTGTTTCCTTGAGTTCTGTAAGCTGCTCCAGCAAATTAATCAAACCCAAAGAAGGGGTTGTGGGGACACCAACTTGAAGCCAGTCAGGAAGTTCCAGAGGCCCAGACTTTCAAGGGAATCTGAAGGGAGATCAGTCTGACTCTACCTCCAGGCAGATAGTGTTGGAATTGAATTGGAAGACACCCAACTGATGTCACTGCAGAATTGCTTGCTTGCTGGGTGAAATCCCTCACTTTTGGTCACAGAAATCTCCCATGTTGATTGTAGTGTTAGTGTGAGCGCAGAGGAAAACCAAATGGTTTAAGTTTTTCCTGAACAAATGAATAAATTTTATATACAAAGAATATGAAATAAAAATTATTCCCAGAGGGGCTAGACAATTTCTACTTAGTAAAGCAGAAGAGATTAAAGTTGTTTAAGCTGTACAGGAATCTGTTGGCTATAATTTGTTGGTCTGAAATTGTATTTTTTTAAAAATCCATTCTAAATATTTAGTGGAGGCTTAAATGAGAGGAGATACTTCCCCATTTCCTCACTGGGAGGGATTTACGAAGATTTATTTTATGTTAATGTTTGGATTCTTATACATTAATAAAATTTTAGTCTTAGAAAGGTGATCATCTGGTGATGCTCCTTTGTTTCACATCTGAAGGAAGTGAGCCCCAGAAGAATTGAGAAGAAATCTATTGCTCACTCCATAGAATTCCCCAGAACTCCTGGCTGGTGACTCCATAATGGTGCTTATAGCTACATGCCTTCTGTGAATTGTTAATGTCTATGTCTTTTTCAGTTGCTAGTTTAGAATTCCTTGAGAGTAAGCTCCAGGTTCAATTTGCTTTCATATAATAATGGAGGAAGGAGTGCTATAAAATGCCTTATTTTATTTGTGACTTGCAAGAAACTATGAAGGGGAGTGAAGAAACAGATATGAAGTAACTTGTTCCAAATTGCATCTCTGTTGGGGTTGGAGCTAGAATATCAACCAGTGCTACTGACTTCAAAGCCGGTTCAGTGTGCCCCCTTTTACTATGTACTTGATTTGTGCATGAGACTCTATGTTCTAAAAAAGGCAAATTCATGAAGTACACATGGTTTCTGCCCTCCAGAAGCTATAATATTAAGAGTAGACGATGTAAAGTAAATTATACAATTAAAGTATGATTTTTGTATGCCTTTTAGCAAATTGCATAATTCCTTTTTGGAGCACCTGCTTCATGCCAGGTCTTAGTTGTATATTTTATATGTATATATTGTCTGTTAGGCTTCTCATATCCATGAAAGCTAAATATTATCACTGCCATTTTACGGAGGAGACAACGAAGCTCATAGTTGCTAGGCAACTTGCACAAGTCATTCATCTAGTAAGTTCTGTGTGCTTGTGCTCATGTCACTACTCCTTACTGCTGCATGCTGCCATTTTGCAGCTTTGCTTTCCGCCTGGCCTTGGGATTTGTTTCATAAATCGTATTAGAATATGAAGAGAAGGGAAATGAGGAGGTGTTATACTGTTGAGGCTAAGTGAAAAGCATGTAGGCCACTCTCACAGCATATGCACTAAATCTTGGGGATTTCAGAAAATAAGACATCGAAAATGAATGTGGAACAAAAACCGCGAGGAACTGTTGGTAGAACAAAAGTGGTTGATCCCATGAGTGTGGGGTGGGAACAGTAGCCTGGTGGAGAGAGGGTGTGGAGTTATACATGCAGATAGTTAGAAGGCTATAGCCTTTCCTTCAAAGTGCATGGGGCAAGTTCAGGCTGAGAGCTTTAGGCTGCAATCAACGGGTGAAAGTGTGTATGTATATGTGAAGAAAAGCCTTCTTCATTGTTTTGGTGAACATGGATTTGCTGGTGGAGTGCAAATCCGGGGTGCTAGGATCTCCTTCAAAGAACAACTACAAAGAGCTCTCCTGCCACACTGCAAACCTAGTCACTAGCTATTTGGTGTTGCTCTCTGGGCAACTGGTCAGAAAAGTGCTAACCAGATGAGGGGAGAGAACAGCAGGGGGCAGCAGTGCACACCTGCAGTACGGAGCAGGTGGAGATGGGCTGGCTGGCCCTGCGCAAGCAGCCCAGTGGGACCAGGTGACTGCATGCGTGGCTGTGGCCTTGCTGGGAGGTTTAGGCTGGTGCCCTGAGGGTTTTGGACAGTAGGTAGAAAGGGGATTGAGTTAAATGTCAGCCTTAGGTGCACTAAGAGCTGAGGTGCGGGATCCCCTTTGCCTACATCCATTGCCAGAAACACTGTTGATACGCAGCTGCTTCCCACATCACTCTCTAATTGCAGTTAGATTTGGTTTATTCACTCCATCTTTCCATCAAGCCTTCGTCACCTAGGCCTTAGCACATTCTCTACGCTTTACTGGAATCTGTCTCCCTATTCTTTGCCAACCTTTTCACCACTGGTACCTGAGGAGTTAGCCCAGATACTAACCCTTCCAAGATTTTCTGACACTTGCCCCAGGCCTGTCCTCTGTGTGCCCGCAGTGCCCTGTGCCTGTTGCTGTCACACTGTCTTTCAGTGTGCCTGACTGCCTCTCCTAATCGGCTCCGTCCCTGCAGGAAAGGCTTAGATCCTCCTAGTACACCACTCGGTGCATAATAGGTGCACAAAAAATATTTATTGGATGAGTGAAAAGATGGTCTTGTACCTTACTGTGGGAGAGTTAGTCCAGGTCTTTTGACTTGACACATGTTTGTGGCTTTCGAGAGTAAGACTCAGGGTGTGCAGAGGGGTAGGGGGAAAATTATATATAGTAAAGTTGCCTCTTACTCAAGTCTACCTGCTGGAATCCAAGAACATTTCTTTAATTGGTTTTTGTCAGTACTCCCAGATTGTTCCTTAATAGGATCAAGAGAGAGAACGTCAGGCTAGGTTTGGTAATACAGACTCGACATTGACAAATCTCCTGTGTACCTCAGAATAATGGCTTACACAATTAGAAATGCTGACAGCTTACTATAATTAAGAGTGCGTTTCTGAGAAGGTAGAGTCTTATTTTTTCTCTAATTTGCTTATATTAAAATATAATATGTACCATGTCTTCCCCACAGTTGGGATTGATTCAATTAATGCTGTTCAAGTATTATCTTCCTGTTAAGTAATTCCAAAATCATGGCTGAGCTGCTATTACTTCCTTGACACCCAGACCAACTTTAATATAAATAAATGTGGCCAATTAATCACTTATTCTCCTTTCCTGTCAGTTGTTAGATTCTGAGTTTTGTTCTGTTTGAATAATTTTGTTGTTGTTAGAGAAGCCGCTAAGAGTTACATAGTGAGCCCTAAATTGAGCAGAGTGAAAATTGGTTGAATGCTTTTTCATACAACTGGAAGTATTTACTATTTCAGGAACAGGGTTTTTTTTTTTTTTTTTTTTTCCCTTTCCCTAACTTATCCCTGGAGAAAATATTTTTCTTTTCAGCTGTCTAGCCATTTATAATGAGGTTACTGAACTGCAACTCTTTCATTGAAAACGCTCATGGTGGTCCACAGAAAACTTATCCAGAGGCAATGATGAAAAAAATTACTTCTAGAGTGAGTTACTATGAATGATCAGGTGATTGGGGAACAGATGTGATATAGGTTTATGGTAGTTGAAAAAGCAAGAATATATTATTTTTTTAAGTGGGTGGAGGTTTTTAAGGTTGAAGAAGAACAGCGCAAGAGACCAGGAAGCTGTGTCTGGACTCAGTTCTGTGTCCTGTCTTTGTGGTCTGCACAGGGGGTGAAGTGCCACCTCTGCAGACTCCACAGTGTAGTTGTGAGCCTTGTTGTGAGCATGACAACAGTGTGTGAAGTGACAGACTGGTGCCCTGCAGACATGGTCTTTTTCTCTTTGTTACAAACCTGTTCATAGTTGTATGATGTTTGTAAAATGTATTCTTTTCCATGCCTTTCACAGGCTGATCCCAAAGAGCTAATCAAGATGGTCACCAGGCATGTAACTCGACATGGACACGAAGCCTGGCCGGAAGACCTCGTTTCCCTGACCAAGCAGTTGCACTACTACAACGAGCGTCTCCTGGATTTTAGCCAGGCTCAGATCCTTCAGGGCCTCGGGAAGGGTGTGGACGTGCAGCGGTTTACTGCAGATGACCAGTATAAAAGGGAAACTATCCTTGGTCTAACAGAGTAAGGGATACCTTTGTCTCAAAAGGGGATGAATTTATACCTTCTGAAACTGTTTAAGAAAGAAAAAAAGGAGCAGGGGATGGATCTAAACTTCAAAAGAACAAGTTGAATTATTAAGGATATTAATCACAGTCCTTTGATGATTTACATCCATGGTTATCACGAACAGGGCTTTCTCCCATTTCAGTCTGTTGTGGAATGTGTGTGTCTTCCCAGACAACAATAGATGTAGACAACATTTTAAATTATTATTTTGTGATTTCCCATGATTTTTAAATCATCATTTTAAAATAAGGATTTTTTAAAGTTATTTTTAAAAAGAAAAAAATTTCTTTTAAGTTTCTCATGATTTTGATAGTCTAATACCAAGATTATGACCTCTTTAGAAGTGATCGCATATGGTCAGGGGTGAAAGTGTGAAGCTTATGATAGAAATTTAAAAATAAAATTGCCATTTATTCCTGGCTAGAAATCTCACTTTTCAAAGTACATGCAGTTTTTCAGTATTTTAAAAATTAGATACACTTGACTTAATACCAGAGGAAGGTCCTATATTGCCGGTTCATGGTACCTTCATCTTCCCTGGGCTTCTAGAGAAGCCAGCTGGCTGTAGTAGTCTCTCCTATCAGAGAGGCAAGTAGCAACTGCCATTTTCTCCTTTTGCCCCTTACCCTTGTTAAAAGAAGAGCAGGCCTTTTTATGAGATGGCAATTCAGTTCCCAGTTGGAAGAGTTGCTTTCCAGGTATGGAGTTCCCTTTAGTTTTAGTACTGCTGTCTGTTTTTTCTCTTAGTAATTCACATCAAATGAGAAGTACTTACATGTCAGAAGGTGGGAAAGTGTGTTCACTCACAATTATTAAATAGAGATGTTTTGTTTTTAATGCCACAATTTATTGAGAGCTTACCATGGGCAAGGCACGGTGCAAAGTGCTCTATAAACTTTATTTTATAAATGTCTTTTAATCTTCAAAGATAACCATATGAGATACAATGATGCTTAGGCATATTAAGTAACTGGCCTAAGTTTCCTTAGGTAGTGAGGATCACAACTGTGATTGTTACTTGGATCTGTCACGTATCAAAACCGTCGCATCTTCACCACAACACCATATACCTTTCTTAAGGAAGCAGTGGCGTGCAGTTCAGTGTAGGTTAACAGCTTTGGAAACTAAGATTAAATTGTACCTACATTTAATGGTTATTGCTCTCTACTGACAAATCACTCTGAAGATTGCCTTGATTATGGTAGTGGTATATGTTATTTTTCATCACTATCATCTAAATCCTTGAGAAAGTCTCAAACTAGCCTTGGTACCCTCTGATAATTTTGTATTAGCCTGGACTTCTTTATACTAGAAGACACCCCAAGTTATCTTTAGACTAAGGCAGAATGTAGAGAAATCAAAAGAAAAATAGTAGGAACAACCTACTTAAAAAAAATATTTTTTTCCCCCTTTGTCCTCCTGGTAGCTCATAATTTCATAGAATCATTTAATGTCTACTTTGAAATTGACCTAGGAGATCATTTAGTCCAATCTCCTCAATTTTTAGAAGAGGAATCTAAAAACCAAAGAGCTTTAAAGAGTTGCTTGAGGTCATTCAGTCAGGAGTCGAGCCTGGGTTTCTTATGTCCAAGTCCAGTGTGCTTTTCCCCTGGACATTTTGTAATCTCTGGTGCCATGTTCGTGGCTTCTTAGAAGAGGGTTATTATGCAGAATACAAGTTTATTAAGGCAAGGCATGCCTTACACCATCAGTTACATTTTGCTAGAGTTTTTGTCCTTTATTTTCTTTTTTAAGTATCCAGCTAGCATATACTATTTGAAGTATGTCCTAGAAGACAAATATATGCTTTTGATAAATATAATAGAGTCTTCCCTACAATCTGTTGCTTAGAAAAATATACAACAGTCTTTGAATGGCTTGTTTAAAATGCCTCATTGTTTCCACGAGTTTGCTGCTTTTGCAGTTCTGATTTGGAGATGGGATTTCAATGTTTTGCGTACAAGATCCCTGAAGGCCTCGTGTCCTCCCATTTTGCAGATTTGTGCCTTCACTTTTACACAACATGACTACTCTTCATTTTCTTACTCATTGTATATCCATTTTAATGGCAGTTGTTTTCTGTAAATGCATTTTGTCTGTCCTTTATTGTCTGTATGTCTTAGATAATACATTCTAGGGGATCAGGCAGGGTACCTTTGAAGAGGGTATAACACAGTTTTGGTCCTTCCCACTTTAACAAGTGATAAAGATATCAGTACTTAGTGAGCATGTCCCTGTGCCAAGCCATGTGCCAGACTCCCATAATAGAAAGGATGAATTAGTAATGATCCCCATTCCCAAGGGATTCTCATTCCATCCTGTGGAGGTAAGTACTTAGTAAATACTTTAAGAAATAAATTCTAATTGACACTGACCTAATCCATAGGTTGACATACATAATCCTTGGCCTCTTTTTAATAGCCCATGAACAAAAAATGTTTTTTACATTTTTACAGGTTTGTGGAAAAGCAAACACACAAATAAATAAATAAAAGGAAGGCTATGCCACAGAGACTGCATGGCAGTAAAGCCTGAAATATTTACCATGTGGCCCTTCTCAGAAAATGCTTGCCAACCCTTGGCTGATCAAGCACGTAAATGCTGTGATTTCTTTAGCTAAGGGAAATACGGTCTTAGCAGTGCTATTTAATAATAACAGAGGTGTCATTTCTGCTTCTGTGGTTTTGCCCAAACCATTCTTCCAACTAAGAATTCTGTCGTTCATTTCTCTGCTTCTGGGAAATAGGGTCCTGCAGTAGAATTTCCAAAATGGCCTCAATGTGGCCATTTTCTTGGAATTCTTGATATGCCTAGAGATCATCAAATCTGCAAAGACAGTCCTGGATTTACTCTTCCACTGACTCTCCATTGCCTGTAGAGTGAGGGGCAGGTCCCTTAGCAGGCCTGAGGACCCT
>VBSM01002608.1:164485362-164515471 GCA_008086735.1 Cheirogaleus medius
ATGGTATACATATACCACATTTTATTAATCCACTCATGAATTGATGGGCATTTTGGTTGTTTCCATAACTTTGCAATTGTGAATTGTGTTGCTATAAACATTCGAGTGCAGGTGTCTTTTTCATAGAGTGACTTTTGATCCTTTGGGTAGATGCCCAGTAGTGGAATTGCTGGATCAAATATAGACTGGAGATATATTTATAGATAGAGACATTTTTGTAAATTTTTGAACTGTGTCTTAATGGAAAAATAAGATTTCTATTAAAGCAAAAGTAAAAAGACCAATTTTTAAAATTACTTGATATTTTGACTTTATAGATTTCCCCTCTTATCCCAAGTATCACCACACTCTCATAAAAATTTTAAAACACAATTGATATTAACTTTATCTACATAAACCAAAAACATATGCCTGTTGGCACTTTCTGTAAGTGATAATTTTAATAAACAGGGTATCATGTTTCAGAGAAGTTGTTTTAAAACTACATGAAAGCTAACTTGGATGCTGCCAGAGGTCTCACTGCCTCCAGATGCTTCCATTGCTGCCTCTGAGAACTCTAGAAACTGGGCATTTCTATTAGTGTGGAGGGCTGCCTGAAGGACTCTCAAAATTAGATAGTAGCAAACTCATCCTGTATAGAAGAACAAGATTACACCAGACCAGAAGCTTCTGTCCAGGAAGAAGCAAAGACCAACATTAACTCCTTCTTTCCCCCTTCAAAAAAACACAAAACAATCAACCAAACAAAAATGTGTTATTTTTTTTCCCCAAACATTAACCTTAAATGACTGTTGTATTATATGATGATATCTAAGATAGGATGAAAATGAAAATATTAAGATATGTATTTTATTCAAACTGCATTGCTACAGATAATTCAAGTGAAAGTACAATTATCTCTTCTTTCCTATTTTAATTTTATTTAAACACAGTATAAAATTTGGGTTTATTGAATAGCAATTCAAGACTCTTGGATATAAAACTTATGCCTAAAAGTTTATGTTTTTTCTTTTCACCATTTCCTGGATTCCTGAAATAATACGACTATTTACATTTCTGTAAAGAAGCAGAGATTTTACATTTTTCTTGTGCTGTGAATGAATGATTCACAGTGGAAGTTGATAGAGCTGAGTTTATTTCCTAGCTAAGAATCATCAGACAATTCTTCCAACTGCAGGAATGTGAAGTGACACCTACCTCACAGGATCGCTGTGGTCCCACGTGAGATAACATGAAAATTGTGCAGTACAACCATAGGCATCTAACATATGTTTGTTTCCCTTTATGCAAGCTGACTGGGTCCCGGTGGTTTACTGCCTTTGATTAGACAGAAAGAAGGTGCCTATAAGTAGTAGCATTTCTTCTTGAATTTTTAAAAAAATCACTTTGTTTAATAAAGGAACCAAATTTTTTTTTTTTCTTTCCCCTTCACAACAGAGAAATGGTAAGAATGGAACCATATCTTAACACAGTTTCTTTGGCTCTTAATTTCAGTTTGTCCACAGGAGAAATTGAAAATCGAGCCCAAGCCCTTCATCTCTTTGAGACTTTGAAGACTGATCCTGAAGCCTTTCACAAGCACATGGTCAAGTATATTTACCCTACAATTGGTGGCTTTGATCACGAAAGGCTGCTGTATTATTTTACTCTTCTGGAAAACTGTGGCTGTGCAGATTTTGGGAAATATGCCATTAAACCAGAAACCCACATTCGGCTGCTGAAGAAATTTAAGGTAGTTGCGTCAGGTAGGATGAGTCTTTTCCTGCTTAAACTCATTCTTCTAAATTAAATCTAAGGATCAATTTTCTGGATGCAATCCTGTCCATGCATTATGGTTGGCAGAGCTCTGAAACCACAGGATTTTGAAGCTAATCGACTTTGGTTATTATCTTTCCAACTCCTTCACTTATGGTTCAGGAAATTAAATATCAAAAAAAGTATGAAACCTACTGAAAGTCACATAGTGACTTATGGTACGCGTGGTACTAAAATCCAGGGTTTTGGACTACTGCTCCAGGGATTTTTTTTCTCTATTCCTACTGGTTATATTTCATATTTAATATATATATAAATGATAAGGCTGAGACACTTTACAATAGGCAATTCGGCAGAATTTCTCTTCATTAGAGCCTATATGTTTAAAATATGCATGGAACACTTAAAATAAGAGCCTTTGAATCTTTGATAAATCATGGAAATCTTTAGAATGGTGTCTTTATGCTCATAACTAAGAAATTAAATACCTTAATATATTTTAAATCTGTATGATGCTTTATCATTTATAAGGCATATTCAAATCTATATTTATTTGAAATTCATAACAATTGTGAGAGGTTACTTCAGTTTATCAGTTGTTTACAGAGTAATCGAATTAGGCACTGGCCTAGACACAGAGAATAAGGAGGAAGATTCAATTCTTGCCTTTAGTAACTCGTGAAATGCCAGATAAATTACAAATAAATAAAATGTAGTTTGGTCAATGCATGAAAGGAAAAAACATAGGTGCTGTGGGGAATTGACGGGCAAGGATACATTTCCATCCCCTGTGTACAAATGAGGAAACTAAGGCACACAAGTTGAGTGACCTGTCTAGGATCACGCAGCTGATCTTTAAGTTTAAGGTTGGGGCTAAAACTCAGATCTACTGATCTATTTAACCGAAAACCTAAACCTGCTATAGCTAAATTGACAGATCTTTTCGGTCAGCCATACAAAGGACATTGTGCATGTTAGAAAGCTCCTGTGGGTTTATACTGGTATGAACTTCTTACCTACTTTCTTTTTTCTTTTCTTTCTGGTAGGTCTTAATTACAAAAAGCTGACAGATGAAAACAGGAGCCCTCTTGAAGCACTGGAGCCAGTCCTTTCAAGTCAAAATATCTTATCTATTTCCAAACTTGTTCCCAAAATCCCTGAAAAGGATGGACAGATGCTGTCCCCAAGCTCTCTGTACACCGTCTGGTTACAGAAGTTGTTCTGGACTGGAGACCCTCACCTCATTAAACAAGTCCCAGAGTCCTCATCGGAGTGGCTTCATGCCTATGATGTCTGCATGAAGTACTTTGATCGCCTCCACCTAGGTGACCTCATCACTGTGGTAGATGCAATTACATTTTCTCCAAAAGCTGTGACCAAGGTAACCAAAAAAATAGTTTAAAGTGGATTGAGTGCTTTAGAAGAAATGAAAATTGCTCATACATTTTGCAGATTTTGTTTTTATTTCCTTTCTTGAAGTGGAAAATAATTACATGTTGGCTTTTATTTATTTATTTATTTTTGGCTAAGTATGAAGTGTTTTAATTGGGAAATCATTTTCCTCTATTATAGATGTACAACTATTCTAAATTAAAATAATGTAGATGTACATTTACATGTACATTTTGTGCATGTTATAGCTCATAATATCTCATTTTGTAGTAAATGCACTTTCCTCTTCTTTCCAATTGCCAAATGTAAAGAAGCTCCAGTGTCCAGCCAGATTATCTGCATTCATAACCCAGACTAACAATTTAGCTGTGGCTAAATTGAATTCTTATAAAATGTCACATGAATATCAGGCAGTATACAAGTCGGTGATGGAATTACGCATGGGAGTACATACCGCATTTTCTACCATTTGCTCCATGCCCGTGTCCGAGCCCTTTGCATCCTAACGCCTGGTTTCCATCCCTCAGTGATGTGTGGTCTCACTCAGAATAGATAATGTGGGTTCTCCTCCCCTTCTTTGCCTCTCACCCAGATACTACTGCTGAACAAAGTAAATTTCTCACTGTTTGGACCTTGGGCATTATCTCTTCTGGAAAATCTCCCACCCTCTGGTCTCACTTGCTGAACTCAATTGCCTTTGGAGCACCCTTTTTTATCTTCTCTTGCCCATCTTTGCTGTTGCCCTCTCCTTCCCCCAAGTCAGTAAATCTGTCCAGTACCCTATCCCAAATATCTTTATTATAGTTGATATTATCCTGGGAATACAGTGTAAAGGCTAAGAATTGCAAATCATTCCCTTGGAGGTTGATACAGGCAGAGATTCAAACATCGGTGAAGAATGCTAGTTTTAGCCAAATCACTAGATCAATAGCTGTGGATAACCAAGGACTTCTTTATGTTCTTATTATTACAGCCAAAGTAATTTATTTAATAACTTGGTTTTAAATTTTACTACCACTTCTATAAAAAAGGAGATAATCATCTTTGTTATTTTTGAGGAGGACAATAAGGATGATTTTAAAGAAAAATAGCATAATACATTTGAAAAGAGAATGTTTGGAGTCGTATAAACCTGGCTTTAAACTCTGAACTTACTGCTTATCAGCTGTGTGGTTTAGCCTTAGGAATCTCTGTTAGGCTTCTACCTCTTTGGGGCAGAGGCTGTGGCTGAGTTATCTGTCAGGTAGATAATATTATTACCCTGATTTTACAGACTGGGAGACTGAGATGCTGCAAAGTTAAGTTGGTAATAGAGAAGCCACAATTTGAACTCAAGGAGACTTATTCTGTGGCATTTTCTTTTAACCACTGAACTGTACTACCTGTAGGAAGTCATAGAACAAGCAGCTAGAGCCCAGGCAGCTGGAACCATTCTAGAAATTGCGGAAGAGCTGTGAGACCAGAGAGCCCCAAGCATTTTCAGTCCAAGAGGGGCAGCCTATCCTGGGATGTGTCCAGAGCAGGGCCAAGTCTCAATGAGAAAGGCCTGGCAGAAGCCCGGTGATATACAGAAAGGGACTGGACCAAGTCGGGAGTTGAAATCCAGGACAACAGCTGGATCCAGGACCAGTGAACCAGCTGAAGGGGCCAGACAAGCAAACAGATGAGCCAGGAGGGAAGTGGAGCCCTCCGGCCAAGGCAGTCTCCCACTCCCACCCTCAGGCCGAAGGTGACTTTAAATATTTTATGTGAGGGCAGGAAGGTTGCCAAGGTCACCCAAGGCTGTGTGCTAATTGTGAGTCTGTGTATGGAGGTGGACAGACACTTTCCAACAGCAATTATTTATTCATGATTAAACTTAAGAGTAGGATATAGAGTTCAGTTGGAGTTTTAGCTGTTATTCATGATGTTTTAAGAGAAATGATTTTAAATCATAGCACATTCTCATTACTTTAGTTCCTTAATCTTACACATTCGAGATGTCCACCAGTCATCTGAAAATTTGTGGCACAGTTGTTTGTGCACATATGTGTGTATTTTTCCAATTAAGAGATGCACAGCTGTCCCAGTAAAGATTCACTTATTGCATTGCTCTCTCTTAGCTCAGATGGTATAATCCAAGCATAGATATTTCTTTACTGTAAACTATTCTCAAGAGGTGGTTTTCTACTGAGTCAGGTAGGTTATAGGGAGGTGAAACACATATGTTGAAAATTAACTTTACATCTTTTGTTTAGCCACAATATTTTTCCTCATTTTGTTAATTGGCAAGCTTTTAATTTTCTGTTTAGAGAGGAAAAGTATAAAGGTTAGATAAACTGCATGTTTGAACCACACAATGCTATACTATATATATATATATATATATATATATCTCGAGAGAGAGAGAGTGTATAAAAATCAAAATGAAACACAACCTGCACATGTCAGAGGACATATTTGGAAGAGGAAATGCAGCTGGATTTGCCCAAATTTGCAAAACACCAGATGTTCCCACAGCTTGTACATGATGTTTAAAATGTAAAATAAGTGTGTACTATTCATACACAGTATGCAGTTTTCAAATGTGTACCCACATTTAATTCAGAACCAAATTTTTGGAAAGAATTAGTAAGCTGATTCTAGATTATGTAAAAGCAATTAACAATTGTTCAGATATTAGGATCCAGAGAAGAATATTCCCAAAACCTGAATTCAGTGCCCAATCCACTGGTAAAATATACCATAGAAGGCCCTTTGTCTTCATGATAACAGCCATTCACTTGCCATTTGCATTAGCAGAATTCTTAGAAATTCTGGGGAAAATATCCACAAAATGGTATTATGTCATGTAGGCAGAGAGTAAATCTGTGACATTTGAGGTCATTAATATGAAGGAGGGAAAAGGATGCAAATACTTAAAGTGCATTTTTACCAAATCTAAATTGGTTTGTTTTGGTTGAGTCAGATTAGAATTTCTCTCCTATTGCATGTCAATTCAGCAATTAGAAACATTTTCACAGAAGGGACAGAGAACAAGTTTAGTGGATTAGAAATTCATGAAAATGGTAAAAGAAGCTGAAAGGCACTATTTGCTTGGTTCAGGCATGATGTAGTTAGATAAGGGGAGCAGAGATATAATATCAGCCTTCGTATTTTCTACTTTCCATTTGTTTTCAGTTGTTGGTACAGTTACATCCATAGATAAATATATGGAAAATACTCCTCTCATTTAAGAAATGCCACCAAGAAGTTTACTGGGATCCTTCTTT
Organism: Cheirogaleus medius; assembly: GCA_008086735.1. Lineage (NCBI taxonomy): Eukaryota > Metazoa > Chordata > Mammalia > Primates > Cheirogaleidae > Cheirogaleus > Cheirogaleus medius. Next base: position 164,491,761 of record VBSM01002608.1, read on the forward strand.
AAAAGCCCCTAGGTCTAGCCGGGCATGGTGGCGCATGCCTGTAGTCCCAGCTACTCAGGAGGCTGAGGCAGGAGGATTGCTTGAGCCCAGGAGTTTGAGGTTGCAGTGAGCTCTGATGAAGCCACTGCACTCTAGCCCAGGCAATAGAGTGAAACTGTCTCAAAACAAAAAAAACAAAAACAAAAGAAACCTCTAAACTAAAAAACAGGTAATCACAGAATTTAAAAAGGCTTTCTAGTACGTTGCTACGTATTTCTCAACCAGAGATCCGATAGGCATTTACCACTCTCCTCCCCACCCCACTTCACACGTGCTCACTGTTCTAGCTCACACCATTTGTGGTTCGTTGCCCTCATAAACCACTGTTTCTGATGGGAGCATATTGTCTCCTTTGGGTTGGAGCAGAAAATTAGTTGAGAACCTTTTATCTAGTCTATTCTCTGACCTTCAAACATCATTTCTATTGATAATTAAGTCATTATCCCTGCTTGCTTGATTTATTTAATAAAAGGCATCTTTCTTTTGCCTCTTTATAATTCCCCATTGTTTGGTTCTGCCTTCTGGAGCTATGGAAACAGCATAAAAGCATTTTTGTTTTATATCATTACTGTTCAAATTCTCCACATAAGCTACCGTTTACTCTCTTTTCCTATTATCCAGACTGTTTGGCATAAAAATCTAGAAGAATAAATTTATCTTAAAAAGCATTACTTAACCTAAAAATATAATTTATTTCATAAGTTTAAGACTTGGTCAAAAGGCTGCATTGTAGCTATAACTTCAGGGTCTCCATACTGCTAAAATAATCTTTTAACTAAGGATGGCAGTGCATCTTTCATCATAATGAGTAATTGGTGTCTGAAACCTGAGTAAAAATATTTAGATAATGTGTATTATCTAATTACATGGCATGATATGTGACTTTCTGATGCATAAGTCAAATGTATTTTATGTAGATTCAGAATGAATCATGAAGCTTAGGCATTAGCTATGTGCCATATAAGTATTAGTTGCCATAGGAAACATCAAGCTGTGAAATACTTGCTTTGTAAGAGACTTAAAATGAAGTTTTCATACAAGTTTTAAATAATTTTTAAATTATGATTGAGAAGTACATTCCCCATGAAATTGGAAATGTTTTAAGGGTGAGCATGGAGTCTTTTATCTCTAATTCCCCATTTTCTAGTATAGTATAAAGCAGGTACTCCTTCAATGGTTGTTTATATAATTAATTATCATTGTAGATTGGTAGTTTTCAAAACTTGTGATCTCAGAATGCCTTCACATTCTTAAAAATTATTGAGGACCCTAAAGAGCTTTTGTTTATGTTGGTTATATCTATTGATATTTATCATATTAGAAGTTAAAGAAAAGAAATTTTAAAAATACTTATTAATTCAATTAAAACTTCTAATAAAAGACCCATTATCGATCTGAATAGCATATTTTAATGAAAACCAACTATATTTCCAAGACAAAAAGTAATGAAAGAGTACATTTACATGTCTGGCTTAATAGAACACATGGATTCTCATATTTCTCATTCTGTTGTTGTTTTGGTTGAAGTATATGAAGAAAACCCAGCCTTACACAGATAAAAGATTGGAAAGGGGAGTGGTATTTTAATAGCCTATAATTTGGGGTATTCATCTTTGATACTACACTGAAACTCAACATATGATAGATTCTTAAAGACTAGTTGCAATGTGGAATTTGAAACCATATTATTGAACTTTTTGTACCCTATCCCATTAAAACCACTGGTTTAGATTACACTTTGAATGACTCTCTTACCAGTATGATTTTATAATATGATTGCATTAGGAATTTGGAAATATTGGTTCACTGAGTTATGCAGATCATCCAACTGTTGATACATTGCATCATATAATATCAAAAAAAATCACATGCATTAATATGAGCACCCGTCTCATCAAATAAGTCTTTAGGTACTGGGAAGCTGTCATCCTTACAATGGTGGATATAAGTTTTCCAAAATTCTAATTTTGCTTAAAAGTTCAAATTTTATCATTGGCAACAAATACTGCATGTTGTTTCTCTCGAAGCGACAGCTCACTTTCTTCATTTTGAAGAAAATATCTGCCAAATATCCAAGTCTGAATAACCATAGTGTGTCTATCACTTGTTCTTTCAAGCAAAATGGTGTTGCATGCAAAAAAACAGCTACTTCAGCTCACAATTTAAACAATTACACAGATACATTTTCCTTATCATACTCTGTATGCAATGGACTACTGTATGTGTACATATTTATTCATACAGAATGTTAAAAAATATGAACTCAGTGGTTAAGAGTTAATAAAATTAATAATTTATACTCTTTTATCGAGAAAATGAAAGTGAAAATGACAATGAAGAATACAGTGGCTTTTAGTATAGTTTGATTTGTGCTAAGTCTTGAGAATTTCACCCACTATTGCTTTTTCATCATCAATACAAATGTTAGCACAGTGAAAAAAGATAAATAATATCTTAATGTTATTATAAAAATGCTTTAAGAGTGAAAAAAGATAAATAATATCTTAATGTTATTATAAAAATGCTTTAAGAGTCTTGGGACTCTTGTGGTTTGTGGGACCACACTTTGGGAATCACTGTCGTAGGTTACTGTTTCCGAGACCACAGCCATCTTTGATGCCCATGTATAAAAGATCATGTCAACTTCCTAAATATTTATAATACAAATAAGAATAATAGACATTTTTTGGTACATGCAGAAAGGATATTCTTGAAATTTTATTGTTTTGAAATAGATTAATTTCTAATGAGCTTTCCAGATGTAGAAATAAGTAATTTGAAAATGTAAGATGGAATATATACATGTTACTGTCATTATACTACCCTTTGATTTTATGAACTGTGTAATATAGTTTTTCCTTCTCTAAATTTTAGCCTTTATAATTGTTTAAACTTATATACATATAGTAGTCTTTCATTATGTGTGGTGGATATATTCCGAGACCCCCCATGGATGCGTGAAATTGCAGATAGTACTGAACCCTATATATACATTATCGGCATCCCTAATCTGAAAAGCTGAAATACAAAATCTGAAATGTTTCAAAATCCAAAACTTTTTGAGTGCCAACATGACATCACTAGTGAAAAATTCCATTCCTGGCATGCTTGTTTTCTGGTTGTTCATTGTATGCAAACTTTGTTTCATGTACAAAATTATTTAAAAATGTTATATAATATTACCTTTAGGCTATGTATATAAGGTATATATGAAACATAAATTAATTTTATGTTTAGACTTGGGTCTAATCCCTAAGATATCTCATTATGTATGTACAAGTATTTCAAAATCCTAAAACATCTGAAATCTGAAACATTTCTGGGCCAAGCACCTTGGGTTAGGGATACTCAACCCGCACTGTGTTTCAGTCTCATAACCAAGTGACTAACAGGTGGGTTGGGTATAAGGGTTGGATACTAAAGCTATGATTCATGTCCCAGGTGGGATGCAGCAGGAAGGTATGAGATTTCATCACGCTATTCAGAATGGCACACAATTTGATATGTATGGATTGTTTATTTCTGGAACTTCCCATCTAATTTTTGTGGATTGCAATTGATTATGGGTAACCATAGATAGCGCAACTGCAGATAAGGGGGAAATTGCTGTGTGTACTTAACACACAACATATATTTATGTCATTGATAATCAAGATTAATGTGGAGTTCTCGGAGAAAGAAGTATGAGAAAGGAGAAGAGGCTTGAGTACTCCTGCAGCTCCTCAGGGGCCTTCATGTCCTTAACTCTATTCCTAGGCCAGGATGTCAGATCAAAGAAGAGGTGATTTTTGCAGAGCCTATATACAGTGGAGTTTGAGGGTGATGCCCTCAGTGTGGGAGTTTGAGTCATAGTTTCTCTCTCTCCTCTCACAACTACTGTTGGAATTCTAATAGATGGAAATACATATCAACAATAAATAATCATTAATAAATGTTGTTGGAAAGGCTGAAATTGAAGAGTGTAGCCTGGATCTATAACCCACTGGGCTTTCTTTCACATTCACATTTGTTTGAAACTTGACTACCTAGAACTGCACCAGAAAGTAATTCTCTCCAGGTTTCTGGCAGGGAGAAGCCACGTGACACACAGCTTTTAAGCCAGTTCTCAACCTGTGTGGAAGAGTATGGAGGAGAGGGAGAAGGATGCCAGATGTGTTCCTCCTGGAGTTTTTTGTCTATTGATGGGGGTGAAAGTTTTCTTGTAACAGAAATAGTAGGTTCAGGGAATGAACTTTTTATTCCCTTAACTGATTAGGCTAATCTCTTGGTAACCAGGGGAGAAAGGCAACCGGGGTCTGTCAGGCCCTGGTTCTGGTGCTCTGCTTCATGAGGCCATTCCTCTCATACCTGCTAGTCTTGTGGAGTATCCTCCCGAGATCAGTAGTGGGCAGTTCAGCCTCTCTTTCCAGAAAGTTCTAAAATAGGTCAGTTGAGCACATTCTTCTGACTTCCTGTAATCTAGTCCAAAAATTCCTTTCTCTGATCTGTTTCCCATCTCAAGTTTCGCCCAACTGGATTGATGATTAAAGCTTATCATAAGTTACTTAATAAACTTAAATAATAGTAGAAAATATGCCAGATTCTATAGGTCAGCAACTTTAAAATGCCCTGAATTTCAATTTCCATTATTAAATTCTCAGGGAGAAATTATCTTCCCCAAAATCAAATCCTTTTGCCTTTTTAGTTAAAGTTCAGTTAAGTCAAAATTTAAAATTTAGAAGTTCAACAAAAGTAAAGTCCATAGATTATTTTTCTTGGTGTCTACTCTGTGTTAGCCAGAGAGGTCTGCTTTAGGTGTCTGGGTCAAGTCAGGTTCCTTCAGCAGAAAAACCTCTTTTCCCTTTAGTAGTATAGCTTCTTTAGCAAATCTGAAGTTAATCTCACACCAAGTTTTTTTATAATTTTTAAAGACCCTCAAAAAATAATAGAAAAAAAGTTGTACCAGTGTCAGCTACATATTCATATCCTTGCAATTTAGAAAATGCAAGCAAATCACCAGCCCTAAAACAGTTAATCAAGCAAAACAAGGTTCCCAGAATCCTGTTCTTAGTCCAGTCCAAACACAGGTTAGGAGGTGGCTAGAGACCGTAGAAATGGCGCAGTGGTATGGGAGGGAAGGACAACAGGCAGAGAAAGACTTGTGGTTTAGCCTTGCCAGGCTATTAGATCAAGCCAGCTGTCCAGAGATTGGTTGGGAAAGTCTCCAATCAAGAGGTTAACTGCGGCATATGTTTGCCTTGGAGGAAAGGAAGTATATCGATTCATACCCTCTCCTCTCTCAGAGACTGATTTGTTTTATGTATCCCTGCCTGTAGTCACTATACCTTCCTCACTTCCATTTCCCTCACTTTAGCCCTGCGTTCCTCTCAGTTGAGTGCCACAGTAGCTACTGGCACTGCCTGTTTGTTGTGGAATCCCACTTGCCTCAGAAACTCACTTCCCAGGGGAGGTTCCTCCCCATGCTCACATTTGTTTTGAGCTGAGAGCCACCCTCAGCAGATCAGCGCACACGCCTTGGGAACCTGTGCCCTGGGGGACTAGCAGGACCACTGCCTTTGCTTTGTGCTCACCACTAAATCGTGTGCTTGTGCTATGTCCCTGGGAGTAGAAATATTTCTGTCATATCTTCAGGTTTTGATGTAGGAAGAGCAAGAAATAACATCCCATCTTTTCTTTTAAGTATAAGAAGTACTATTTAAGGATATTAATACATTCTCTGTATACAAAGAAGAGATAATACATAAATATTTATTGAATGTGAAGGAGCAGCTTTAGGAGTTTGGTTTTGGACATGCTAAAATTGATATGGCTTTTTATAAGGTGTCATCATTACGGGAAGGTGGGAGATGGCTACATAGGACCTCTCTGTACTATTTTGCATCTTCTTGTGGATCTACAATTATTTTTAAATCAGCAGTTTTTAAAAAGATCGATATGTCTCCTAAACATCCAAGTCAAGCCATTGATAGGCAGCTGTATGTATGAATTTGGAGTTCTGTGGAGAAGTGTAGGGTCTGTAGAAATACATTTGGGTGAAGTCAAAACTAGGAGGCTGAATAAAATTCCCAAGACAGTAAGTGGGCAGAGAAGAAAGGAGTGTAGAGGATGAAGCCCCAAGCTCCTCATTCCACATTTGATGTTGATTGCCTGGCACTATTCTGCTTTAGGAACTGAAAAGAGAAGAAGGTTCATTGTAGCTTGACATAATCATGTAGGTAAAGTCCAGGATGTAATTAAAGTACTTTGCATGCTCATGAACCCATAAAAAGTATTACCATTAGTAAGTTGAAAAGTACATTTGGTCCAAATGGGCCATATGTTATAAAGAATTCCCCAAAAGACAAGCAAAGAAGTTTCAGTGTATGTGGTGAGGAAACTAGAAGCAAATGAATACTTGTAAATGGTGGCATGAATTGGAGAAAGGGTGATTTAAGGATGTCAGGGTCATGGTATAATAACAAGGAGAACTAATGTTTCCAAAAGTTGGTCCTTAATCATTCAGGCTCTACCTTAATAGTGGAATAGATAAACCATTTTCCTCCATCTCCCTCTTTACATCCAGCCTTCCAACCAGACACTATAAGAGGAGGAAAGAGAATATTGTAACATTACTCTGAATTGTTGCACCTGCCACATGGAGAAAATTTATCATCATTTTAACAGACTTGAACTTTAAATCCAAAGGAAGTTAAATAACTGCTCCAATGTTTTTGTTTGTTTGTTTGTTTGGTTTGTTTTGTTTTGTTGAGACAGAGTCTCACTCTGTTGCCTGGGCTAGAATGCCGTGGTGTCAGCCTAGCTCACAGCAACCTCAAACTCCTGGGCTCAAGCAATCCTCCTGCCTCAGCCTCCCAAGTAGCTGGGACTACAGGCATGTGCCACCATGCCCGGCTAATTTTTTCTATATATTTTTAGTTGGCCAATTAATTTCTTTCTATTTTTAGTAGAGATGGGGTCTTACTCTTGCTCAGGCCGGTTTCGAACTCCTGACCTTGAGTGATCCACCCGCCTTGGCCTCCCAGAGTGCTAGGATTACAGGTGTGAGCCACTGTGCCCGGCCTGCTCTAATGTTTTATGAGTGACAAAGCTTGACAAAGTCAGGATTTACACATAGGTAGGCCAGCTCCCAAAGTCTTGCTTTCCACTCCCTCCCCTGCCTGAGAAATTTGGCTGCAGAAGCCCATCTGGGGTGATTGTGATTATTGGTCTGACTGGCAAGCTGAAAACTCATTCTCTATTTGTACTCAGAAAATTATTTCAAATTGGCTAAGGTAATAATTTAGTATGGGAGTGAAAATTGGCCAAAGACCGTGCACGCAGTACAATCATACATGATGATGCATTCTGCTCCTAAGGAGGAGTCTGGTGGGATGCTGAGCTGTTGGTGTGTTTCTGCAGCCCTCACAGGCCTCTTCGTTAACAAGCTGGAAAAGGGAGTACACTCTCCTTCCTGCGAAGCATGTGGGTTCTAAATACATAGGGGGTGTAAATCTTGGGGAAGACAGAGGAATAAATAAACGATCTCAGAATTATGTGCAGCAAATACCAAAGCATATTTTAACATGATAAAAGCAATGGAAAAGGAGTCAGAAAATAACCTCCCTACTGCAGAGCTCTGCTCTTTCTGGCAGACTCCGTGGCTCTGCAGCTGTTTATTACTCAACTGTAAATCTTGAATGACGTGGATTCCCTTTGCCCCTCCGTTCTTGTTCATCCTATAAACTCCCTCCTCTCAGTTAAGTACCTTTCAAGCCTATAAACAGATTTATCTCCTAATTGCTATTTTATAAATGCATTCTCTAGCCTGTGCAATGAAGGAATTTATAATAAAAAACCCTGCCCTCTCCTCTCAGCTAGTGCCTACTGCTCTGTCAAGTCTTGGCACCAGTAGGAAGCATAATGGCAGCTATCTCAGGATGCCAGTGGTTTCTGCCTACTTGACAGACCAGGGGGATCTCTTTGTAGATGAAGATGGTAAACAAATCAATGAAAGATGTAGAGAAAGGAAGGTAGAAATGGTTAATAATTGAGTTGGTGGGGCCGGGGATGTAGCCAGGAAAGGCCCCACGGTAGAAGGAGTATTTGAGCTGAGTCTTAACCAGTGAGGATATTTGTCATGAGCGCCACAGAGGGAAAACTTGGAAGGGGAGGAGCACTCAGACAGATTGAGCAGTTTTAATAAAATCGCGAAATAACCTAGTACCTTTAGTTAACTCCAAATAATATGGTGTAAATGGAAGTGTAGGTATGAGGCTAGAGACACAGGGAAGAGCCTGGTAATGAAGACTGTTGTGTATCTGGCTAAGGGTTTAGACTTTATCCTAGGAATGGGTCCATTAGATGTAAATTTTAAGCCAGAGGGTGGACAGTGTCAGATTTTCACTTTAGAAAGATCACTTTTGTGGTAATTGGCAAAAGGAACAGAAGCCTGGAGACAGAAGCTCACCATGGGAAGGCTGTTGCATGTTATGGGGGAGGTGACAGTGGACCAAGCTGAGCCATCAGTGCCAAGCGCACTGGCTTTGGGTTTGTTACTGGCGTGTGGACATGTGCGCTCTATGCAGTTTCCATAATGCATTTTTATAAACATCCTTTGAGGAAGTGCCACCTACTGTTTAACCTTTTGTCCACTGAATCACCTAGCAAAGTTCCTTAATCATAGTATAACCATTTTTGGTTCAGTACTTCTAGTCTGATAAGGGATTTTTTGATGCTACCCTATATATAAAAGACTATGAGGGATTGGTGTCATTTGATCACCATTTATTAAAAATTCTCATGAGGCGAACACAGCAAAATAATTTTAATTCAACACAGACCCAGGAAAATCCGGGGAGTTTCATACTTTAACATAGTCTCTCAGCATGTTGAATTGAATTGACTCTTGACTGATCTTAGACACATCATAAGTTCTTTCAGTAGTAGCATGGTAATGTAGTCAGACCTTCCCAAGTTCCTATCCAGGCTTGACCTTGGGAAAATTACTCTATATTCTCAGTTAAGTTTTCTCCTCTATATAATGGGGAACAATAATCACTACTATATAAATATAGATCGATTTTAGAATGTTTTTAGACATAAAGTAAAAATCCAATTAAAATTAGCTTAACTGACCAAAAAATTTACTGCCTAGTGTAAGTCAAAGATCCAGAGATGGGGCTGACTTCAGGGTTGGCTGATTCGGCAGTGGGTGTCATCAAGAGCCAGTTTCTTTTCATCTTTCTTCTCTGCCGTCTGTGATATTAGCTTCACCATAAAGCTCTTTGCTGTAGTAGTTGCAGGATGATAACCTGGCAATAATGGGGGCTATATTGCTTCCTAATTCACATCCAGCCAGATGGAGTGCGTGAGCTCCCCACAAGCACCAAGCAGAAAGTTCTAAGCTTTTTGCTGGTTAGAGCACCCCTGAATTAATCCCTGTGACCCCTAGTAGGCCAAGTGCTAATTAGCTCTGGCCTGGATTACCTGCACTGACCACTGTGAGGGAAGGGATGAGATTGCCCGGGGTAATCTGACTATCAGGACTGAATCCTGGAGCAGTATTGAGTCATTCCTACACAAACTAAATGGTCAGTTTACAGTGGAGGTGGTTTTGCACGGATGTGGTATTGAGTGGATGTAAGGCAGGTGACCACAATATCTGGAACACATACCATGAATAATTATTGTGAGGATTAAATAAAATAGCATCTATAAAGAATTTGGTGCAAGCAGGTAGTCAGTACTGATTGGTTTGCCTTCTGATTTTCTTTATTCCTCTTTCTCTTTTATTCTCACTTAGAGGTTGAAAAATGGCATTTGAATTCCTTTAAGCACAATTACAAAAATCTAGCAACAGCTCAGGTTGGTTTCAAATGATCCTAAGTAATTTTAAGTGGTGAGATAAGATCCGAATTTTCATATTGACACTTGATTTTGATATAAATTCAGTGGGTCTACTTTAAATGATTTTTTTTACATTTTTAATTAAAATTTTTTTTTTGTTTTAGCATATTACGAGGGTACAAATGTTTAGGTTATATATATTGCCTTTGCCCCACCCAAGTCAGAGCTTCAAGCATGTCCATCCCCCAGATGGTGCATACTGCACTCATTAGGTGTGAATATACCCATCCCTCCTCCCCCTTTAAATTATCTTAGTATCAATTTGTGGTGTGTGTGACTGCATGCATGTGATAGAAGATTTTTAAATGGAAAATGCGAATGAATGCTTTCAAATTTTGTTAAAGCTGACGTACACAGTGAAAAATAGATAGAAATATTTATTACCGATTGCAGTAACATTTCACCTCATTTCTAACATTCTTCATCCCCTTCTCCATAACGATAAAGGTGGCCTTATGCTATTGAAAAACTTCGGAATGTATTAGCTCTGTGGTCCCCAACCTCCAGGTGGAGGACCAGTACTGGTTCATGGCCTGTTAGGAACTAGGCTGCACAGCAGGAGGTGAGTGGTTGGCCAGCGAGGGAAGCTTCATCTGTATTTATAGCCACTCCCCATCACTCAAATCACCACCTGAGCTCCCCTGTACCCCATTTCCCCTTCCCCCATGGAAAAATTGTCTTTCATGAAACCGATCCCTGGTGCCAAAAAGGTTGGGTACCACTATATTAGCTTATGTCATTGCTGAAAGTGAGCAGTAAAGAGAGAGGGCCATTTACACTTTGCTAAAGAATAATTCTATTTCTGTCGTTATTGTACAAGTCAAAGGGCAAAGCAAAAGCGTATAGTTATAATGGTTATTTTTTATTAAATTTATAAATGAATGTGGCAAGACAGGCATTATTTTTATGTTTGAATATTTGATTAGCTAAGTTAAAGCAAAAATTTTAAAATTTAATTTTCACTTTCAGTTGCATAATATTTTAAAAAGTATTTTATAATAGTCCATATTTTTTATTTTAAAGCAGCACTTAACATGCTCTATTAAGCACTGAAAATAAAAAGAATAACTAAGAGAGGGGTCCCACTGTGGTGGGCTGACAAGTCTAGTGAGAAGAGTGGACACAGACATGACACAAACACACAGCATTTGGTGGCAGCATACGGAGCAAGGAGCTGTTAGGCTGTTAGCATAACATAAAGCGTGTGTTTTTTTAATGCAGTCAATTAAATATAGCTTAGATAATTGATATCTCCTTTGTAGCTCCAGTATTCGCTGGTCCCTGCAAGTCATCCTGTCATCATCAGAGTAGATTTACAGGTATTTTACAAACTCTCACTTATAACCTGTTAGTGGTTTAGAGCAGGGGTCCTCAAACTTTTTAAACAGGGGGCCAGTTCACTGTCCCTCAGGCCGTTGGAGGGCCATTGGAGAGTGTGGCGCACATTCCACACATGCGCACTGTGGGCCCGGGATGAGTCGGCTGCTAAGCAGGACAGGCAGTGGCGGCAAAAACACCCGGCAGCTGGATAAATGTCCTCGGCGGGCCGTAGTTTGAAGACACCTGGTTTAGAGCATTGTGGTCAGCATTAAAAACAAACAAGCAAAACAGAATACTAGTTTTTAGATTAGAATAAGAAATATCAGAATGTATCTCACCTCAGTAGAGCTTGTATTGTTTCAGGAAATTTTTGTTTGCTTTTAATATATGCATATATATATCTGTGTATATATGTGTAATGATTGAGCTCTGATGCACAATATTTTTTTACTGTGGGTCTTGGACAAGAAAGTTTGAAAGATGCTGGGTCAACTGATTGGCAGCTGGTACATACATCAGCAGGAGTGCAAGCCCCAGGAGCTAGCGTAAGACAGCATATTGGTGTCTTTCAGTTCATTTATATACACCATTTAAAACCCGAATTTCTTGTACCTTCAATCTTACCTACTCTGTCTAGACTCTTGCAGTGACCATCTCAGAGTCCCTTTGCCTCAAGTCCTAGGAAGAACCTCCACCTATCTCCTGCACTGACCATTGGCCAATTGGTTGAGTCACTCGGAAACTTAAAGTCTCCAGAGCTACAATAGTAGATCACTCACTTCCATTTATATTAGAATTAACCAGGAAAAGCTCATGCAAAATACAGGTTTCTTTCCACCAATGCCAGTTTCTTTTCCAGCCCCATAGATCGAATCAACAAGTCTAATGAGGGCCCAAGAATTTATGTTTTTGAAGTAGCACTTAGTTGATTTCAATACAAGTAGACCGAAACTCTCACTTCAGGAAAAACAGTGCTCCAAAGCAGTGGACTTGAACCTTTTTTACTTCAGATACCTAAGAGAACCTAAAATAACCTGGTTACCCTCGCACACTTGATATCTAAAAATTTTATCATAATTTTATGATTACAAAAGAGGGCATAATTTTCAGCACATTTTAAATATTGACATTTAAAGTAAAACTTTTACGTAGCTCTATTTGTATCCACTGTAGTGATTTGTCATCTATAACTGTCCCTTTAAAAAGTCCAATGACTAGCAGTCAGAAAGGTAAAGGTTGCATCTTTCCTTTTCCTCAAACCATTTCTACTGTTGCTTTTGCCAAAGAGAAATGAAGCCGGACACTACTTAAAGGCAGTAAAGACAGATTTGTTAAAGTAATAACTACTGCAGAGGGAAGAGAGTCCAGAGTAAACTAAATTCAGCTTCACTGAAACAGAAGGCAGGGGAGTTTTTAAATGCTGAGGCGCACTAAAGGAAAGGCACTGAAGGGCATTAAGGGGGTTTGGTCCATGTGGCTGGACCATCTGGGTTTGCTAATTGGCACTTATCTGGAAAAGAAACTTCTGTGTCTTTATGACAGAAGGCAGTTGTGCAAGTTGGAGCGGGGCTCCCACCTAAGAGTTAGGCCCTCACCCTCCCACAGAGAGCTGTCTCCTTGAAAGTTTGTGTTTCAAAGAGACAGCTCTGCAGGTCCTTGGGGAGACTTGCTGGTAGAAGATTTACATCTCAAAGGGGCAGAGAAGAGATGATAATTGCAAGCTTTTGAAAGTAACTGCTCTAAAAAGGCATTGAGGGGCCTATTACCTGGTGTTGCCTAGAACAAACAGTAAGTTTTCCTGGCAGCTTTGAACTTTCTTAGCAGGCATTTTAAGGGAAACTGGGGTCATCCTAGGGATGTGGCCTTAAGGTGCTAGAAGCCATGCTAGAGTTTAATCACGTCTGTTAGTGCAGGGGTTTGGACAGAATCGTTTGTTCAAAGAGTTTTTGCAGTTCTCACTTTCATATCCATAATGCAGTGTCTTTATGCTTAAAAGTTGTGTTTCTCTGCATCAGAAATTGTTATATAAATAGAAATTAACAATTAAAAATTTCTTGTGACCGTAGGATTCTAAGATTTTTTAAAATTAGTTTGTATTGAGTTTTAGTTTCAATGATTATAATATACATTTGATCAGAGCAAATAGATGTATTGAATTTTGTTATAGGTATTAATTATAAAAATACAATTATATTCCAAAAGCACATTTTAATGAGGTGGATAGGGATTTAAACATTGTTTGTACTTAGTTTATATGTCTTTGGATGACTATTACTTATTACAAGATTGAGTTCAATATCAGTTCTTTTCTATTTTATATTTTTATAGATATGAGTACTTAAAAGCCTTACTTACATGAGTAAGCGGATAGGGAAGGAGTTCTGCCCTAGCAAGTAGGGCCACTCAATTTTTTGAATGTCTACTAAGTTATAGACCAAAAATCATATAGCAAACTATGGTTAAAAATTATTTTTAATGATTTATCAGCTGACACCTCAATTCGATCCTTCATAAGTTTTGTTGAAAACAAAAAATTAGAAACCCATGACATACAAAGGGAAATCCGTTATCCCTTCTTTGAAGAATGGAGATATGTATATATATATATATATATATATACACATAAATACATACATACATATATACATACACACACAACAGCATTTTGAATTGTCCCTTTGTTTGGTGTTCTGCAGAGTCAGATTCAGGAAGAACTTGAGGCATGCCTTTCTCGTGTTAGTGCGAGGGGACGATTGTGAAAGGTGAGCTGGACAAGAGAGCAGGCTTCGTGCCTTGACTGCCAGCATGTTCCCAAGAAGATCACTTTTAGAAAGAATATTTAGAAAAAGTGGAAATTTAGAAAGTGATTCCTTTAAAACTATCTGTGCCTGTGTTTCCTTCGGAAAGTCTTTGTGTGCTCGTGGCATAGCCCAGTTTGGAGACCCCTGGCTGAAGGAGAACGTGTGAGTTTCCCAACATGGCAGCCATGGTGGCCCCAGCCCTCTGCATCTCTTCTCCTGCAGGGCAGTCCCTTGCCTAAGTGCATGCATACACACATTGGTACCACCAGGAGCTTTTCCAGATATGGCAGGGGAGTGAGACTGCGGGAGGAATCAAACTCTTTAGGGATCAAACTCCTGGGATTGTTTGAGCTTTTTAAAAAACTATTCTCCCTCCTTTCCCAAATAGGTGCAGCTCTGCATCCTTCCGCGCCCCCATCCCCCATAAACACACCCTTTGAGACGCCTGGAAGTAGTGAGCCACTATTTCTGGTGAGCGTACATTATACCCCTCGGGTGTTTGGGAGCACAGTAAAAAGTTGAGAGTTACAGCCATAGAACGTTCTCTTTTATAGAAGCCTTATTTAATTCCTCATGCTGCTCTCTCCGCTTGAAATCCACCCCACGCCCTTCTTCCAGATGAACTCTTGCTGACCCTTCAATTCCTGGTTCAGGTGTCACCTCCTTTGTAAAGACTGCCTTGCCATTTTAAAACAGATTTTTTTTTCTTGGTATACCTACATACTTAGTTTATATTTCTGTCACATTTTATAAATATTTTTGTGTTGACTTTTCCATTAGGATGTATATCCTTTAAAGGTAGAGATTGTGTCTTCGTTTACCTGTCCATCCCCTGTGCCAAGCACAGGCCTAGCATGTGGCAAGTGCTGAGTGTTTGGGCAGGGAGAGGAGGAGGAAGAGAGGGACACAAAGGAGGGGGAGTTTGTACAGGAGAACCTGAAAAGAGAGGGCATCTGTCTATCCTTTGTTAGTCAAAGACATTGTTTTCACTATCCCAAATTGACTGTGTTGTTAAAAAATATATGAATAAGATAATTTTTCTGTTAACTTTCCTATTATTGTACACGGTTGCTATTAGCAGTGTAAACAGTATATAAACCCTGATTTTTCAACCTCATTCCATAGGTAGTAACTGGGTTTTCTGAAGTCACCTGCCGTTTCCTAAATATCAGCCTTATGTTCAAAGTCATGCTATGTTCATTTTAAAAATTAAAAAAAAAATCTCTGCTTAGCAAGATTTAGCAAACTTAAAGTAACTGCAGATCATACAAGTTGTCTTGGTGAACTTTGAATCTAGCCATTACCGGAAAACTCTGATACTGATTGTGTCACTCTCCTGCTGAAGATCCTTTGATGCCTTATCAGGCATGAAGATGTCAGGACCAGTGTCATCAGCCTGGTGGACAGGGCCCTCCTGTTGTCATCCCTGCTTCGTTCTTTCCCTTCCTCATCCTCAAGCCTCAGCTTGCGCTCTGCGTTCCAGCCACGCCTGTGTCCTTCCAGGTCCCCACGTACTCCTTTGGCTGGGGACCTCTTCAGATTCTTTCTTTCTTGTCTTGATTCCAACTCACTCTGGAGTACTCTCCTTAGAGATTCCCCCCTTTAGTAACCCTTTCCTGACTTGCCTGCCCTTCACGTCCGGTCTGCACAGAGTGCCCCTTCTGAGGGCCTCTGTAGCATCTTGTATTTCCGCCATTGTAGTTGTGCAATGATCATGCCTCTCTGTGATGTCTTTTGTCTCTCTGTATTTCCAACTAGACTTCGACACACCGAGAGGCAGGGACTTAATCTAATTTTGTCTGTGTCACTAGCACCCAACCCAAGGCAGATGCCCATTGTGTACTCAGCGGATGTGTATTGAGTGCACAAGTGGAAAGCCACAAGTAGTTGGGTGATGTTGTGCCTCTCCCCGCATGACTTCTCATTACTGTGGCCTAGAATAGCCCTGATGGCATACATTTGGTCCTAGTTTTTTGTTTGCTTCAAGTCCCTTAAAATGTCCTTTTGCAGTGTCTCCTAGAGCCTGCTTAACGGAATAGGATGCTGCAGAGCAACTGGGTAATTTGGAGCCTTTTGGAGCATTCTGGACCACAGGTACTTAGGCACATGTTCATCACATGTAATTTCATTGCACTCTTAAAGGTTCTTTGTTTTCCCTCTATTTTGATCACGGTTGTTCAGTAATTTAGCAGCTATTTGCTGTTTGTCTGCAATGTGCTAGACATTGTATTAGGTGCTAGGGATAAAAAGATTAAAAAAATACAGTTTGTGTCCTGAAGGATCTCATTATTTAGTCAGGGATATGTACAAGTAACCAAATGATTTTAGTGCAGTGTGATGCATTCTTTGATGCAAGTATGCACAGAGTGTTTTAGGAACTCATAGGAGTGGTGTAACCTGGAGGATATGATGTGGGGGAAGACTCCCCAGGGGAGCGAATTCCTGAACTGATTCTGGAAGGACAGGTAAAGGGAGGCCTGAGAAAGGATGAGGTTTTTTTTTTCCCCCCTCAGGTAACTGCAGTTTTAGTTTTTCTTTGAAATAAGTTTCTCTTAGAGTGTGTTTTTAAATGGGACTCTACTAGGACATTTCCGTTTAATTGTCTTCGGGACACAAGTTTCCCTCGGTGGCTTCCAAATCAGATTTCTTTGCTAGCCTGGCATTCAAGGCCACTTACAATTATTCTCAGTTTATCTTTCCAACTATAGCTTTTTAATAGTATAGGTCAGGGTTCAGTAAAGTGTGGCCCATAGGTCAAATTTAGCCCACTGCCTGTTTTTGTACATCCCTTAGCTAAGACTGGCTTTTACCTCTTTTTAAAAGATTGCAAAAACCAAACAAACAAACAAACAAAATATCATGTAACAGAGCCTATATATGGGCTGCAAAACTTAACATATTTACTGTCCAGCCCTCTATATGACCCCTGTGTAAAACTAAATTGCTCTGGTGATTATACACATATCATAAGCTTTCCTACTTCTACAGTTGTACTTTTTCTGCTCTTTTTGAAACTTTGTCATTCATTCATTCATTCATTCATACATTCATTCAACAAAGGGTCATTTGTATGAGCCACCATTCTGGGCTTTGGGAACGTAGCAGTGATAGGCAATAAGCAACTAGAAACCCAGTATGTCAGTTATGAAGAAAAAATAAGGCAGGGTAAGGACAAAGAGGAGGAGGGAGTGCTGGGTTTTATGGAGTGGTCAGGGAAGGCCTCAGACAAGATGGCATTTGTGTAGAGTGCCGAGTGAGGCAGAGCGACAAGCCGTGAGGCTGCCTGAGAGAACACCTCCAGCAGAGAGACCACCAGGCACCGAGGCTCCGAGGGCTGCAGTGAGGCGTTTTGGAGTGACCGAGGGTGAAGGAGGGGAGGAAACAGGATGAGACACAGAGTGAGGAGAAGAGCAGATCACAAAGGACCTGACAGGGCATTAAATCCAGCTTCTATTCTTAGTGAATTGGGAGGCCGTTATGTAGATTTGAACAGAGGAGTGACTTGATCAGCTCTGCATTTTTAATATCACTGTGCCTACTAGGTAAAGTTGAAGTAACAAACTAACCCCAGGATCACAGTGACCTGGCACAACCAGAGTTTCCCTCCAGGTCTATACCCACTTGGGGTCTTCTCAGGAACCTCATCAGGAGAGGGCCTGGGAAATTGGGTGTGATTACCTTAGCTCAGAGTGAGGCGTGACACTTCTTCTCACAGTTCGTGGGCCCATCTGGTCACATGATCCCGTCTAAGGACAAGGGGCCTGAGAATTGCAGGGAGGTAGATGAATCGTGGTGAGTGCCACTGGCTGCTACAGCCCACCCTTTTGTTCACCAAGCATTTTTATTCCTGCCACAGAACACACTCCACCCCTCCGCTAAGGGAACAGCACAGGGCCCCACCAAATCACACCGTGGACCCCAAAATCTGTGTAGTTCATGGTTGGCTGCGCATCAGGCCCAGCTGTGATCCAGACTGTGAACGAAATGGCCAGATCCTCCCCTGTGCTTGCCCCATGCCCACTCCCACACACGATTTATAGGGTGAAACAGGGACGAGATAATTGCATCAAACACTCTCCTTGGAAAGGAGGAAACAGGAGATACTTGGCAAATACTGCTCTGAGCCAATTTTGAAATTCTGCTGTAGAGGCATTGTGAGAGCTTCCCTGCCATGGGGCAGGTTGTAGTCCTTCATTAGGTGCAGATTCTGCTTTCTAGGGGCGGCCCTGTTGTCCTTTGCTCTCTGTGACCCCAGCCCCCAGCTTCTCCACTCTAGAGAAGTCTTCACTTTCTTCCTTGGTCACACGTGGACTGGGCATTGGAGACCCGTGCCAGCTTTGAGAGCTGCCCAGCTTTGTCAGCCTGCCTGGGCAAGGTTGAAGCCCAGACGGTTTAGTTCCAGGAAATCACAAGCGTTTGTAGCCCAGATTTGTGGTTTCGTGGGCAGCACCACTACCTTGGAAATTTAGTAGGGTTCTTATTTATTTGATTTCTCTCAGGATCATGTGCCCATAACCACATCTACAGGGTCTTTTTGTTTGTTTATTTTTTGAGGCATTGTTCTCAGATACTATATATCTTTGATGTATCCACTCCCATTCATCATCTCTGTCAAAGGGGGCTAGCTTACAGCATCAGGTTCTGTTGGAGGATCACATCATTAATTGGATCTGTGCCCTGAGTCATTTTGTCCAACTGGAAGAATTTATGGGGTGTCACACCCTTGGTTTATCTTTCCCCTGAAGCATTTTAATCTTCCAAAGGTTTTACCTGGCATTTGTTATCTAGGGATTTCTCCATCACATCCTTTACTGCTGGAGTCTAGAATTATTATAGTGAGGTTATTCTTTTTTTTTAAATCAGTAAAGCTCTGAATTTCTGAGCTATTTCTTTATTCCTTCTCACTCTGGACAATATCTTCTTAACCCATCTCTTTCTTTTAATACTTAGCCACAGCATCCTATAACATCCAAAACGTACTACTTGGTGGTCCATTTTCCAACCTCTCTGGAGCCACAAGTTCCTTAGAGGTATGATCTGCCCCCAAGTTACCGCAGGCAACAGTTTTGTTAAATATTCATTATAGCATAACATAGCTTAGTGTTTTTGCAGTATCTGATATGTGAAAACTAGAACCACATACTGCCTCATTCTTGGTACCTGTCGTATGTCAGAATAGGCCAAGGTACGGAGAGACTTAACACCACAAAGGGTTAATATTCCCTCATGCTCTTAATCCAAGAAGAGAATGGAAAGAAGTCTCTACCAGAAAGTCACTTTGGATCCAGGCTAATGGAAGCTCTGCCACTTTGTATTGGCACCATCCAGGCCCCGCACTCTCTTCGGTCACTATGACTGGCAAAGGGAGACTGCATAACACCCCATGTAGGATTTCGATTGCCTTGGCTCAGAAATGGCACATGTCCCTGCTGCTCAGATTTCACTGGCTGGAACGTGGCTCATCCTAACTGCAAGGAAATTGACACGTGCAGTGGAGTAGATGGCATCCTTCTGTTTGGTGAGCACCACTATCTCTGTCACCCTGGGAGACAGGTCAGAACTGTTACCGTGCTCTCTGTGAGAGAGGGCAGAGGCTGGGGACGGGGCAGGCAGTAAAAGTGGTGGGAAGCGATTAGAATCTGGATATAGTTTGAAGGAAAACCCAGTAAGATTTACCAACATCATGGATGAACTCCTAATTTTCTTCCCTTCTCCCTGTCTTATCTCCCATACTCTGTGTGGTTTCTTTGTGAGCCTGGTTCATGCTTTTATCTCATTTTTCCATAGGGCCTGGAAAATAAATGCTTAGTGCCTATTTATTGAGTGATGAAACAATTTAGCCACTTATCTTTTATTTCACAAAATCTACATTATTTTGGAACAGCAATTACCAGTTGCTTCAGGGAATAGTTAAAAATAAATCTTTATTGATTATTATAGTAATGATGTGTATGAATGACATGTTAATGCCGTGGATTAAAGTGTTAGAAATAAAAGTACCATGTGGCCAGTAGGTATAATAAAGAAATTCCTGTATTTTAAAATTATTATTATTATTTTTAGTGATAGTCTTGCTCTGTTGCCCAGCTGGCATGATGTGACATAATCATAGCTCACTGCAGTCTCAAATTCCTGGGCCCAAATAATTTTTCCTCCTCAGCCTCCTGAGTAGCTAGGACTGCAGACACACCACCACACCCAGCTAATTTTTTAATGGTTTTGTAGAAATGGGGTCATGGGGTCTTACTACGTGTCTCAGGCTAGTCTCTAACTCCTGGCCTCAAGTGATCCTCCTGCCTGGGCCTCCCAAAATGCTGGGATAACAGGCGTGAGCCACTTCACCCAGCCAAGAAATTGCTATTTTTTATTCTGTACATTTCTTCAATCATTTTCTTTTCTTTTACTTCAGTTCCCTTCATCATAGAAGAGTTTAGAGAAAATAAATCTGCTGGATGTAAATTCAATGTTAAAACTTGTATTTCTTAATCACATCTTGGAGTCTTTCAGCAATGAACCTGTTTTTACAAAGTAAAGTGAGTGAAAAGTATGAATTAAATAAAATGCCTAGTCAAATGAAAACCCTTACATCTTTTACTGCAATATCATTCTGCTTTGACAGGTCTTGACTATCTCAGGAAAATTAACATAGGGTTGCATCTTTTTATACTCAGTGTTCTTAAGTGTCAGGTTATTTAGTTATTTTAGAATATTTAGTTATTTTGAAGGATCATTTAAAACAGGAAAAATCTTTTTCTGATGGCACTGTGGTGAGGAGGTAAAATAATTTAAACTCTTGAAAAAACTTGTTTACCTCTTGTGACCAATAGCAAGTTTTATGAAAGCAGAGACTTCAGTGTGAGTCTAGACTCGGTAGTGCTGAGGAGATAAGAGTCTACACACACATAAGAAGGTGGACTATGTGCTTGGATGGCAGAGCAGAGGACTTGCCAGTGGACTGGCTGTAGACGCCAAAGAAACAGATGAGTCTGGATTGACTCATCGTATCTTGGTATTAAAACGTAAGTAGGAATTTGCCTTGCAAAGAAGAGAGAAGGGAGCATTTCATTGAGACAACAAGATATGTAAGGACACCTGGGAATGACGAAAAGTCTGTGTGGCTGGAGCTTAGCGTGTGTGTTGCAGTTATACTGTGAGGCTAGATAAGAGTTAGCTTGAGGCCAGCTTGTGCAAGTCCTAGAGTTCCATGCTAAGGAATTTGGGGAGCTTATAAAAAAGATTTTTCTAAAAGGGAATTATCTGACAAATATGTTAGGAAGATGAAAAAGTAGCAGGAGGACGACCCATGGATTTTATCAGTTGGTCATATTAAACTTCAGCTTTCATTTACTGCGCACTTAACTATGAGAAAGGCGGTGTGCTGATTATTTTACATATTATTTAATTTCTGAAAATGACATCGTGTAGTAGGTGGCATTTCCTACACTTTGCAGATGAAGAAACTAAGGCTTAGAGCACTTTATCAAGTTACCTAAATATTAAACATAGCTTTTCTGAGGTTAGTGCCCTTCCTTACTTATCATACATTCATTCTAGGGTTGGTTGACAATGGCAAGTTAAGCCTTGGACGACAAAGATCACATCTGGACCTATCTAAGGGCTTGGAGACCCTTGTGTTTGTTTCAGGACTTACTTCCTGCACATGTGAATTAGCTGCTTGTCTCTATTCTCTTGCCAGTCTGTTGTTGAAACTCTGCCACACCACACAGTAGGATAGGAAGAGTATATACATTTGGCCAGCTGATATATCCAAACAATTCCCCAAACTTGCGTTTCTTGGGGAAAACAAATATAAGTTAATAGGAAGAAAAGATTCACCATACTATATTAATTCTTATTTGGCCTTGATTTTGTTCATCATCCGGCATTCAGCCAGCACGCGTGCTCTGATACCCTCTGTCAGAGCCTGTGAGGATGCAGAAGGGACCCAGTGGAGCTGTGTGATGTGCAATGATAGGGGGCCCTGCCTTGGTAACCAGGGGTCTGGATTCTGGTTGTTACTCTCTTCACTCACATGATAAACCCAAACATAGCACGTGATCTTCCTGGACCTCGGTCTTTCCTTCTACATAATGGAGGAAGGAGAGGTTGGTTAGAATGAACACAGTTCTAGTATCTTTTATTTCTAAATCACAGGAAGGAGCTCATAGTTTATTTGGGGGAAAAGATAATAACATACAGGAAGGGGTTCGTAGTATATTGGGGATAGTGATAATAACATAATTAATACTTGCCAATCATTGGAGGCTTCTGATTTTTTTTTTAATGCCATAGGTGCTTAGATGCAGAAATCCGGTGAGAAGTGGGTGCTACAGAACTTATTTTGAAGCTGCATTTGCAAAGCAAGCACTTAGTTACAATTCAATGAAAATGGCACTTTCCTAAAGATACCTTTTATTGATATTTATATGGGATTAAGAAAATGTAACCTTTCAACATTTTAATAGAATGAGTCTATTATTAGTTACTATGTAATGGAACTTGGAGGGAGCTGATAGAACACGGAGTAGTGACGGAGGTTTTCCTCCTTGTGTGGTCACTGATGCCATGTATTTAAACCCATTCCCACTTTTCAGTGTAACCAGATACATATAATGACTGATTTTAAGAAATAGGAAAAATTCAGTGGAAATCAAGCAGGTGGGAGGAAGGAGGAAGGGATAGGTGAATTCACACTTAACAGGTACAATGCACACAGTCTGGGTGATGGACACACTTATAACTTTGACTCAATCTGTATAAAAGCAATTCATGTAACCAAAATGCTTGTACCCCTGTAATACTCTGAAATGAAAATAAAAAGAAATAAGAAAATTAAGATTTTGTCTTAGGACTCTATCTGTTTTTATGTTAAAAAAAAATCAACACAAAGTCCTTTTGAGGGTATAGTAAAAATGTACTTGGGTAGTTGACAGGGGGCTTAAATCAGGATCCAAAGCAGCACAAGTTAGCAGGGCCTATGAAGGCCCCTAGAATTGCTCAGAAGTGTCTGGTTCCTCCATCAAAATGGGCAAAGTTTAGATTTTATTTTGTATGCTAGAGAGTAAGCTTAATATTTTTGATATTATTGGAAAAACATAACTCCTACATTTCTAACAGTGCCTGACACACATCAGTGAATAAATAATTAAATACAGTGTAGTTACAGAAACTTTGGAAAGTAGAGAAGAAAAAAATTGCTCATAATCCCAGTATCTGAATAGTCATTAAATTTGTGTGTGCACGTGCATATAGCTGAATACATATATTTTATATGCATATAATAGGTTGAGTATCCCTAATCTGAAAATCTGAAATGCTCCAAAAGCTGGAACTTTATGAGAACCAACATGACGCTCATTTCTTTCTGATTTCCGATTTTCAAGTTAGGGATGCTGAACCAGTTTAATGCAAATTTTCCAAAATCTGAAAAAATTTGAAATTTCAAAACACTTCTGGTTCCAAGCATTTCAGATAAGGGATACTCAGCCTGTATGTTTATACATAAAATACAAAATATAAAAAATATATATATTTCATATACAGATATAGTTTAAATTTTAGTGTAAACGTGGTATAGTTTTATATCCTTATTTATAAAATTTAATATTTTATGATAAACATTTTTTACATTGCTATACTGTTTTGTAATTCTTTTTTTTTTTTTTT
>VBSM01002608.1:164515571-164527415 GCA_008086735.1 Cheirogaleus medius
AGAGACGCTCTAACTGGCAGTGTTTCTCGTCCGCCATCTTGCTCCGCCCCCCTCTGTTTTGTAATTCTAATGTTAATGATTGCATAATATCCTAACCAGTAATTTGTCATATTTCTTCTATCAATTAGATTACTTTTAAAGTTTTATTTTTATGGTCTTTTTCCAGTTAAAATCATTATGCCTATACTTCTTTTCTTCTTTTATTTCCTTACAATAAATGATTAAAACTGGGAATTATGGTTGTAAAACTGACTCCTCATTTTTTCACTGTAACCAGCAATCAATGTGAGTACTAGTTTCATCAGAACATCACCTGCTTTGGCTATTATAATTTTTAAAAATCTGTATTACTAATTTAATAGTGCAAATGGTACCTCACTGTTTTTGTTTTCTTCACAAAAGAAAAGCTAGTATAATGGAAGTCCTACTGATTGTTTAAAACTATGTATATTAAAACTTCTCTTTTCTTCTCTCTACTTCACTAATATCTTATTCAGTATTCCATATATAATAATGTAGAGCTGGTTTGTCTCACTGTTGTTTAATGTCTTTTCTTTTTTTTCTTAAAAGCTATCCGTGGAAACACGAAAAGAGATGACTAGAAAGGCTATTAAGGCAGTCAGACATTTTATGGAGAAGACAAGAAAAAGAAATTTGGAAGAAGACATTCATGACGTTAGTGATTCTAAAGTTACCTATGCAGATGCTTTGAATCATCTGGAGAAATCACTTGCTCACCTGGAAACCCTCAGCCATAGTTTCATCGTTTCTCTGAAGAATAGTGAGCAGGTAATGAAATGGAAACTTCTGCGTGCTCATGCACTCAGATAGCATCAGTATATTCTTTCATTTATCCTTTAAAGCTACATTAGTACTTTTGATAGGGTTTTTAGACTAGCAGATATCTTGAAAATGGTCCTCAAGCCTTTATAGTTTAACCTCTTCACTATCACTGATTGTCAATTCGGTTTTCATTCCTTTCAAAAGAATTTTAGGCCGTTGAACACAGTAGATACCTGAGGAGGAAGGGAGTGAGGGAATGGGAAGGGTGGGAGAAGAGGAGGAGATAGTTATTGGGAGTGGAGCACTGGATGGGTGCCTGGGGCTGGGAGAGTGGTCTCTAAAGCTAAGAAATGAGAAGGCAGTGGTCCCCAGGCTCTAGTATTAGCTGGTATGGGTTTTGCTCTCTGAATGAATAATGATAGGGTTTTCTCTAATTTTCAGAAAAATTTAGAGGTAGCCTACCATGCCTTTAAAAATACATACCGTTTCTTTAAAAACATGTACTCTTTATTCTGTTTTTATGTATGTGCTTCCAGTATAACTTTATTATTGAGAGGAAATTTTTCGCTAGTAAAATTGTTCCTAGTTGGTTTCTGAATGAGACTCTCTTGGTGTTTCTAAAACACCATCATGAGGTTCAGAACCCTGCCTGCGATGAGGTTTGAGGATCCATGTGTTAGGACTGTGCAAGGAAACCAGAATCCTTCTGAGGCCCTCAGAGATTTTGTTCTGTATCTTAACAGTTGTGGAATTGGGATATTCTTTTCCATAACTGAAAAGTTGACAAATCAGTAAGTAAATCGTTTTCATATAAGTGAAAACAGTGCTTAGATATATGAATAATATTCCATTTACCCTTTAATGCTATGGTAAATGAACCTGTAAGTGGCCACTAACCTCCTCTTTCATTTTTCATAAACCTTACATGTTTATTCATTTGTATTCTTGGCTTGTAGAAAAATGTTCCTGACTAGAAAGATCTGTCCGTGGAGAGGAATTCAGATAATGAGCAAATGGGAGACTTCAAATTTTCTATTAGACACATAAATGCAAACCCCTCATTGAAAAGATAATAGGAACAATTCAAAAGTTTAAAAGCAGTTTTATTTCATTTTGTGTTTTTCAATGCCTATTAGCCTGTCTAACGGATAACATTAGATAATGGTATGAACAATATAGAAGCCTTTGCAGGGAACAAATTGGCTTTACCTAACTTGATTTTATCCTGCTAACATTTACAATACTGTAATTCCTAATTACAAGAACTCGGGTAAAATTAGAATCTTCAAGTGAAAGTGATTTATACTTGTTAGTATAAAATTTTTAAAATACTGGTTTATTTATTTTTAAAATAGAATATACTATATTAAAACAGAATTGGCATTACTCTTCTTGAAACAAGTATTGTCTTTCAATGGCTAGAATAGTGTATTTGGATTTAAGGGAGTTATTAGCAAAAGCATCTGTTTCTTTCATCTAGGCTGTGATATGAAGGTTCCATACATGAATAGTTTCTTGTGAAGGCCATTCAGTCAGACTATCAATGGTCTGTAATAGGAGACTCTTGTAGTTCCTGAATTGGGCATTATTTGATTTTATTGAGGATCCTTTTATAGCAAAAGGTGGAAATAACCTTCAACCCCATACATTTATCCCTTTTATGTTGCCCATGATGTTAACCACCTTAATTATATACCCAGTAAAAGAATACCTTATATCTTCATGCAGGTTAGTGCAATCTAAGTTGAAAGCCTTCGTCCTATGGAGCCTCAGTTCCCTCTTCTCTTAGGTGAGGATACTAGTAATTGCCCTACCTAACTCATAGGGATTTTTCTAAAATAGAAAATTTCACAGTGGGGGAGAGTAGCAAAATGACACTTCATGTTCTCAACTCCCAGCTTCAACAGTTATCAAAATGTGACCAATCTTACTTCATGCCTACCCCTACCTACCCTCACCTCACTCCTGTGGATTTTTCTAAAGTAAATTCCAGTCATCTCTTTGTTTTATCCATAAATACTTCCATACCTATTTCTAAAAGATACATTTAAACATAACCACTACAATGTTATTACCATCAAAAAAGTTAATAGTAATTCTTTAATATCATATACGCACTTAATATTCAGCTTTTCCCATGGTTGTTTTCAAAGACAAAACAGTACATTTAGGATTACTAGGGAAATTATAAAGAACCTGGAAAGTGTTATCATCCATATTTGGTATGCTTAAAAACAATAGCTTGTGTCCTATTTCTTAAATTATTTATTGTACCATTAGTTTTTATACATATTATCAAAGAGAAACAGGCAGTGTGGTATGTGGGGTGGAAGAGCAGACTTTTGGATTCTCATCCTAGCTCTATTAATTGCTATTCATGTGACTTTAGCATGTTACTTAATATCTTTGGTCTTCGGTTTCCTTTTTGATAACATGGAGCTAATTAAAAGTACTTGTAGGATTATTATAAGTATTAAATTAGATACCATATGTACAGTACCTGGGATTACATAGTTGATGGTCAATAAATTTATAACTATTATGTGAGTATAGTGTAATAATAATAGAAAAACTCATACTTATTGAGTATTTATATCTGATGTGCTAAAGGACTGACTGTTATATCATCTCAGTTAATGTCACAATGCCCTCTATTTACAAGACCCTATTGTCCTTACCCTCATTTTACAGATGCTAAAATTTGAGATCACACAGGCCCACCAACTAATAAATGGTAAAGTAAGGATTTGCACTCAAGCCTGGTGGCCCTTGAGCCTAAGTGCTTAATAACCAATACATGCCCTTTGGTATGGTATTGCAGGTTGTAACACATTTGGTTTGAGGATCTTCTGAATATGCCTCACTATGTACATGTAGATGTATTTAATTTTTATTGGATACTTAGGTGTTGATTACCATGTCTTTGCAGGAAACACTGCAGAAATACAGTCACCTCTATGATCTGTCCCGATCAGAAAAAGGGAAACTTCACGATCAAGCTGTGGCCATGTGTTTAGATGGTCAGCCTCTAAGAATGATTCAGCAGCTGCTGGAAGTGGCGGTTGGCCCTCTCGACATCTCACCCAAGGATATAGTACACAGTGCAATAATGAAAATAATTTCTGCATTGAGGTAATCTAGAAAGTAGTCATCGAGGAAAGCATTTTGTCAATAATAGTGCCTGGCTCATGGTTGTTATGAAGCTAAACTATCATCATGTATGTAGAAGCATTTGATAAATTTTGATGTACTATATAAAAGTGAGAGATTATTTTTAGAGTTATCCAAGTCTTATGTTTTAAAATATTTTGAGAATGGAGAACCATAAAAATCCTTCATCGTTGGTATCATGTGTAACATGTTAAGAAGCTAACTAACTTCTGGTTGGACCATCTTCCCCAAATTATTACTGAAATAAGGAGAAGGCCAAAATGGCATGTGAAGCGGGTAGCTAAGTGTCAGACAGCCCTGTGATTTCAGTGTGGTTTTTCAGATCTTACATTCTCTAATTCCTCTTTTGTGTAGCAGTGGGAAAATGGTTCCCAGAAGGTTCTTTTGAAGTACACAAGACAAGGTTAATCATACACTGAAGAAATTAGACATCTGTTAAGTGTCGTAGGACTTTATTTACCTGCAGTAAATGGCACAAAACCGACAATTGAGAAATTCTCGCTTCATGTCAATATGCTGGTGCCTTTGTAGGAATGCATTTGAGAAGATTAGAAAAGAGGGAAAAGTGAAGCTAAGAAAATAATGAGGCATCAAGTGCTTTCTGTGAATAATGCAATTAGGCTAAAAGATTTAGTTGTGTTTAATTTATTCTCCTTTTAAGCATTCTTTGTAATTCTGTATTGCTCTTGAGGAACTTTTTGATTAAATGCATGTCAGTTTTCTGCAGCTGAACTGAAATCAAATGAGCCTTTATCAGTTTAATTACCCCAGCCTCATACAGTTTTTACCTTAATGCTCTGAGGTATCTGGTAATTTCATATATATAGGGAGAGACATAAAATTTTATAACATTTTTTGGAAAGAACAAATGCCAAATGAATAAAGCTTTGGCCTATTACTAGCTTATGATTTTTTTGTTGGTGGTTATAAGAACCACTCTCCTCTTTCAAATGATGACAGATATTTGTTTGCCACATTTTGTATCTTTTGGTTTATGGTTATCTTTTTATTGTTTCTTAAATCAAGTTTTAGATGAAGTTCACAAGAATAAATATTTTGAAAAATTAGTGTTTTGAAAAATTAGTTTATTTCCTAAAAATTGCACATTTTCTTTAATAATTAAAATATGTCATTTTTACATTTGTAACATTTTGTTATAAATTATACGTCTTTCTCCTTCCCTGCAACCAATTCAAAAGGTTTGGTTCTGATCTAATAAATGGTATACTTGGTACACGAAAGACATTCAATAAATGCAAATTAAACTTTTCAGCAATGGAAGGAAAAGGGACTTTAGGAATTCAGCTACCTCTGTTTCAAAGGAAAATAAATTGCTATTAACAATGTCCATAACATTTAACTTTTAGGAAGTTATAAAATTTAGTAGGCACAGAATGACAAAGACATGAAAGTAGCTGAATGTTAACAGTTGATTTAAATCATCAAATTATTTAGATGATTTAAATCATCAACCTAAATTATTTGGAAAATTCATCTAAAATTTCTGTTTTTCTCTTGCATTTTCTGAATTCACTAGAGATCCACAAATACACATCTGTAAAGTGGGCATAATAATACCACTTGTCTTTTGGACTGTGGAGTTTGTTATATGGCAGAGTGTATGTAAACCACTTAGCAGTGTCTGGTACCTAGTATATAGCAAGTAAATATTAGTTTTTAAAAAAGTTTCAGCTGGAGGATTTAGATCATTATGGCATATTTAATGGTTAAAATAGCTTATACATTTACTGTTCAGTGAATGGTTTTTGAATGACACAGTGTAAGTAAATTGTATTATTTTCCTGATACGAAAACATGCATATATTAGTCTGAGCTCCTTAAGGGCAGAAAATGTTCCATTTTCATATCCTTAGCACCTAGTAGAGGGCTTGGTACATTTGTAGACATCATATAGCATAAGTGACTATGAGCAGGCAGTATACAATACCAAAATCTAGCTGGCTTCATCTGGGTATGTAAATACCAAGCTTATTTCTGAGGCTTAAGTGATTTACTTCTGAATCATTTCCTCTGTCTTTTTACAGTGGAGGCAGTGCTGACCTCAGTGGGCCAAGGGACCCTCTCCAGGTCCTGGAAGGTATTGTCACAGCAGTCCATGCCAGTGTGGACAAGGGGTAAGACTAGAACAGTTTGCGCTTCTTCATTTAATGGCTTTCCTCTGAGTCTTAGAATTGCCTTGAATATCCATATTTGTGAGACTTCCAAGACTAAGCAACATTTTTAGGTGTTTCTAGAGGAAGAGCTAAGGACGTGCATAAGAAAGGAGTAGCCCTGCCTCTGGAGACATGGTGTCCCCAGCTCTGTGCCAAGCCCTGCTTGCGTGGAGAGCATCGTCTCTTCTTGCCTTCTTCACAGGGAGGCCAGAGAGGGGAAACTACTTTAAGCTTCCTAGAGGAGAAAGGATTCTCATCTCTAACACATTAACTGTATCGATGAAGTGTGGAAATTCCTAGAATGTATGTATTATCTTTAAAAAACTTTTAAATAAGTATTCCTCATTTGAGGACACAAGGTACGCAGGCTTTACAAGTCTATAAGGGTATGTATCTCTAATGCTATTTTTAGAAAGAATTTTTCGTCCAGGCACAATGGTATTGATAAGAATAATAGTAACTGCAGCTGAACAGTTATATACTTTCTCAGAGTTTACACAGGTCTTTCATATGCCTAATATCCGTGTCAACCCTATAAGGCTGCTCCCCAGTTTTCTTTTTTGAAATGAAAATATGACATCATAATGAAGGCATGTTTGAGAAACTCCCCATAGTTCCCATTCAGTAATATAATTTTTTTTTTTACATATTACCTTCCAGTGATTGTTCAGGTACAGATATATTTTATATAGTTTCAATTGAAATGTATAAATGCTTTTATATTCTACTTTTTTTTTACTTGCTATTATGACACTTTCCATTTATCTTTATAGATTTTGTGATAATTATATATGATTTTTTTTCCAATGGCTGTGTCTGTTGTTGCCATTTTCAGAGGAAGACCTGGAAACTCAGAGAGTTTCCCAGAGTAATAGACCTGGGAAATAGAACCAGTATTTCACCCTTGCTATAAATCATAATTCAGTACTCGGATGCCTTTATAGTATATTTCCATACATTGATTTGTGCCCAAAGTTTGAGTGTCAGAATATAGGATGAGCTATGTAGGTGGATATGAAAAACATTGCAAACAGGACCCTCTACTTCTGCTTTATAAGCGTGCACGGTTGTCTAAACACTTTTGCTTGTGGGTCTTTAGCTAGGAAGGTAGTAAAGGCAGTGGCTACGTCAGACCCCTTATTCTAAAGAGAAATTGTATGCCATGCTCTGTGTTAAGTCACGAGGAGTTATGTATGGATCACAATAATCTCTAACCCCAAGCAGCTCACATAGTATCTGTACTAGAGAGAGGTAAGTGCTATACAGAAGGCAAGGTGCAGGGAGTGGTTTGTTCTGCCTGGGCACATTAGGACAGGATACACAAGGGGTGACGATGGAACTGGTCTAAGAAATAAGAGTCCGTTAGGAGGAGGAGATGGGTGATGGTATTCCAGGGTGAGGAAGCTGCCTGAGCAACTACAGATGTAACAGATAGCAGAATAGGCAGAGATGCTACATGGGAAACACTTAGCTTCTCCCAGGGAGTCCCTCTGGCTGCTGCCCTTCCAATCCCAGCTCGTCAGTCAATTCTCAGCCAGCAGAGCCCAGTGAGCTGCTGTAGCAGGAAGCTTCTCAGACAAGGCTGACCTTGGATCCTGGCTCCCAACTTGGAAGGATCTTAACAGGCACTGTTTTAGGCCCCATTCACTGGGGCTCCTTAGTCTTGTCTCACTGGGGACATCTCAAGAAGATTAGAAGGGAGTGTTTTTCATAATGAATTTCCAGCCAAATGTACAAAAGAATCTAACTTGGATCTCACTTGAATACAGATTTTTTTTTTTAAAGCTTCTAAGAGAATGGAGGAACAGAACAAGCTTTACTTTTTATTCCAGAGACATAGAATGACAAAATCTTCTTAACAAAAAACTTCAGTGAACTTCTTTTTTATTAAAAAAGAAAAAGGAAAGACAAATCATAAATCATATTCCTGGCAAGTATTTTTTGAATCTGCACAGCTACACCCGACACCCTTTGTTTGGACTTCCCTTCCCAAGAACGTTCCTGGCAGAATCACACAGGGGAGTCGGTTTGTTTTCCAGGTAGTTCCAAATAGGGCCTTTGGAGTGACGTGGAGATTCCAGGGTTTTGAAAGTAATGCTCTCAGATCCCTCGTTCTGGGCCTGACATGACTGCCTGACCTCTAGGAGGCCATGCCAAGCCTTTTGTCCCCCCTCTTGTTGGTATACCAAGTCCCCCTCAGTTCCAGCCCTGCACCCTGAACATCCACTGTCTTCCACAGCGTCTGTTTTAGTCGTAAACAACCTCCACTCACACACGTGCTCAGCTGTCACTCACACAGGCACACTCACATCCTCTTGGGCTTTGTATGCACCATCCCATAATATTCCTTGCAGGGAGATTACATAGAACAGTAAGAATTTGGGTGTGTGTGTTTTAGCCACCACCATGTATTTGGTTTTGTGGTTAATTTTTGGACAGTTGACTATCTGCATGTTCTCTTTTGACTTTTTATACTGGTATAGATGTCATTTGTGGTTTTTTTAAATTTAATTTTTAAAATTTATTGACACATTATAA
The DNA here is from genome assembly GCA_008086735.1 of Cheirogaleus medius. Lineage (NCBI taxonomy): Eukaryota > Metazoa > Chordata > Mammalia > Primates > Cheirogaleidae > Cheirogaleus > Cheirogaleus medius. The sequence continues at coordinate 164,524,238 of VBSM01002608.1, forward strand.
TTGTACATATTTATAGAGTATAATGTGATGTTTCAATACATGTATAATTGGTGTAATGCTCCAATTGGGATAATTACCATATCTATCACTTTAAACACTTATCATTTCCTTGTGTATCCATTTGGGAGTCAAAAAATAAGAAAATAAACATCATTTCTTCATTGTGGCAACATTCAAAATTTCCTCTTCTGGCTGTCTTAAAATATATAATACATTGTTATTTGCTATCATCATCCTACTTTTACAATAGAACACCAAAACTTATGCTTCCTGTCTAATTATAACTTTGTAGCCATTGCCATACCTTTCCCAGTCCCTCTCTTCTCCTCCACCTTCCCCATCCTCTGGTAACCACTATCATACTCTCTGCTTCTATGAAGTCACCTTTTTTCGATTCCACATATGAGTGAGAGTATGTGGTATTTGTCTCTCTCTGCCTGGATTATATCACTTAACATAATGTCCTCCAGATTCATTCATGTTACTGCAAATGACAGGATTTTATTGTATTTTATGGCTGAATAATATTCCATTCCTCATATATATGTGTGTAGTGTGTGTGTGTGTGTGTGTGTGTGTGTCACATTTTCTTTATCCATTAATCATTAGATGGGCATTTAGGCTGATTTCATATCATGGCTATTGTGAATAGTGCTGAGTGCAGATAAGATATCTCTTTGACATACTGATTTCATTTCCTTTGAATATATATCCAGTAATGGGATTGCCAGATCATGTGGTACATATGGTAGTTCTATTTTTAATTTTTTAAGGAATCTCCATACTGTTTTCCATCATGGTGTACTGATGTACATTCCTACCAGCAGTGTATAAGAATTCCCTTTTCTCAGCATCCTCAACAGCATTTATTATTTTTTGTCTTTTTGATAATAGCCATTCTACTAACTGGGGTGAGGTAAAAACTCACTGTGGTTTTGATTTGCACTCGCCTTATGATTAGTGATACTGAACATTTTTTTCAAAAATCTATTGGCAATTTGCACATCTACTTTTGAGAAATGTCTAGGGTTTTCAGCCATTTTTAAATTGAATTATTTGGGGTTTTTTGCTATTGAGTTGAGTTTCTTATATATTCTGGATATTAACCTCTTGTTATATGCATAGTTTGCAAATATTTTGTCCCATTCTGTAGGGTTGTCTCTTCACTTTATTGATTGTTTCTTTTACTGTGCTAAAACTTTTTAGTCTGATATAATTTTTGCTTCTGTTGTCTGTGCTTTTGAGGTCTTATTTTAAAAAGTCTTACCCAGTCTAATTTTATGAAGAATTTTTTCTATGTTTTGTTCTAGTAGTTTCATAGTTTTGGGTCTTATATTTAAATCTTTGATCCATTTAGAGTTGATTTTTGAATATGGTGAGGGATAGGGGTCTAGTTTCATTCTTCTGTACATAGACATCCAGTTTTCCCAGCACTATTTATTGAAGAGACCATCCTTTTCTCAATGTGTGTTCTTGGATTCCTTGTTGAAAATTAGTTGGCTATAAATATGAAGATTTATTTCTGGGTTCTCCATTCCATTCCATGGGTCTATGTGCCTGTTTTTATGCCACTACTATGCTGTTTTGGTTCCTATAGCTTTATAGTATATTTTGAAGTCAGGTAGTATGATGCCTCCAGCTTTGTTCTTTTTGCCCAAGATTGCTTTGGCTATCTGGAGTCTTTTGCCTTTCCATGTGAATTTTAAGATTGTTTTTTCTATTTCTGTGATCAATGTCATCGGTATTTCAATAGGGATTGTATTGAATATGTAGGTTGCTTTGGGTAATATAGACGTTTTAACAGTATTAATTCTTATAATTCATGAACATGGCATATCTTTCCATTTATTTGTGTCCTCTTCAATTTCTTTCATCAGTATTTTATAGTTTTTATTATAGAGATCTTTCACCTCTTTGGTTAAATTTATTATTAGATATTTTATTTTTTTGTATATTGTAAGTGGAACTGCTTTCTTGATCTCTTTTTCAGATAGTTTGCTACTGACCTATAGAAATGCTCTCGATTTGGGGGTATGTCGATTTTGTATCTTGCAATTTTACTAAATTCATTCATAGATGTTGAAAATGCATTTGATAAAATTCAGCATCCATTCTTAATAAAAACCCTCTACAAACTGGGTATACAAGAAACATACCTCAACCCAATAAAGTCCATATATGACAAACCCAGAAGTAACATAATACTGAATGGGGAAAAATTGAAAGCTTTTCCTTTGAGGTCTGGACAGGGATGCTCACTTTTACCACCTTTATTCAACATAGTAGTAGAATTTCTAGTCAGGCAAGAGAAGGAAATAAAGGGCATCCATGTTGGAAAAGAGGAAGTGAAATTGTCCCTGTTTGCAAATGACATGATTATATATGTAGAAAACTCTAAAACTACACCAAAGAACTGTTAGAGTCATTTGCCTTTTAACTGCAGCTCCTGCCTCACTCAGAAAGCCCTCTTTCCCTCTTCTTTTATGTGCTAATTTTGTCACATAAAAACACAACACCTAAACAGGCCACCAGTGGAGCATTCAGCCACTGGTACAGATAGCTTTCCTTTTTAGTTTAACCACATTCTTGCCTCCAGACATCCAGATTAAGTATTTTAAGGGTTTAAAATGATGCCAAAATCCTTTTATAACATCTACAATTAAAGAGAAGGTAAGGTAATTAATTATTCAGAGGCTCTTTTATATTAAAGTTTATTTTATGAGTATGTATGCTGTATCCCTTTATGTATGTCTGTAACATCATATTTTTGATAATTTAAATTTTTTCTATTTTTAATTATTATGGGTACATAATAGTTGTATATATTTGTAGGGTACATGTGATGTTTTGATACAGACATACAGTGTGAATTAATCAAATCAGGGTAATTGGGTTATCCAATACCTCAGGCATTTAACATTACTGTGTGTTAGAAGCATTCTGATTCCACTTAAAAGCATTCTAATTCCACTCTTTTAGTTATGTTAAGGTATACCTTAACTTATTGTCGATTATATTCACTTTCTTGTGTTATAAAATATTGTTCATTCTATCTAACTCATTATATTTTTGAACCCATTAACCATCCCCACTTTATCCCCCAGCCTCTGCTACCATTCCCAGTCTCCCAGTCATTCTACTCTCTGGCTCCATGAGATTTTTTTTTTTTTTTTTTTTT
>VBSM01002608.1:164527515-164545706 GCA_008086735.1 Cheirogaleus medius
GGTTTTGAACTCCTGACCTTGAGTGATCCACCCGCCTCGGCCTCCCAGAGTACTGGGATTACAGGCGTGAGCCACCGCGCCCGGCCTGTACCACAGTTTCTTTATCCATTCATCTGTTAGTGGGCATGTACATTGATTCCATATCTTGACTATTGTGAATAGTGCTGCAGTAAACATGGGAGTGCAGATAACTTTTTGGTATACTGACTTCCCCTCCTTTGGATATATACCCAGCAGTGGGATTGCTGGGTCATAGGGTAGTTCTGTTTTCATATTATTGAGCAAACTCCATACTGTTTTCCATGGTGGTTGCACTAAATTACATTCCCACCAACAGTGTGCAAGGGGTTCCCTAGTACCATTGTATTTTGAGACTATAATCTAAATTCAAGTTTGTGTTAAGAATTAGTTTATTAGTTTGCTTAAGAAAAATAAAGGTGTTTAAAATTCAACAGCTAAAATAATAATGTTCTAAAATAATATATCTGTCAACCTGGAATTAAGAAAGTACTATCACATATTTTTAACAACAAACAAACAAACAAGAAAACCCACTAATGAACACCTATTCCTTATGCCATAACCTTGGAGAGGTGCTATTCAACTTAATCATCACAACAAGCCTATCATACAGGAATTATCATCTCTCAGAGGTTATGTAACTTGTCCAGGCTCATGCAGGTAAGGACATACTATGAATTTCTCTCACCATGTCATCTTCTGACATTAAAGAGTCCGCAATAGAGAGTAAGGTAGTGCATATCACACTTCACTGTGCATAGGAATCTCCTGAGGGCCTTATTAAAAATCTAGATTTTGATTGAATGGGTTTGGGGGCGGCCTAAAATTCTCTATTATTAACCAGCTCCCAAGTGATACCTAGTCCATGGACTGAACTTTGAGTAGCAAGGTCTCAAGGTATTACTTCCCTCACTTGTCTTGTCTCTTTGACCTGCTGTCCTCTGCCTGTGCCTTACTTCCTTTTTACCTCCTGTCTTCATTTACCTTAAAAAAAATTTCCTAACAGGAGTGACCCACAAGCATGAACTAGTGTGTTAGTGATTCTCAAAAGGTTGTATAGGGCTGGGCGTGGTGGCTCACGCCTGTAATCCTAGCACTTTGGGAGGCTGAGGCAGGAGGATTGCCTGAGCCCAGGAGTTTGAGGTTGCAGTGAGCTATGGCAATATTCAGAAAAGATGAAAGATTTTCATTAAAACTATTCAATATTTTGGGGGTTTTTTGTTTGTTCAAATTGCTACTTAACAATAGTATCAGCTTCAGCTGTCTTTAAGCTTCATATATATTTTGAACAGTATCAGATAATTCAGACTTCACTGAACTCTTTGGTATAACCTAGAGATTTCACATTATTTTTAAAGCACAGAAAAGACCAAGAAAAGCCTACTAGAGCAAATTGAATCTAATTTCTTCCTGCTCTTCCTGCTTTGTAAAGTAAGGTAAATTGTCAGATGCTCTCTGAGTACCCACAGTGCATTAGCATTAGGTTCTGTAAGTTAAGCCTTCCTGAAAGCTGTGATCACAAACCAGGATGGTGGATCCACTCTACCACTGCTGTATTTCGTGGATCACTTCAGGACATGTTTAGGACTATCCAGCAGCCATCTCTGCCTTGTTACAGCAAGGTGTGTTCATGCTTTCATTGATACGTGAAGACCAAGAAGATGTTCTGAATTGGTAGATATTTGAGGGTACCACAAAGAGATTACTAGTATTTATCAAAAGACAAGATTTGAGATTGGAATTGTGTGCATATCAAAAGTATTGCCTTTCTAGAAATTTTTCTTTTAATATAACTTGACTACGATTATTTGTTTTAAAAGTCACACTCTTTATATTACTGCAATACCATCAACACAGTATGCATTCATTTATTTGCAGTTATCTCTTATTCCTTACTAGCTGCCCCAGATTGTTTCATGGGAGTTGATAGATGACATTCTCCTGGCAAATGTCTACCCCACCCAGCTCCATGTGTAGTAGGGAAGGTGTGCATAGTATGTGCATCAGTTCATTAATTGAGGCAAGGATATGAGTATCATGTCCCTCGCTGTTGGCTCAATTGTATTTACTTGCCCCTGCCTTCCTTCCTTCCCACTTGCCTTACTTCCTTCCCCCCTTCACTCCTTTCCTTCTCTAGCATCAAACAGATCACACTGCAAACTCTTTTCCTGCTGAGAGGCCAGGCAGGTAACGGAATGGGCAAGGTGACTGGGCTTCAGAGGAGACAGGCAGTGGTAGAGCCTGAGGGGAACTAGAAAGCTCACACAGGCCTTGTCCGCAGGAGGCAGCTGCTGCCTTGGCCCCAGCCTGTCGTTGCCACTGTGCCCGTGTCATCCGATTTTTAAAAAGGAACTTGAAAATCCTGATTCTGTGTGTGTATACAATTTCTAAATTTGAGACATTGGCATCGATGTGCCAGTCAATCCACCCCAGCATTTGGTTGCCAGTTTACTTTCAGTGTAGAAGATTAGATGAAGTGCCCCTGTGTTCCTAACAGGTGTATGTTCTTGTTTTAATGCTGTCTTTCCCTCTTGCCTTCTTGAATAAGAACAATGATTTTATTTTGATTACTGTATCATGATTTATAAAATGCTTTCATATTTAGTATCTCTTTTAATGTGCCTTAACTATTTAAATTTAATTTTATCTTTATATGTGTATGCCATGCAGAATCTGAGGATTAGCTTATTTATATTCTTAATATCTGTCTTTTTGCTTGGACTCAACAATTGCCTTTGTTTGACATTTCCCTTCCATTCCTTTGTACTTCTGTGGATGTCCTTTCATGCTACATTGCATAGTAGGGAAATGTAGATGAACACTTCATCCCGCTCCATAAGATCACATTCTTAAATTAATCATTTAATGAACATATTTTTGTTGTCATTGTTGCTTCTGCTGTTCATTTCTGTTAATAGAGCCACTTATATATGCCAGATGACTGCTTATCTTTTGGACCAAAACTGATTGTGTGAATGTATGTGTTTCCTTTATTAGTTAATTTTTTAAAAATAGTTTATTAAATTACCCTATGCAGGATAATATTGTCCTCCCCAATCTTCATTATAAGGAAAAAAGTATCTCTTTGATATATCTCCATATTGCTTTCCACAGAGGTTGCACTAGTTTGCAGTCCCACCAGCAAAGTGTGTGAGTGTTCCTATCTCTCTGCATCCACGCCAACATTTATTGTTTCAAACTCTTTGATAAAGACCATTCTCACTGAGGATAAAGTGATATCTCATTGTGGTTTTGATTTGCATTTCCCTGATGATTAGGGATGTTGAACATTTTTTCATGTTTGTTGGCGATTATTCTGTCTTCTTTTGAAAAGTTTCTGTTCATATCCTTTGCCCACTTTTTGATAGGGTTCTTTGATTTTTTTTCTTGCTGATTTTCCTGAGTTCTAAATAGATTCTAGTTATTGACCCTTTATTAGATGTGTAGCATGCAAATAAAGTAGATCTACCATTGGATCCAGCAATCCCATTACTGGGCATCTACTCAAAAGAACAAAAGACATTCTATAAAAAAGATATCTGCACTCGAATATTTATAGCAGCAAAATTCACAATTGCAAAGATGTGGAAACAGCACAAGTGCCCATCGATACATGAGTGGATTAATAAAATGTAGTATATGTATATCATGGAGTCCTATTCAGCTACAAGAAACAATGGTGATATAGCACTTCTTATATTATCCTGGATAGAGCTGGAACCCATTCTACTAAGTGAAGTATCCCAAGAATGGAAAAACAAGCACCACATGTACTCACCAGCAAATTGGTTTTAACTGGTCAACACCTAAGTGCACGTATAAGAATAACATTCATCGGGCAGATGGTAGGGGGGAGGACGGGATGGGTATATACATACATAATGAGTGTGATATGCCCTGTCTGGGAGATGGACATGCTTGAAGCTCCGACTGAAGGTGGGAGGCAAGGGCAATATATGTAACCTTAACATTTGTACCCCCATAATATGCTGAAATTTAAAAAAAGGAGAAAAGAAAAGAGAAGAAGCAGTATCTTATGTGTCTGTAGTGAAACCATGAGAGATTTCTCCCTTTTATCTATTTTATAACTTTTTAAAATCATTTGTATAACTTTTATAATGAAGTAAATATGTTTTGAAATAATATCCTCTTCTTATTCTTAAGCTTATTTAATCCTTTTCTTGCCTTTATAAAAGACTAGAAATGCAATCACTTCCCTTCTTCCCATTCTGGTATTTTACACTATAAAAGTCATAATTGCGATTTGTTGCCTATCTATCTTGACAAATTTTAAACCCACAAAAAAGTTGCAAAGATAAAAAAAAATAAATACCTATATGCTCATCCCCTTGATTTACCAGTTGTTCACATTTTATCACAATTTTTGCTCTCTATTTCTCTGTGTGTGTGTGTGTGTGTGTGTGTCTTTGTGTATGGGTGTGTGTATTTGTTGAACCACTACAAATTTTTAAAACTCAAATTTAAATCAAAATGTAAACTATTTTGTAGCTAAAACTTCAGGAGATAGTATCCAGTCAGTGTCCTTGATAGCTTTTAATAAAGAGCTGCCTTTCGTTTCTGTGTAGTCTTGTGGGCACCAATATTTGTATGGATATACAGTGAAGCTCATCTAAGACATGGTGCTTCTAGAACCCTGGGCTTCTATTTGAGGCAAGAGTTCTCATAATTTTATTATGTATTTGAACTACCAACCAAAAATTAGAATGTGTTCCTCCAAAATGTCAAATGTTATTAACTGCACGATAAGTTCTAATGTAAAAACTTAATGTAATAAGTTCTAATTCAATTTAATAACTTGGAAAATATTATAGTAATAATCCTGCTGTATCTCATCAGTATCTGAATAATTTTAATCTGCCATAGTGTTCTGGAATATGCCCCAATTTGGTTCAGTAGCATGCAGTAATTGACAAGGCAGTTAGATAGTCCAAGTTCAAATATTGGTGCCACTACTTACTGTGTGACCCTGGACAAATCATTAAGCCTAAGAATGTTTCCTCATCTACAAATTGGATGTGATGACTGTATACATCAAAAAGATAGTTATGATAAAGTGATATATATAATTCATGGCACATAGTAAGCCTTCAAAAGTTATTATTATTAATATTGTTTTCATTCTTGTTTACCATATTCAGAGTTTTGGTTATTGTTATAACTTCCATCTGGTCTTCATAACTCCAGCTTCCTCCCATTCTGGCTCATCCTACTCATCCCCCTGTTGGCTTGGGTGAAAGGGTCAAAAAGTCAGCTTCCTGTTGTGTAAAACTGGCTGGGAATCATGGCCCAAAATGGGCTTTAAATGCCTTCCTCCTGAATTAGACCTAATTAGACAGCTTCATGCCTCCACCAAAAGGGCCCAAGTCTGCCCCAGCCTGCACATTTCTCTAATCACTAACATGATTTTGATGTTCCACTGCTCAGAAACCCTCCATCATTCCGATTCCATACAAAATAAGACCAGATGTCCTCAATAATAGTGGTTGCCTTAATTAAAGTACTTAGTTATGTGCCAGGCATTGTATTACATGCTTTGTAGCTATTATTTTATGTTTCTGTTAATTCTTAACAATATCACGAGGAAGGTATTGTCATCCACCTCCAATTTACAAATAAGGAAACAGGCACTGAACGTTAAGTGACTTCTTGGTCAAAGTAACACTGTCAGGAAGTGGTAAATCTGGGAACTGAAGCTGGTCCTGACAACTCCAGAGCCTGCGCTTTCGAAGAGTTAGCCTGCACCTCCTCTTCAGAGTCTCGTATTCAGTCTCTTGGTTACCTAGGTGAGAAAACCTATCCTTCCTTAGCTCTCTGTCTCTCCTAATTTACCACCCACACATCAGTCAGTGCTCTAATCTCTCCCTGAACATTCTATGTCCTTTGGAATCTTTTACTTTTCTTTTCTTGACGTTCTCTGTATTATATTCTGCCTTTTCTCCGTTTATATATATCCTACCTATCCTTTATGACTGTGGTCCCCAACAGGGCAGCACATCACCACCTGAGTTCCGCATCCCCCCAACCCCTCACCTCTTGTGGAAAAATTGTCTTCCATGAAACCGGTCCCTGGTCCCAAAAACGCTGGGGACTGCTGCTTCATGATCCTATTCAGATACCACGTCCTCTTTTGAAGCATTCCCTGATTCTATTCACTTTTCCTCCAAAACAATTATTCAAATTTATGTTATATTAGTAATTTGTATAGTAGTCACTTTAAAGTCTTTCTTTTCCATTGTATCTTAGTTCTTTGATGGCAGAGACCATATAATTTTTATTTCTGTATCATCAACCACAAACTATAGTGCTTTGATGCTGCTGCTTATTATGATGATTATAAAAATGATGCTTACTATTTATTAAGTACTTCCTTTGTGCCACATACTACACTAGGTGATTTGTATACATTATCTTAGTTTCACAGACTCCAGGAGACTGTGAAGACTACTCTTGGGACTTTTGTCTATTTAACTATAAAATGAAAATGATAACATTCATGATTTTTGTCTAGAGTTCTTAGGAAAGGATGGGGCCAGAATTCATCAGATTTTTTAAAAAAATGGTAAAATATGACCTTCCTGTTACACTATATTGTGTTTGCCTTGCAAAAAGTTAGTATCCAAGAAATATTTGTGGCATTCTACTTTTTGCACACAATTTTTCCCATTTCTGATAATTATTAAGGACGTTTATAGGTAAAACTAACAAACAATAAATTCAGGAAATGCTTCAGTCAATTATCTACAACATTTTGTAATTTGTTTTATTCTTAAATACAAATAAAGAATCCTATTTTTTTAATTTACATTGTCATAAAGTAGCACTTGCCAAGTATCATGAACCACAAACTATAGTGGCACTGTAGAATTTTATTCTTCTCAGGAGTTTTTTTAAAAGAATGTCTTCTAGTCTTGTTAGGACATGGAATTTGGTTTAGGGTAGGTTAGTCTGGGACCCTGATTTATAGCTGAAAACCTTATATGAATCTCGTTACAACAAAACCTGTATAATTCAGTGCTTTTGTCTGGATCTCCAAGACTACACAGGAGTGAGTCTTCTATATGGATAACCACTTAATAATCATTAATAGTAATTCATTGACATCATCATCAAATAAGTTCTTTTCCTGAGATGGTCTGTTTGGGATTACACCAGAAGATATTCTAATACTGGATAGAGAGTTGTACAAACTGTCCCCTTTTGTGAATACTTTTTAGACTTCACAGTCCTATAATAACCAAGTATTCATATTTTATTTTTAGGGTACTATAAAATTTGATACTCTAACCACATTTTAAAATTCTAATTACCAATGAAGAGTGATAGAAAGAACATGGGCTTTGAGGTCATACTGCATTATCTATTCTAAGTGTATGTGGGCATATTATATCACCTCCCTGAAGTCTGTTTCCTCGTCTATAAAATGTAATTTGTGATACATACTTTGCGTAATTATTGTCAACTAATAATAGTATATGTAAAATTATTAGAATGGTATCTGGTACTATTAGTATCATTAATAGAAATAAACCTTACTACTTACTATATTTTGTGTAAGAAATAAACTAGCTCAGAACATATTGGTTAATGATTATTTTTTATCTGCTTTATATACAAAACTCATTTTAATGTGATACTGTTTAAAAATTACATTCATTTTTTTACGTAGTTTTTAAATACCTAATATGGTTTGCCGCAAGCCATTTAAAAACCGAATTTTTTCCTCTGAAGAAGAAAAAAAAGTCATTCAAAAAACAAGCATTCAGGTCAATGACCACATTCGATTACCGGAAGGGAGAAAAAACAGACTCAGGAGCTTATATCCACCCTTTGATTTTGCACTGCAGAGAGGAGCTGGTTTCGTCTGAGGACCTGCTGGAGTGGCTGAGGCCTTTCTGTGCGGATGACACGTGGCCAGTGCGGCCCCGCATCCGTGTGCTGCAGATTCTGGAGCAGTCATTTCACCTGAGTGAGGAGGACAGCAAGCTCCTCGTGTTCTTTAGAACTGAAGCCATTCTCAAAGCCACTTGGCCCCAGAGACAGGTAAGGAGGTATCTGCTGAATATTTTTTTCTATTAATAATTAGAGGGTCAGTTCTTAATTCCTTTAAACTACTTTCAACTGAATCATCAGCTTTTTAATGCAAATTTTCCAATATATTTATCAATGCAGCTGTTTTGTGATTCAATATTTGCAAAAAAAGTTTATTTTTCTATATGTTTGAACATGCACGTGCATGATAGATAATGTCTCACTCACCAAACGTGTATATCATTTTTCTCCTCATGGGAGATAGGATGGTTCACAGTATCAGTTAATTATGGTGGTTCACCCTTTCCCAGGAAAAATGCAGATCTGAACTGAAATGCAGTGTGCAGTTTAGCTCATTCATTTCTTCCTTGCTCTACCCAGGTACTAAAATGCCCCCCCCTTCTCCTCTGTACTTAGATGGACATAATGTGGCAAAGACAGAAGATCTTAGATTTTTCCATACCATCCTTCAAGGCTCACTCAGTCCATCTTCTCTCTGAAACCTTCCCTGACCATTGCAGGCTTAATTGAACCTCGAATTCCACATATTTGAGCTTTAACTATTTATCATTATTATTATTATTAAAAGTGTTGCTTCCTCACCTCCATGGAAACTCTGAAGCCCTGGAGGATGCACTTACCATCTTTTGAATCCCTCTAAGTATCCTGTGCACATACTCAGAGCTTAAATACTTGCTGATTGAGTAAATGGGAATGCTAATTCCTAAATCAAAAAAATGTGGTAGCTGTTGAAGTTTGGTTTAAATTCTAAATTGATGCGTCCTAAGGACATAGAGTCCAGGAGTCAGGGACCTCAGTCAAGTGCTTGAGCGTGCAGAGTAGGCCATTATGTCCGTACAGGTTAGAAACCAGGACTCCCCAGATAATCTCAACTGCAAAAGAGTGTCCTGGGAGTCTGACTCCAACTCAATCCACCTTCTAATTTTAAAGCTTTGTTTCTAATTTATATCCTTATTACTACATCTAAAGAACAATGAATTTCTTTTTCAAAAAAAATGAATCAAATATTAAGAATATCTTGGGGCTCATCTCAGAGCATCTTCATAATTATTATCTTACATATTCTTATTTCCATCTGTGAGACAAATAGGTAAATACTATTGTTTACTGTTCAGAATTAGAGAAATTGAGGTCCGAAAAAGATGGATCTATCAAAGATTCTCTAATTTTGCCAAATCGCTGAAATGGATTGCAATAAAAAGTCACTAATGTGTGAATGATACTCTCTCTCTGAAGCACTCTGACCTTACTACCAGCCAGCATATTTCAGTCCCAAGACTTTGCTTTGAATTACATCAGAAGACCACTTGCTGCCTCTTTAAAGAGCAGTCTAGGAGCACAGAGGTGATGGGCTGTAAAATATCTTCCAGATGTGTGACGTAGAAGTTAGAGGTGTGCTGTTTTCGGCAAACGTGAAAGTGTATGTAGCATCCCTGAGGCAGACCCTAAATTAGATCATGTTATTTTTGCCATGTGGAATTTTAGGTTCTGACTGGTCCTGAAGCAAATGAACATGACTGCAGTCATGTACTTTCCCGACACAACCTTCACTCCTCAAGTTCTCAGCCTTGCTCAATTTCTTCACCTTCCTTGACTGCTGGAGTCTGCCAGGATGATGAGGCTGGTTTCTCTGGTTGGAGCCTCACTTTATGTTATGTCAGATCTATGTTCTGAAAATATTACAAAACTGTGTGGAAGCCAGGAAAAGGGGAAAACATCCATCTTATCTGTCATGTTGAAACACTAGAACACATACTTTGATATTTGGGCCCAAGCTTCTTATAAATCATAGAAGTATCACTGCTGTTTTTCTTCTTTTAAGCTTTTCTCAATGTTCCAGTTACTCAACGAAAAAGTTGTAACTTTTATACAATAAGATTTTAATGATTTCTGAATATTTCTGAAATTATACTTCCTTTATGGCTTAACTTTTTCTAAAAACAAGACTTAAGACAGCTTAGCTTCTGTTATTAAGATTCCTTTTTCATGCACTTTTCTAAATTAACTTGACTTTATAGCTATGAGTACAAACTATTTTCTCTCACTTGCCAAGTCTGTATGTAACGCCACATTTCACCAGTATTTCCTCTCGTGCTGCAAACATTTTCAGGTCCTCTAGGACATCTTTCTCCCAGAAGTCCCTGAATGACTGGTAAAAGTTGTGTCACGTCTTCCCCACCCTTCTTATTTTCTCTCTCCTCTACTTTCCCCATATATAAGAGGGTTTTCCCAGTTCTTGGCTACTAATGATCTAGGTTTTTAAATACAGTATTTTGTAGTAGAAATAAGAAAGCTATCATACTGGTTTAATGATACTATTAAATCGACAGTCTCCTCCAAGAAATAAATCAAGTGTCTCTCCCTCCTCCTTTAGAAATTAAATATTCTATGTCTGCCTGGCATTGCTGATTCAAACCTGTATTGAAGGACAAGTGAATTTTATGGGAGAATTATGTCTTATATAATAATTGTAAATAACTTCCTCTTACTTGGAGAATGAATGTGGAAAAATTATGGGCTTAGAATGGAAACATCAACAACTTCTGGAATTTTACAAAACTATGTCTATAGTTTAAATTATCTCTTAAATTATTGTTTCCCAAAAACTGTGCTACCTTTCACTGGAGCAGTAGAAAGATCAGAACACTAGTAGACAAATACATGTGTGTGTCTCCGCATTCCCTCTACCACGAGTTTTATAATCCTGGGGAAGATTCTTACACTGTGTTCCTTGGCTACTTTGTGTGTAAAATGGAGCCTTGACCTGGAGGAGCTCGAGGATAGTGTGCTCACCTCATGTGTCATTTCCTCGACACACGTGAAGCTGTCTTCTTCACCTCCACATCCCAGGCGCCCAGGAGATCCTGAAGCATTGACTGGATGGGCTCTCGTTTTCTTCACTCCCTTCCTATCCCTCCTTCATTCGCAGAGGCACTTTAGGTAACATGAAGGATAGAGACGGGTTCTTACAGAGTAAGGATAAGAATAGATAATGATATTACAATGTTCAATTACCACAAAATGTGGGACTGCTACCTTCACTGTGGCTGGTAATCCTCTTAGGCAGACTTTGCATACATCAAAGAGGGACTTAATATTTAATTATCCTCGAGGTGCCCAAAGTAGTGGCCCCACAAATCATTGTGTTGCTGGGAAACCAGCCAGCTCCTGCAAAATTAAACACAAAGGCCGTGGTGCCTGCTACCTCACTGGTTCTCAGAGAGACAGCAATTTCTAGTTTTCTAATGATTAGTTATTAGAATTAAAAATGCAGAAGCCCTCAGTCTTCAACAGTGTGAGAAGCTTTCGTTTCCACTGCAGAAATGTGCCCCAGCTTGGGGTGGGAGGGAGGATGAGGCGGGCATGAAGGGGAGGGGGAGAGGATGACTGTACCGTGTTAATCCCTGTGGTACAGTTTATCTGACTTTTTCAGCTTTTGTAATTTTCTAGTTAACTGGTGCATGAAAAATATGGTAAAAATACTGATGTTTCCTTAAAAAATCCCATACTTCATCATCTCAAACTTTTTCCCCCCATTTTTATGTAAAAGAGAACATGTGGCTCAGAGTTTCATCTTTTAAAATTTTAGTATGTCTGAATTTGTGGTTGTGAGTGATCACCAAAAGAATTAGTTTAAGACAACTTCTAATCTCATTACAAATTCATGGATTTTGCCTACTTTGGAATGTGAAAGGACATATTAACCCTTCTATTCAGAAGCCAGTGTGGGTATATTTGCCAAAACATTAACAAAATATACACTTTTCTGTCAGATGCAGTTCAGAAAACAGTGACAAAAGTCCAGTATGCAAAGGTACATTTAGTTCCTTACAAATAATTTACTGTTACCTTAAATGTCTTCAAAGCTAATGACATGATGTACTTAACCAAATGTCGGATAATATTTGATGTTGAAAATGTGTGTCCCTGTATACATGTACTATATCCCCAATAACTGTGAAATCACAGATCCCTGGAACTAGAAGAGACTTTCAGACGTGTCCCACTTCAGTAGTCATGTTTTATAGGAAAGCATGTAGATGTCCAGAAAGGAGAAATTACTTCCTCAAATTTTAGCTTAAATGTCACCTTTTCTAAAACAACTACACAGCCCAAATTAACCACTCAGTCACAGTCTTTTATTGCTGTCTTAATTCTCTACAAATGACTTACCGCTATCTGCTAACTTCTTCCTACCTATCCCTATGATTGTCTATTTATTATGTGACATCTTTCTTCTTCTGTTAGGATATAAATTCCATGAAAACAAGGTTCTCGGAGACATTCAGTAAATATTTGTTGAATAAATGAATATTAAATCTTAAAAACTTGTCCAAGGTCACCCTTAAAATGACAGGGCCAGGACTCCTGACTTTCAATCTGATGTTTCTGCCATTAATGATGAGGGATTGGACTGTTCTGCTTCTTCTTGATATGCAAGCAAAATGATTTGCTTGGAATAATGGGAAGATTTTCTTACAGAGCGGCCCGGTGCTTTTAGATTGATACTATTTTATATTAGTTCGCCATACTTTGCTGACAGTGATTTCTGACCAGCCAGTTGCTTCTCATGTGGAAGAAAACAAGTCAGAAGCTTGTTTTTCCAGATATGAGCAAGGGATCTGAGATGTTGGAAAAGAATTCCATGTGCCTTTTATCCCCAAGATGATTAAAATTGAGAGAGCATCCATGTTAATTATTCCTGCAAATACTTAGAGATGTTGGGAGTCTCTCTTTATGAATCACAGGTGGTTTCCCTTAAAGATTTGCTCTCTCACCACTGGCATCCTTGGGGGAAGAAGAGGGGACCTTGGGATGTGTCCTTTGTGCACATTAACCTTTAAAACTCTCTTGCAAAGTAGTTACCATCTTCTCTGTTTTAGATGAGGTCATGTGACCAATTTGAGGTGACACACGGTACTCAAACCCAGGTCTGTCTGACCCTAAAGCCTGTGTTCTTGGCCCTATACTACACTTCTTCCCATGTGCCAGGGAAATATATTTGAGTAGCACTAGATTTTGTAAAGTGTGGCCTTTTCTCTTCTCACTGTGACTTTATGTGGATTGAATTTGATTAGACATGAGATATCAGGAGTTTGAAAGAGAACAGAAAGCCTGGCTTTATCTTTTAGCCTTTGTCACTGTCTCAGTACATTATAGGGTATATGTTAACTGCTGCTTCATTAAAATATGAAAAAATGTTATGCCTGATAACTATTGTTTGAACAAAGCAATATGTGAAATATCCATCAAGCATACATTATGTGCCACACACACAGGCGTCCTCAAACTGTGGCCCACCAAGGACATTTATCCGGCCCACCGGGTGTTTTTGCCACTGCTGCCTGTCCTGCTTAGCAGCCAACTCGTCCCGGGCCCACAGTGCGCACTCTCCAACGGTCTGAGGGACAGTGAACTGGCCCCCTGTTTAAAAAGTTTGAGGACCCCTGCACTACACTATACTCTAGGGATAGAAAAATAGTCAAGGCAATTGGTAGTGAAGTGTTTGGGCTCTTCAGCCACATAGACCTGGATTCAAATCCCAATTTCACCACTCACTAGCTCTGTGAGCTTGGAAAAGTTAGTAAAACTCTCACACCCTCAGTTTTCTTGTCTGTAAAATGGAAACAGTATACAATTGTCATAAGGATTAAATTCATTTTTTCAAAATTACTTAAGTCTTTCCTTCTCTTCTCTTCTCCTCTCCTTCTCATTCTTTCTCTCTCTCTCATACATATACACCACCTTCAGTGTAATTATCTTACTCACTTATAGTACAGTTAGGTTCATATTTTTTCTATTTGTATGGTTTGCCTCATTCTTGTTTATTTCAATTGTTTATCCTTTTTTGAATATGTGAAACATTAACATGAAATATAAAAGATTATTCTCTTGGATTTAGTGTTTTTTTTCTTGTTTATGGTATTTTGAAATTTGGACTTTCTCAACTTATAATTGTGCTGATTACATAGGTCTTGCATAATTTTATTTGTTCTTGTTCTATTTTGTTTTTGGAGAATATATAGATAGAAACATAACTCATTGTTTGCCATTTTCTTCTGCTATCTGGAAGTTTCTCTGGATAACTTCTAACTGGAATAAAAAATCAAAGTCAAAATAAAAACTCTGAAAGCTACAACAAAAATCTGTTTTCTCTTAAGCTGAGAAGATGCTACATGTACTGTTAATGTTTTTGAGGGCCTTCCATGGCCTGAACATAGGTTTTGCGTGCATAACATTTCATTTAAACATCATAATATTCCTATATCATATCCCTCTGACATAGGTGATCTTGTCACTCTATCATCACATAAGGAAATAGGCTCAAAGGGGTTAAGAAATTTGTACAGTATCGCAGTACTAAAATGTGGCAGAATATGATATATAATAATGAACCATCAATACTAGTAGTTACCATAGTGGCTCGGTGTTAACTCTGTGTTAGATACCCACCTATAAAGGTGTGTATGTCTGTATTATATGTTATGTTATGTTATACATTCTGTTATGTTATACTATAATTATTCTCCAAGTAAACTACTAGATTAGGTATTATTACCTTATTTTTTATATATGAAAGCACTGGGGCTCAGAGAGGCATTTTTACATGATCACACAGCTATTAAGTGACAGGGCCAAAATTCAAATCTGAATCTGAATGATACACTATAGTGAAAAAATTTCCAGCTCTGTTTCAACTAATACTTTATCAAGTTTGACTAAAAAACAAAGTCTGGCCTTAAAAAGTTAGCTTCAGTAGTAGCAGCTCTTTAAAATAAACATGCATATATTTATGGGGACTCATATGGCATGATTGATTATTTATCCTAGAGAAAAAATTTATAAGGCAAAATCTTTGCTTTTCTTATTTTAACACAAAGTATTCTCCCTATCATATGTTTCCTCTATAAATGTTTCATAAAAAATTATATTTAGCCATGTACAAATATATATTGTGTATGAAAGTGACAACAGCACTTGTGAGGAGTGATTTTGGCATATTTTATTATATAATTTCTGTGTTTAGAAGCATAATAAAATATGCTACAGTAGGATGCTGTAAAGAATGGCTCAGAATTATACTTTTTGTTCCCTTTTGTATGTTTATGTACCCACAGATGTATGGAAACCCCTTGGGAACCTACATTCCTGTTCTTTTGTTGGGTGTCCCTCCATCCCAAAGATGTGTCTGCAGTACCCTAGGAGAGACTTCTTATGGCAATTGAGAACCATTTATTCTCAAGCAATTTACAAACAGGCACTCACTGTCCTACTATACTTTAGGAGAGAAGCAGAGGCTAAAAGTTTTAGCTCATCACCAGACCTAAACCAAAAAACAGGAAAGAGCTCATTTTCTCATTTCTTTATTCCTTATCAGAACACCTTTCCTACATGGTAGATAATTCTCCCCTGAGCATGGGTTAGGGATGGTTGTTAGAACCTTCAGACTGTCTCCAAAACACATTTTGCCTTTATTATAATCTGTGCAAGGTTAAGTATTTATGAAATTCTCTCAATATCTGTATCTGTTTTTTAGTTCTATAGAAATGGAAAAATCTGCCAGAAAATAGCACCTTACTTTTTGATGTTTAAACTGTAGTGATATTTCCATAATTTTATATCTTCTATTTAATAAAATCTATAAAATCTATTTACTCAGGAATGGAAACAATTATAATTAATGTTCTGTTTATATTTTCTTGTCCAATATTAATAATACTATAATTAGTAGTAATAACTAATAGTAATAATGCTATTTATTGAGTACTTACTATATGCTAGCCACTGGTCTAAGAACTCCTTAGGTCAGCAGGGAATGTTTCTAGTCACCAACTGAGGACTAGTTTTGGTCATCTCAAAATTCCCTTCCCTAGACATATTGATTAGATCCAGTGGACGCAACAGGCGGCATTGGCCACCTGACACCTTATAAAAGGAGTGGCTTTAACAGTCTAGTATTGGTAGAGATCAACTCTTACCTTTTTATATTTCTTTATATCTGTTGAAGCTGGTTTCTTTGTTTATTTTATATTTTGAAGCCCTGCATACAAAGACATTTCAGTATGACTCTATTGTGTTCATGAAAGGAATTGCAGTTACTTTGCAACTTTAAATCAAGTGTCTTCATATAAATCTCTTAGAAGCAAGCTAACAGCTCACCAACTATTATGGAAGATAAGAACATGATGATTAATATCACGACTACCAGTAATAATCCTCTGTTTGTAATTATTTTCTATTTATAAAGTGATTTTATATGCATTAATACCTATTTCATATTTGTAAATATGTGAAGACAAAAGAAGCTACTGTCAATACATGTAGATTCATATTTCAGGGGAGGTACCTTAATTTAAGATATTTGTGTTCACTTTTAGCAGCCACAGAGAAATTTAAGGTTAAAACTGTCTTCAACTGAGAATAGGTGACTTAGTACATTTTTTTCAAGGACACCAGCTCTGTGTCTGATAAGGAAGCTGCAGCTATTTGACAAATTGACTTACAACAAGGGCTAAAGTCACCTAATTCAATGAGGAGAGAAACAGCGCTTTGAGAGACAAAAGGGAAAAAGATATTCTTATGTTTGAGTCACATTTTAATTTTGCCCTTTAAGATCCTAGGATATTTAGTTAGTCCTGTCAGTGTGGAATACTCACTAGCTATAGAGGTGCCTGTGAAATGCTGGACGTTTTCACCTCTGGGATCTTGAGGAAGAGAATGGGGAAGAGATAGGGATGTTAAAAGAAGTATTTGCTACTTTCTTGTTCACTGGGGAAAAGGACAAAGTAAAATAAAATGTACTAAAAAAGAATAGCAATTTTGATCAAGTTTATTTTCGTAATCTGTGGAAGTCATTTCAAATACCATATATATTGCACAAATAAATGTGATTTTAATAAAGAGATAAAGTTAACTCATAATTTCATTTCCTTAAAACTGCCATTGGTTTTTGTATTATATTTTTGCCTGTCCTGTCCAGTCCGTAGACGTAATTATTAGAAGGGATCCTAGCACAGATTCTGCTTGCTGCGTTTTTTACATTTGGCACATAATGTGGAGGATAATATAAATAATACCTATCATTTATTATGTGCTTACCATGTGCTGATTTCTTTGTTTCATTCCCATTACCTTATTTAACATTCACAACCATCATATAAGTATGTGTTATCTCTGTCTTATGGAAGGGAAAACTAAGCCTCAAAAAGGTCGGTAATGTCTCTAAAATAAATATCTTTCTGTGGTGAAGCTGCGTATTTAATCAAATTGACCTTTTATCATTTATTTTACAATCTCTTTTGTGAGGTATGTTGAAGCATTTGATAAAGCATCTAAAGTTAATTTTTCCTCCATGTTAAAATATGTTCCATAGTCATTTCATATCGTAACTGTTTAGAGACTCATGTTAGCTCTCTGTACTTGTCATATTTTATTAAAATATTTACATACTTAGGATATATATTTTATATAGACTATAATACTTCATAGACAAGAGAGAATTTGATTCTTTCCTAGTTTTACATGCATGTTGAGCCAGGTGCCTATTTTCAGGTATTTTAGGGAATTTAGATTCCCCTGATATTCATACTAATTGCAGACTCTCACAGCTCCTATGAGCCTCCGAGACCCCATCTGTTTTAACTTTTGTGATCTCAGGGCAATGCTTCCTTTCCTAATTATTTTTCATGTAATTTATTAGATTTATGGCATAGTGATTTTTTCAACTTAAGGGTATATAATTTTTCTAACTCCTAATGAACAACATTACTAGATATAGTATGCAAATATATTGGGCCAAAGCTATCTTCTAAAAAGTAGGTGGATAACATCATTATTTTTATTGTACTGTTTATGTAAGAAATGTATATTGATCATTTGTCATGCTTCATATTCTCTGATGACCACTAGGATTTAAATATAGCTGAATTTTTAGCACTGAAAACTTGGAGGCATTTTTGTTAAAATTAGAAACAAAACGAGTGCCCAGTGTCATTATTTTTTGTCATTGTTCTTCCAGTCCTAGTCAGTGTAGTTAGAAAAGAAACAGAAAATAGGGTCTGTAACTTTTTGAAAAGTCAAAATTGCCTTTTTTTTTTTTT
>VBSM01002608.1:164545836-164559240 GCA_008086735.1 Cheirogaleus medius
GAGACGGGGTCTCGCTCTTGCTCAGGCTGGTCTCGAACTCCTGAGCTCAAGCAACGCTCCCGCCTCGGCCTCCCAGAGTGCTAGGATTACAGGCATGAGCCACCATGCCCGGCCAAAATTGCCTTTATTTAATTATAGATCGTATCATTCTAATTTCTAGGAAACCCAAAGAAAATACTGAAAATGACTAGAATTAATAAAGAGAATGTATTAAAAGGGCTAACTAAATGATAAAAGAATACATGTAACAATATATATGAAAATAACTCATGTAAGTCCTTGGGATAGGGCTTATTAGTAAATATGAGTCTAATTACTTACATTTTAACACTTAGTTTGTCATCTTTTTCTTAAATACATTTTAGAGTAAATATTACTATTCAAAGGAAAATGTACTAACTCATCATCCAGAAAGCCATTTTTAGGAACCTTTATTTAATACTATTAAGATAGGCTAGTCTTACACTCTTCCTCAGTGGGATGAATTATATAAATAAACACATCTAAAAGCTATTGGGAAACGGTTCTCCATCAGTCTTTCACAAATCAACAAGTCTTACAAGCAGAGGCACTATCTTTGTTCTAGACTATTTTTTGTATAGCAAAAATCCCTGGAAGATAAAGATAGTATCTCCCTCAGAGCAAAGGGCAGGTATGCTTACTGTCTCGAATAACAAATTCATATTCCCTAAGCTTAGGGTTCTTCAGCAGCATAACCCACTTTGTGTGTCCATGTCACTAGGCTTCTGTACCACCCCATGGGACTTGGGACTTGGGGAACTGACACAAGAAAATACTGATACTCTGGCTGTTTCTATTGCTGTCTCTGACCCGGCAGTCTCTCTTGTCTTCTGCCAGAATCCATTAAACTATGTCAGGCTAGCTTGTTAACTTGTCAGTAGGATAAAATCTTCACAGTTCTTGAAAATGACTCTCATTCTTAAAGTGTGTCCTTCAGAATTGACTCCAGGGTCTTGACCCAAAGGACTGATTAGAAGGCACATAGGAAAGGGTCTCTTCCCATCCCTTCTCATAAGCATGTAATACCTGGGGGTTAACTTTATATTCAGGAATGAGGTTGGCCTGGGAGAGAAGTTGTATAGTAACTTTCTTTCTCAGAAGTCTGAAATCTCTTTCTTTGCTTTAAGCAGGGGAGATAAGCTATAACTCTTACTATTTTAAGGAAGAACAGAACTAAAATTCTTGATATAGCACAGATAACCAAAAATTTCAGAAAAGGTTTCAGTGTGGAGGAAGGGAGTCAGCAGATCCCTGGAAGCTACCAATGTCAAGTGCAGGAAGAGAACATTTATTGAGCACCCAGCATAATACTTGATGCTCTCCATGATTCACCTCATGCAATTTTTCTAGTAACCTTATAAAAGAGTTCTTCCTGCACCCTGCCATATGATTGTTGGGAGGCTCAGAAATGTGTAGAGTCACCTGGCTAGTAAGTACTTGAGTAGAAATTCAAACTTATCACCCTACTTCGGTAAATATCAGAGCTTTGGGAGATCTTTAGAATTACCATGTGTACTATCCCCCAATGCCATTTCACATTCCTGCAAAAAGAGACTTTCTAGTATCCATAAAAGAAAAATGCAAAGATCTTTCATGTTAGTTGATTACCTTGATGGAGGTCTTGTATCTGGGCATTTCTTTGTGTTAACTTTACCAATTGAATATGTTGTCTTATATGATGAACATTTTCTTTATTTCTACCCTGACCAGTTATGAAAATTTTTAACAATTTTTTGCATAATATCCTATTTCCTTTCACATTTTCTCCTTTCAAATATCTAGGAGAAATCTTAGAGTCCCTTAGGTGGATTGGATCTGATTATGCCCATTTCCCTTAAATTCTTACTTCTTCCTGTTAAAATCTCTTCTATATCAAAGTTGTTTCTTCTATTAAAAATAATCTTTGGATAAAAGGTCCATCATTTGATTTCTGGGCTAAATAGGTATAAGAAGTTCAACATCTAATATAGTGACTGGCACATAGTAGACATGAAAAAGTATTAGTTTTCTACCCTTCTCTTAGCTTTCCAAGGGGCATTTCATGAGATGTCTTTTCATTCTTATAAGTTGTCTCCCTTGCCTGCTAATTCAGAGGGACTGAAGTCAATATTCACAATGTTTTGAACAGACACGGTGTTCCTAAGTGCTTAATTGTCTTTATGTTCTGGCCCTAGCATGTTTCCTTTACCATATCCACCACATTTCACCTGTACTCACCACAAAGTATGACTCAGAACCCCTCCATTGACTCTCCTCATCTTTCCCCAATCCTCTTTTCTCCCTCACCTCTGCATATCCAAATCCGACTCTTGCTTCAAACCCTTTCTTGTATGCCACTCTGTCCACTTTCCTGATCTCCTAAGCTCAAGTTAACTTCCCTCTTTTTACAGCACTGTAAACTATATGTTGCTTAAGACCTTTGTCAAATTGAATGTGTTACAGCTAAAGCCTTCTTAACTACCGCATGGGTCAATTACTCAAGTGTATTAAAGTAGAAATCATAAAATATGATATACTCATACCTTAAACATTTGTGTGGAACTAAAACTATAAATGAGCATTCATTTGCCAAATATTTACTGTAGAGTTAGCTCTTTTCTTAAATATCCAAGTTACTATGCTTGTAGAGTAACTAAATAACACTTTCTTCTTGTGATTTTATGTGACCATCTAAATGAAGAGACTAAAAATGCCTATTTTTTATAGGTTCATTTTTATACATCTCACAATATATGAAGGCAACTGATTTGTCCAAACTGATGTTTGTAATCTACTTCTGATGGAAAATGCCATTCCCTTTGAATCATATCTATATGTGTCCAGTAAAACAATTTGCAAACCCAAGCAAAACTAGAAGGGAATATGGAAAACATTTGACTTTTTATTCCAGACATTGAGTTGAATTGAGAAGGATGTTTGAGAGAGGGATAACTCAAATTGTTACAGTCAGAGATTTATGGTCACCTGAAGAAACATGTTTTTAAGTCCTGAATATCACAACAGCTCAAAGTAGGCAAATGGGCAAGTCAGAGGTTAGGAACATAGTAATAGGAGGAAGCACCATTACAAGGAGTAGATTGGGAGTAGATGTTTAGAACTGAAGCTGAGTATAACAAGTGAGGGCTAGTATTTCCCTTTCAGTGGTGCGTGGTAGGGAGCTTCCTCATAGGAACCATTCAGGATTATGATTTTTTGACTTTATGATGGGTTTATTGGTATATTAAATGCATTTTCAATTTATGGTATATCCAACATATGTTTATAGGGACATAACTTGATCATAGGGTGAGGAGTATCTGTATATCTATTGTATCAGGATTTGTCTCCCTGAATTCTCACAAGTTGAATTGGTTATCTTTCTGATGCTTTAGTTCCTTCTTTTATCATTTCCTTCCTGATTGAAGAACTTCTTTTAGCCAGTCTTTAAGATAAGGGCTGTTAGTGACAGATTCTTTTAATTTTCCTTCTGCTGAGAATGTTTTTATTTTTTATATCCCCTTTCTTCCTGAAAGATAGTTTTGCCAGATGTAGAATCTGTAGTTAACAGTTCTTTTCTTTCATCACTTGAAACACATGCCACTTCCTTCTGGCTTCCATTGTTTCAGATAAGAAATCCATTATTAGTTATATTGGTGTTTCCCTGTAGATGATATGTCATTCTCCCAGTCTGCTTTCAGAATTTTTTCTTCTGTCTCTACTTTTCAGGTTTAATTATGATGAGCATGAATTTCTTTGAGTTTATCTTGTTTGGGGTTAACTTAGCTTTTTGGATCTGTAGATTTGTGTCTTCCATCACCTTTGGGAGGTTTTTAGATATTATTTCCTAAAATATCTTTCAGCTTCACCCTTTCCCCTTTCCTCCCGGATTCTGATGGAAAATGAGCCTACCTGAGCTTGAGCTCTCTATTCTGTTTCTGGGTCAGGAGGTGGGAAATACTAGGCCTGGATGGACTTCTTTTTTGGGTGGGAGACACGAGATATTCTACTGCGATGTTGTTCCTTCAGACCTGGAGTTCCAAACTTGTTTACCGTCTTTTTACCACCCTTCAGAGTTTTCCTTTCATTGTCTTTTTTATTATTTCCATGATTTATAGTTGTGCTTAATAGAGAAGAGCAAGGAAAAATGGATAAGCCATCTTGTCCAAACTGGGAGCCCTTTACGTATGTTTATCTTATCTTTTATTTTTCTTTACACATAAATTTGTTTTGAATTTTGAATATCAGAATTTACTGCAGAAAACCTTAAAATGACAAGATGAATAAGGTAATTTTAACATTCCTTTTTAAAGTTATTTTAATATATGGACACAAATCTTAAATAAGCACTTGTATTTCAAAGTATATGGTTGTGCTATAATGTGTATTCTTTATCACTTTTAAAAAAATTAATGTGCTCAAGTCCATTTTTAGGCCCATTTTCTTCTCTCATACATGGCAAAGCTTGCAGCTACAGTGGTAGCAAATTTAAAACTGTTTTGTTAAGAGCTGAGTAACTTGCATTGAAATCCTTTTTGATATGAGGGAATGTGCAACTGTGCATACCAAAATGGGCAGTTATGTAAGTTACCATATCTTTCACATTTATATTTTAAA
Organism: Cheirogaleus medius; assembly: GCA_008086735.1. Classification (NCBI taxonomy): domain Eukaryota; kingdom Metazoa; phylum Chordata; class Mammalia; order Primates; family Cheirogaleidae; genus Cheirogaleus; species Cheirogaleus medius. The sequence continues at coordinate 164,550,451 of VBSM01002608.1, forward strand.
TATGGGGGGACAGTCAAGGCTCTGAAAAATAAGTTACTAAAAATTGAAATGTTTAATGAACATTCAGAAGAGAATATTTCCTGATAAAGATGTAGTCTTAAAAAATCTGTGTAAGAAAGGTGCTATACAAAGAAATTTATTATAAAACACATTTTATACATGGAAACTATTATTTGCATACTAATATAAAAATAAACATGAAGGTCTAATTTATAGTTTCTTTTCTCTTTCCTTCCCTTATGATATAGTTCATGTCTTTAAACTTTACAAGCTATTACAGTTTTTGAAAAGAAAGAAATTAAATCTAGATGATATTAAAAACCTGATTTGTTGTTGTTAATCTCTTCCTCTTCCTGGGATGCATCACATAGAGAAAATAACCCATATAGAGTCTGCAATTCATGTAAAGGGAAAAACTGCTTGTTATCAATTATACTACATTTAGTTATAGAAACTAGAATATTAACACTGCCAGGAACATTACAGACATAGCATTCAATGGGTTTTAAATATTTTTTAAGCACAAACCTGTTCTACAAATAAACTCTTATGTAGAAATTAAGATTATAATGCAGGAAGAAAAGTACAGCCATTTATCCACTGCTTCCCCGGCTGCAGACCTAAAGGCAGAACTTCTGAGACTTCAGGTGTTTTTGAAGCCCATTTTTCAGATAAGGAAAATGAGGCCTAAAGAGAAAGACTTGACTGAAATCACAAGACCTTATTTGTGCAGATGTAATGTTGGCAAACCTGCCATCTTTGGTCTTTTTTTAGTAATTTCCCTCTTGGCAATGTTTTCTTTCTAAATATTACATTTGTCTCCAATAACAAAAGCAGCCAAAAATTTGTGGCAACTCCATGAGTATTTAATATCATTTATGCTAAGTTATTTTATAAGTGACAAGTTGTCTTTATTCTTTCATTCATATATGTGTCCATTCATTTGTTCATTCACTCACTGTGCATCTACTCTATAACAGGCATTATTTTTAGTTGTGGGGATAAACCAGTGAACGAAAAACAGTCTCAGTTTTTAAGAGGCTTATATTCTTATGGAATAAGAAAGGCAACAAATAAATATATACTCTGCCACATAGTTATAAGTCCTAAGAGGGAATATGAAACCGGGTGAAAAAGATAAGCATGGAGGAATGTGCCTTTAGTTAGGGCAGTTAAGCAAGGCCTTCGCTGATAGGGTAACATTTGAGAAACTTGAAGGAAAGGAAAGAACAAGCACTCAGGTATCTGGAGGAAGAATGTGCCTGGCAGAGGAAACAGAGGTGAGAGTGAAGGACTGTGTGCTTCTAGGGAACCTCAGATGCCCTGAGGCTGGAGACAAGTTGAAGGTGGTAAGATCATATAACAACAAATGGATGGATATCTCAAGTTTGAGATTAAAAAAAAAAAAAATTATTTATAAATAGGCAAGACAATATTGCCAAACTCCCAATTTGAGGACCAACTTAAATAATTAAAAATGTATCCAGCATATCGAGTCCTCTCGTTTCCGAACATGCTCATCTTATTATGTTTTGGCCCTGTCACAGGCCGGCCGTGTTACCAGGGCAGTTGAGCCTGTTCGCTCTCCCTTAAAGTGGGGTCACTAGTGCCTGGCTTGTCCTGTCCTCCACACAAACCTGAGGGAAGGGTCAGCTGGCTTACTGGAGTATGAAATTATTTCAAAAACTAAAAAATGCTCTTGGGTTATTATTCCACGAAGGAGTGACATAGGGCTTTAAGGCAGGTTTGAAAAGATGTGTCAGGTCACTGAGCAGGGCTTCCCATAGCAATTACCAACAATTTCATAGTATATATCAGCTTCTGTTAAATGCAGAATTCATGGTGTGACTTTTTCAGATGGCATCTTGGGATCAGGGCCAGAATGACCATGCAATTAAACGCGTTGGAAACATGCATTAGTGCAGACAATTTAGCGTATATACAGACAACTATTCATTCTCACTATCCTTTCAAGGTGTCATCATCTGAATGTCTCTGTACCTGAATGTAGAGAATCTGTGTTAAGAGAAACTAGAAAATGGGAGAACCAGATTTTGGCTTGCTTTTATATGTTTCTCAAACTGCTTTTTAACTTATAATAGTAAACATTTACACCCACAGAGGCATTGGAGCAATATTATTTGTTTTAGGACTGCCTCAATGTAAAAGAAAAATTATTTAGCTATTCAGTGGGTGGAAAAATGAGTGTTCTGTATTTGTCAGAGACTTCTTTTACATTAGATATAGAAATGTGAATAAAGGATATTTTATTTTGATTTATAGCAAAAAAAATCATATGACAAATGTACTTTAGTAAAATCTTTAATTTTAAATTAGAGAAATTTTGTAAACAACATGTAGGCTTAGCAGTTTTCAAATGAAAATTAGAAATTCATTTTGGATAATTTAAACTTTTAAAAAGTCATCTAATGTTGAGTCTGTTGAAATATTATAATTTCAAATAAAACAATTTAGTATATTAACATATGTTAAGTGCCAGTGAGCCAGTTCTGTGGAAGTCTACTTGTTTGAATTTATTTTGGTACATAAAGTTACCTGCCTGTGATTTCATATTTCTAAATAATTTTTAATATAATTGCTTGAAATTGAGTAAGGCACTTGAAAAAAGTTTGAAGCTTTTTTTTATGCTGTTGAATCTTCCCTCAGCACACCGCAAAAAATTTTCCAAAGAATATTTAATCAAAATACTCAAATTTGAATTCTTCTATAAATCAATTCAGTAGCCTTTGCCACCAGTTTCAGGCCTGTATTTCTACTTCCAGGTAGATATAGCTGACGTTGAGAATGAAGAGAACCGCTACTGTCTATTCATGGAACTCCTAGAATCTAGTCACCATGAGGTTGAATTTCAGCACTTGATTTTACTCTTGCAAGCTTGGCCACCTATAAAAAGTGAACATGTGTAAGTATTAAAATAAAATCAGCCTAATTAGAGTTTCTATGTCTGGAATTTAGTTCTAAAAATGTAGCACCTTCAAAAGAGCCAATGAAAGAATAATTGTGTGTGTATGTATGTGTATATAAAATGAATATTTGCCTTTAGAGGAAGTTAAAGTTGTTTTTGAAATATTGCAGTGTTTTTCCATTTCTTCTCACCCCACACCCAAATATTTTATTCAGAAGTATCAGACAATACTTGATAATAACATCTGACTTACGATGTCAACAAAGCAATTTTGTTTCAGTATTTTCACTAGGAAATTTCTTGACTATCTTAACACAGCTTATAATGCTAACTTGAGAATCCATACGGAATAAATGAATAATTCCCACTTATTGAGAATATACAATGTTATGTGCAATTGACATATATTATCAGTCATTCACACAACACACCTACAAGGGAAGGTGATGTTATCTAATTTTATAGATGAAGAAATTGAGGCTCAGAGTTAGATAACTTCAGGCATCACATGGGTTATAAATGAAGGAGACAGAATTCTAACCAACTACTGGCTACCTTTGCAGTGTTTTTCTTCTATGTCATGCTGTCAAGTTACAGCTGCCACTCATAGCTGCTTGGGGTACTACTTATTTAATCCTTATGCTATCAGCTACTTAACTTACCCCTTTCCTTTGGAAGAAGTGGCCAGATTTCCTCTGAGCACGTGTGCTGGCTCTCATGAACTGCAGCTTTTCATTGGTGGACAATATGAGCACCAGCGCTCTTGCTCCAAATGCCTGTTTGCTCCTGGACTTGCCTTGTTCTTCCCAGAGTCAGCTGGAAGACTCTGCCCTAGGCTCGTCTCTGCCCTAGACTCTGCCCTAGACTCTGCCCTTCTCCACCTGACAGAAGTTAAAGAAGGATATTTTTCTGAAAATAAATCCCTGTGTTCTGTGAATAGTTTAGAACCATAAAGAACATCTGGAAAAGACTTTAATGCTAGGATGAGACTGTTAGGAATTTCTGAAGCTAATGGAGGAGAATGTTGTTTTTGTTTTGTGTTGTTTTTTAACCAAGTGTTTTCAGAAACAAAAAGAGTTTCTTAAACCTCTACCCTTTGTGGCTGAGAGGGTACGCTGACTTGTAGTTTTTAAGAACAGGTTCTTACCTTTGCTATTTGAAAACTCTACAGGATCTCAGATCATAAAACCTTCAGTTTCGCTTGAGGCAGTGCACTTTCATTTGGTTCCTGTAGCTGCCTCCGGACCTCGGGTGCTTGTTAAAAGCAGGGTCCTGAGTCCCTTATCCAACTGGCTGAGTCCAACTCTCTGTACCCAGAAGCTAAAGTGAAACAGATGTGGGGCCCACTAGTTAGATTGTCAGTAATGCGGTACTTTTTAAGGAAATTATTAGAGTTGAATTGTAGATTTCTTCACACCCTTATTTCCAAATTCAAAGTATGACATCTCTAATAGAGTCACTCTGATTTTACAGGTTCTTTTACATTTAGAACACTGACCATTTGAGATCATTTACCCACAAAACACAAAATAAGCTTCACTTAAAACATTTGTTGCATCTTAAACATTTAATGCATTTGTAGACCAAAAAATCTTAATTTTTAAAATTATATTCTTACTTTTGCAGTCACACATGGAATGGAATTTATAAATTGCTAACCTGTATTTTATTTCATTAAATCACTGGAATCAGAAGAAAGCAATTCCCAGTCAGCTCACCCCTCTTACCATTCATGTCTCCTCTGCCTATGAGAAAACCAGAGGATAAGTCAGAGTTGTCCTTTTCTGGGGAATGTATGATGGGATACTTTAAAAACAGAAGTACTTTTGACTACTCTTTCTTTCAGACAGTCCATCGTATGACTTCAGCACTTCCGAAATAACCAAAGGAAAGAAAAAAAGAGAAGGAGAGAAAGAAAGAAAAGGGAAAGAAGGAAGGGAGGAAGTATATGTAGTGTGATATTGTAACAATGCATGTTGCTTGTCAACAGGACAAAGTTAAAAAATAAGAAATTTGCTTGATGCACATAACTGCTAATTTAGTAGTACCAACTTCTGGTTTTTAGTTTTAGTCTTTTATAAGAAAATGCATGGAAAGTATAATAGATTTGCACTTACAGAAGATTCATAGTTTTTATCCAGTGTGTGGAAAATATACCTTGATACTCTGTTATTAAAGCCACATTGCCCATTGTTCACTGTGCTGCCAGACCATGTTTCTGCTACAGTGGTACAGCCCGGTAGAGAAAAATTCAGCAGGGCTGAACTCAGATTTTGAAAGAGGCGAGCAAAGGGTAAGACCTTGAGTGTAGGAAGACTCCTTAGCCAACCAGACACTCTTCCTAGAGTTGTTCGTACCTTGAAATAAGCAGTATTCTTTGTCCTCACAGATTATTAATTTGAGCTAAGACACAAAGCCTTCACCAAAGGCTAGTATGGTGAGTCCCCTTGTCACACTTGCACTTGAAATTGTTCTCAGGGTCAAGGAATAAAATTCTTTAATGGGAAGGACCATCCCTAGTTGTTCAGTGTCTAGAATCTAATGATGTGATAATGAGACAATAGACTCTTAGTAAATAGTGAATTTTTTTTTAAATGTCAGTCAAATGCATATCCTAGTCCTAGGGCCATGAAGTGAATTTACTTTCAACCTATCCATTAAAATGTAAATTGTGATGTTTTTATGAAACATGGGGTAGGGACAATCAAGGAAGGGAAAGAAAAGGCAAGGTTTTACCTGCTTTTGTTTCAGATATGAGAAAACAATGTAAAGCCAGCATTCATGCAGTAAAGAGTAAGGTGTGCCTGCCATTGGGTGATACTTCACAGTTACACACATCATTCATTAAATAAAGCAACTTTTCAAGGAAAAAAAAACAACAACATTAAATTACCTTTTCACAAGGAAGGAACTGAAGCCCAGAAAGGTTGGGTGGCTTCCCCAGAACCCTTCAACTAGGCAAGAGTATTAAGTAACTTCTCTGAGTCACCCAACCAATAAATCAAGAAGTCATAATTTGAGCCCAGGTCTCCCTGGCTGCAATGCCCGTGACCTTTCAACTTCACTGGCTACCTGTGTGCTACTGGGCTGCTTGTCAAAACCACAGGAAGCTGCTTTTTCTCCTTCAGACACTCTTTTCTACAAGATTGACTTGAAAGAACACATCATCTAGGTTCTGATTGTAATTTACCATAAGCATTTTACTTCATAAAGTGGAATTTCCTTTACTGTTTTAAAATTTCTCACCACAATTTTGATAGCATTAATCCTTTCCAGTGGCTTGCATTTTTCTCCCTTAGAACCAGCATAACCAATAATCCATGGGTGAGACTAGCTACAGCGATGCTAACCAAATGCACAGTGGAGAACAAGGAAAGGTTGGGGAATGAAGTTTTGAAAATCTGCCGCTCTTTATATAACACCAAGCAGATGCTGCCTGCAGAGGTGAGTGGATATTTCAAGTGGCTTTCCTGGGGGGTGTCCTTTTCCTTATCAAAACTCTTCATTATAAGCAATCCCAGTGACTGCACTCGAGGAACATTTAGCTTAAGTCATTGCCAGTAAAGGCCATCGTTTCTAACAAATCAAATAAAGAAAAGCAATGCCGAAAGGATGCTTTGAGGTAGCTTTTTCCCTTTGGATCTCTGAAGCAGTGTTCCTTGTACAAGTCCCAGCATGTAACCCAATTTTTAATTCCTTCTGGATGCCCTTTTACATCAAACTCAAGTTTGTGTTCCAGCTGGTCACAGTAGCACACGTGTTAACTGTCTGAACCAGGCGGGTTGGTAAAGTAGTAGTAAGCTTTAGCACTCCTCCAACAACCAACCTCTCTGTAATGAGATTGCATAACCACAATATTTATTCTCTGCAAACTGTGGTAAACACTCTGCCACTTCCATTTTGACCTTTGTTCTTTATTTGATCCCATGATTTGATTGTCAGAGTTATTTACTTTATATAGAGAGAGAGATAGAGAAAAAGAGAGAGAAAGGACACATTCTAAAATAAGCACATATTAATCACAACCCCTGCTGTGGATCCCACCTCAGCAATGTATTGTTTGAGCAATTTACATGTCTTAAATTTAAGTACTTAGATAATGGCATTAAATTAATTAATTGGTTTTGAGTTTCTACCAGATAGGAAATAAACTTGAAAATAAAATTGTAAATATCATCCTTTGAATCCTCATTGTAATCACTCAAGGAAAATATTCTCATTATGGATGCACATTTAATGAATTGTTTTCTGAATGAGGGACTGGATAAGTGTTTTTTGATTGAATTTTAAAATAATTTATCCATTTAAAGAAGTCTTCCAACCACCAGAATAAGAAAATTATTCTATAAAATATTTAAAGTACCAACACCAAGAATAACCTCCCCTTACTCCAGTGGAGTATAGTTTGGGCTGTGTACCATGGTCTGCTTGTATCGGCTACTTGGAAACTTGTGATCCACTCTGCTATATTGTGAGTAGCTGGAAGGTGGGTACCATGGCAGTGTCATCTCTGTGTCACCCATGGCAGGATACAGCTATTGCATAGAGAGGGGACTCAACACAGTTTCTTGTCCTCATCAGGTTATGTAATATGTAAATAACATGAGTTTCACCTTTGCCTTAATATAACCTAAGATCAAGCATTGTTAGATCCGCACCCAACACCAGACGTGTTCTGTCAGTTCTGTTGAATCTAGGTTAGGAGAACATTGCTTAGGGTCTACTGTTACTGTCTAACAAGCTGGTGCTAATGGTGACGACTAACATTTGCCAGTAGTCTTGGACTTTCACTTCCATTGTCTTCTTTACCAGTTACCACCACTTGTAAGGAGATTCCTTAATCCCCATTTGACTGATATATTTGACTGATGGGTTAGAGGCTGTGAGGTCAAAGGTCTTGCTGCAGGCCCTCCAGCACTTTCTGATGCTAGATACCTCAGTTGTGTGAGGACAGGAGGAGCGTTAGTGGACTGGTCTTGCTTCTCTGATGACCATCAGGCCATGGGGACCATGCCCCAGTGCATCTCTATAAATCATAGTCCACAGGGAGAACATACACCCAGGGTTGTGGCCTGCATGGTGGCCAGGCCCACCTAACTTTCTTCTTTCAAGGCCTCTCTCTTGTTGTCTTTCTGTGTCCCAATGGTCTGAGAGGTTTGAGCCGTGAAGGTGTGTCAAATGAGTTGCTCTGTGGTTCTCTCTGCTGCTTTGACCTTTCTCGTAATTCCCAAAACCCCTTTGTAAATCACCTAATAAATGCTCTTCTTGCAACAAAGAGGAAAAATATCCAGCGAACATAGTAGAGGATTTAGTATTTAAAGACAGAGTATTTGGCCAATAACTGTTAGCTAAGAGATGAAGAATACTTAGTAGCTCACACGGAGTAAGTTCCTCCAATCTTGAATGTCCTTGCCTGGTGGTGGGCCATCTATCCTGTATGCTTGTTCAGAGGGCTGTACAGGTTATTTCATAAAATTTGACATGAAAGCTCAGGTCAGCCAAGTGTTATGCTTAATCTAAACATCATACATCACAGAGAAGTATGTGTTTACTCATTCCTGGTAGCTTATTGAGTAAGCAAATGTGTGTTAAGAGAGGGAATCACATACAGGTTATTTTAGGTATTGCATATACCTAGCAAGTTTGGAATACAGAGAAGGAACAATATTTTTGTCATCAAGCAAGGCAAATTGACCGATCAATAATTACAGTAATACAAGATGAGACTGGGCACAGTGGCTCATGCCTGTAATCCTAGTGCTTTGGGAGGCCGAGGTGGGAGGATTGCTTGAGACAAGGAATTTGAGGCCAGCCTGGACAACATAGCAAGACCTGTCTCTACAAAAAAAAAACAAAAAAAAAAA
>VBSM01002608.1:164559340-164594153 GCA_008086735.1 Cheirogaleus medius
CGAAAAAGAAAGATAATGTAGGAAATACTTACAGAGTACAGTACAGTTAGAATATAGAGTGCTAACCTGGGATATTCAGAGGGGTGTGGTTTTTCTCGTGCCTCTTTAAGCTGAGACTTAAAGAGCAAGTAGGGATCAATCAGACAGCAAAAGAGCAGAGGTTACCACTTGAGCAAAGACCTGGAGGTGTGAGAGAGTCCAACACCCAGCAGCTGGAGTATCTGGGACAGTAACCACTGGCCACATGTGGATATTAAAATTATAACTTAAGTAAAATTAAAAATGTGGTTCCTTATTTGCACTAGCCCCGCCTCAGTTGTGGCTCAGGGCTTGGGCTGAGGACAGCACCGATGCAGAATGCTTTCTTCGTGGCAGAAAGGGCCCTGGCGGAGCTCTCTGTGGAATGTGTGGGTGAGGAGTGCCGCTGTGACCTGCCAGGGGGAGGAGGGCACAGGAAGCAGGTCAGGATGCAGCCAGCCAGGCCATAGTGCCGTGCTCAAGAGTTTGTTTCATCCTCCCAAATATTTTCTGTAGCTCTTGGCGTCCCAGATGAAAACTCTGCATTTATCTTTGGCTTGGTGAGACTCCTCTGCGTGTCCTGTTCTCTGAGGCACACACAGTACTTTTCTGAATTAGAATTCTTCGTGCTTGAAGCATACATTTCGCAAACTGCCACCCTGCTGATACGATCCTCGTCACACAAGTTTGTGTAGCACAACCTTCCACTCTGAAACTCGAGGGCCTCACTGATTTCCAGAAGAGACGTGCAGTGTGAAAGCTAAAAAAACTATAATGAGCAGCATTCCAAAGAGAACTTTATCTTAAGCTTTAAATGGGAGGTTCTTTGTGTCATCCTTATTTTATATATGCTTTATAATAATGTAAAAGAATTTTGAAAATGTAAGTTTGAGTTTTTCTTCTCTGTTCTGAGTAGCACAAGAGAAAGATCAGTCCCATGGAGGCCAGTGATCCTCAGTTCTTCTTTCAAAACAACCCTTGCTTTAGTGTGACAGGGGCACTCACAGTCTGATTCTGTTCTTTTTTTTTTTTTTTTTTTTGAGACAGAGTCTCACTCTCTTGCCTCGGCTAGAGTGCCGTGGCATCAGCCTGGCTCACAGCAACCTCAAACTCCTGGGCTCAAGAGATCCTCCTGCCTCAGCCTCACGGGTAGCTGGGACTATAGGCACGTGCCACCATGCCCGGCTAATTTTTTATATTTTTAGTTGTTTGGCTAATTGCTTTCTATTTATAGTAGAGATGGGGGTTTTGCTCTTGCTCAGACTGGTTTCGAACTCCTGAGCTCAAGCAATCCTCCCTCTTCGGCCTCCCAGAGTACTAGGATCACAGCCGTGAGCCACCGTGCCTAGCCTGATTCTGTTCTTTATGTTACAGCTAACGGTAGGACCCCAGAAGTAGCATAGCTCAGCAGGCAAAACAGCTTGCAGATCTGTTCTTTATTCTTTTATACTTTTGTTGTAAAGGATCACCATTTGTTATCTTATATAAAAGCCTGCTCTCTGATGACAGGTTCAGTCAGTATAATAAAAGGTTGGGAATAAAATGCAAATACACCTATAGAGATCCAAACACGTTTTCATTTTTCTGTACCACAGATAGTTTTCATGAAGATGGACTGTCTTAAGTATATCAAGGATTCAGTTCACCTTGACATTAGAATTATAAGCAGGTTTTAAAATATTTTATTTGGCAATTGCATTGGTTTCAGTGGGTGACAACTAGGTATTGTTAACAATATTAACATTCGATAATCAGAAGTTTTTATCATCATGAAGCCGCTAGTATATGCTGAGCATTGTGCGTTACATTCATTATCACACACAAAAACCAAAAACTGCAAAGTAGATGTAAATACATGTATTTCATTTGTGAGGAGACTAGCGCTTTGAAAATTTAGGAAAATAAGATGATAGTACTATATCTATGCCATGAGTACTACAAAGCCATTAAAAGTAATGATGTAGAGGAACGTCTGATAACTTGGAAAGATGCTCACAATGTGCTGCAAACTGAGTGAAGCAGGTAGCAAACCCTGCATTCAGCGTGGTGCCACGTGTGCTGTACACACACACACACACACACACTCTCCCACATTCATAGAAAAAGGGGTAGAAAGATCTAGTAAGAACTTCACAGGGGTGAGCAGCGCATCTTCGAGTTCTCACTCACCGAGTGCTGTGGTTTCAGGGCGTGCGGGAGCTGTGCCGGCTGCTGCTCGCCCAGTCCCTCCTGCTGCCGTCCCTGAAGCTTCTCCTGGAGAGCCCAGACGAGCGTCTGCACGCAGTGGCGTTGGAGCAAGTTGCAGCTGTCACTACGGTATGCCCAGTTGAGTTTACTTTTTCTTGTGTTTCAAAGACATGAGTTAGCACTTTCATTCTCATAAATGATAACCGTAATTAATTTAAAACTTTATAGGATTCTTTGACCACAATAGCTGCTTCTGTTTTGTCTAACCGTATGTATTTGTTTATTGAACAAACATATACTAAGCTCTTCCCAGGAACCAGATTTCATGTTTCAGTGTTGAGAATACAAATTCAAATAAAAAAGTGATTTTTCTGGAGAAGCAGTGTCACGCATGTAACCCTATCACTCCGGGAGGCCGAGGCAGGAGGATCATTTGAGCTCAGGAATTCGAGACCAGCCTGAGCAAGAGTGAGACCCCGTCTCTACTAAAAAAGAAGTGGAAAGAAATTAGCTGGACAACTAAAAAAAAATATATATATATATATACACACACATATATATATATAAAAATTAGCCGGGCATGGTGGCACATGCCTGTAGTCCCAGCTACTCGGGAGGCTGAAGCAGGAGGATTACTTGAGCCCAGGAGTTTGAGGTTGCTGTGAGGTAGGCTGACACCATAGCACTCTAGCCTGGGCAACAGAGTGAGACTCTGTCTCAAAAAAAAAAAGGAAGACAGAGCAGCCATAGACTAGCAGACCAGTCCTCTTGCCACTTGAAATTTGGGTCTAAGGAACTCCTTAGCATCAGACAAGTTTTGTATGTATGTGTTTGGTTATCTACTAATTAAAGGTGAGAGAGTGATGTTTACTGGAACCATCTGAAATCTCAAACTCGCATTTCCTCTGGCAACCTAAACCGCCATTGAAGCAGCATCTTGGCTTGAAGAATGATGCACTAAAGTCAAGTCTTGAGATTTCTTCCTCAAGGCCGGTTGTCTTGTTATTATGATTAAGGAACAAACTTTCTCTTCCCGTTTAAAATCTTCTACTTTAGGATTAGATAGCTTAAGGTTGTGTTTTAATGAACTCATATTGTATGATCCTTACTGAAACTCTTTTATATAGGGAGAGCATTCTTTCATTTGAATTATATGTGTGTGTGTGTGTGTGTATACACACACTGTACACATTCACAGACACACACGTATAATTTTACATTTTATATATATATATGTTTTTTTTTTTAAACAAAAATGTGGCAGGATATCTTCTAGGTACCAGAAAGGGAAGGAGAATCTTAGAGCAGAGGTATATGCTTGCTATACAAGATAGTTAAGAAATTGACAAAAAGACACTTGATATAAAATTTCGTTAATGACAAAGGGTACAGAAAGTTATGTAAATGGTTACAAAAGTAGAATATAATTATATTTTGAAACAGTCATTATGAACATAATGAGAAAAATCTTAATGCCTTTATTCTGTTGGATGTATTAATATTTTCAAAATAATGTAAAAGCTTCTGCAAAGGTTTTGTGAATTCCCTCCTTTACCACTGATAATTCATCAGAACAGGGGTCAGGATTGACGTAGGGAATCAAGGGACTTGCCTGTTGGTAGTCCCCCTCCCTATTTGTGCTAAAATAAAAGTTGCATAACTTCGGGAATCCATGTAAAACTAAGAATTACAGTGAGTTTTTTCTTAGCCTATTTTTTCTGATAAATCCAAGAAATCAGGAAGAAGAGAAAACTGAGGAAAATCAGGCTGTGTACTTGAAGTGCTTTGTTTTTCCTCCCCACCATTATACACTGCGTTAGTATCTCTACTTAGGCATTCTCACAAAATTTGCTATGGGCCTCTTTGAGAAGAAAACAGTGATGTATTATGTATTGCCTTTCCATATTCATCCTGCATAGAGCTCTCTTGATGTACTCCTGAATTCCATAGGCGAGTATATCAGTTTTCATTTTAAAAATTCTTTATTGCAAAAGTATGTGTCAAAACTGCATCTAGAACAGGGACGCCCTAACTGCTAACTAATGTTGCTACCCACACAACAACCCCCAAACACAGCCCACTGTGACTATCAAAATAAGAAACTAACTGGGAACACTACAACACCCAAGTAGTTTTAAAACGGTGCTAATGTACCTCCATAACACTTTCACCTGAATGTTTGATGTGTTGCGTTGTGCTAAGCCTGTGGTTTTAAAACTGCTCTGAAGACTATGAGTAGTTTGCCTGTGGTTGCAATGATAGCACACAAAACATCTGTGCCCCTCAGATGCAAAAATCAAAACCACAGGTACAAATTGCTAAGATGCATTACTTGCTTACCATTGAGATCCTTACTTTTAGAAATTCAGTAATGAGACTTACTGTAACTTCTCCACACTAAGTTGAATGTTCACATTGGGCTAGTCCATTGTGCCCTTAAAATGTGTTCCACAAAAATATCAGGTGTCTTTGGACCTTTTGCATCCTCCAAAGAGCTAAGGTTTTATGGAGTTTTCCATTTTAAAAATATTTTTTAACTTTTTATTTTGAGACAATTTAAAATTCACATTGAGTTTTAAGAATAATACTGCAGATCTCTTACACTCTTTGCCCAGTTTTCCCTAATAGTAACATCTTGCATAACTGTAATATACAGGCTGAGCATCTCTCATCTGAAAATCTAAGATCCAAAATGCTCCAAAATCTAAAACTTTTTGAGTGCCAACATGATGCTCAAATAAAATGTTCATTGGAGCATTCTGGATTTCGATTTTCAAATTAGGGATGTTCAACCAATAAGTTATAATGCAAATATTCCAAAATCTAAAAAAGACCCGACACTTCTGATCCTAAACATTTTGGATAAGGAATCCTCAGCCTGCAATACTGTGACCAGGCTATCGACTTTGATGCGATCTGTGGACATATGCAGATTTCACCAGTCTTGCAGGCACTCATGTGTATGTGTATGTGTCTAGCTCTGTGTGATGTTGTCTGCTGTAGCTTTGTGTGATCAGAAACTGCAGTCAAGGTACGGGACACAAGGATCCCTCATGCTGCCTTTTATAACCTGGCCACCCTCCCCTCCACCCCACCTTCCCAGCAACCCAGGGGAACTACTAATCTGTTCTCCATCTCTATAATTTTATTATTTCAAGAATACTATTATATTTAAATGAAATATGAAATTAACTATAATTTATCATTGTTCCCCCGAGCACCATTAAAGTGTGGTGTTATACTTTTCTAAAGGAAGAGTTTCTGTAGGCATTTTTGCAGGACTTGTGTCTAGCTATTTGAAAATCATCTTTGGTATTGCAGTGACAAATACAAAACTTTTGCTTTCTTTTTTTGTTTGTTTTTATTTTGCTGTTCACTCTGTCCATTAGTAGGGGGCTTAAATTCATCAGCAACTTAGTTTTCCCCTTATTGGTTGTTGGCGGTGGTTCCTGTTGACATTAAAAGAAAAAACATCTGGCAAAGGGACTCCTCTGATAGCAATCAGTCCTGCACACTGTGCAGATCCAAGTGGAAAAACGCCCCCACTTGTTTGCTGATAGCATGTATTATTTCACTATTTGTTATGAGATACTGACAGCTTTATAGGTGTTTACAGTTGGAAGGATGATACTTAAGTGCTGATGCCAGAGATTGTACTGACTTTTCCGCCAACAGTAGTACTCATTTCTTTCTCTAAACTTTTCTGAAATTGCAAACTTCTGGCGTTTTAGCATGTAACCTTTTACAAAAGGCCAACAGCCTCTTTCCTGGGCCAGAAATGGAGAGTCCTTCTTTGAGATTAAATTGTTGATGAACAATTAAAACACTGCACAATGTAGACTGCTAGATTACCCTCTCCATCAGTCTCAGTGAGATTGAGAGCTCAAAACCTTATTCTGTTCAAGACGGGAACTCCTGACAGTGTGTTTGAATCTCATCTCTAGAACATTTTCTATTCTGTTAGAAGTCTCTTGACTCATGCCATCAAAGAAAGAAGATACGCATTTACAATAGTTTTGTATACTGCAAATGTTCTCATTTCACAATTCCAGATTTGCAGTGGCTCCTGCTCTTCATCGCTTCCTCCTCTTTGGTACTGCCCAGTGCCTCTGCCCCCACCCCACATCCCAGGGTTTGTCTTGGCCTATTGTGCCTATTAAAACAGTAAGTCATGGGGTTGTAAAGGAAGTGTTTAAGACTGTTAGCACCTAATTAAGGGTTTCTTCCTGATGTTAATAATTACCATCTTTCAAGTCCCATCTCTTTACTAAGTATTATAATAGGCACATTCTTACTTTATCTTCTTAACAATCCTGTGAGAAGATATTATTCTGGTTTCACAGATGAAAACACTGGGACTCAGGGGTCACACAGCAAGTAAGCAGCCAGAGCCAAAATTTAAACTCCAGACCTAACATTCAAAGTCCATACTTAGCCATGCGGTGTCTTTTCATATAACTAGGAAGGTTGTATCATATTGGAAAAGGGGTTATCCCTGCAAAGAAATGAAATTGTTGAAAGCACCTTGGGACATATAATATTACCACTGAAAAAAACTAGAGCAGAGCTAGTCCAACAACTTGCCCAGTGGGGCTTCCTTTTTCAGCCCACTCACTCACCCAGGTTCTGGCTGAGCACTGCAGGGGGCTGTGTGCCATTTTGGATAGAGCTCGTTGCAGGAGAACACCTCCTAAATGAAGCCTGCACCTTTGATGTTGAACATGTTGACCTTAGTCCTGCCCTAGGGAGCTGCTTAGAATTAGTAAGGTCCTTCTTCCAATGACATTCCTTTACATATTTAATAAATGTGTTTCCTGTCTCCTTTAATCTTGCGATGAAGACACCAGAACCAATCAGCATTATTTACAATGACCCATATCCGGGTTGGAGGGAAAACTTCGAAGATTCTCAGAAAAGCATGTGTGGATTGATGTATTTATGCAAAACAAAGAAACCTTCCTTTCTTTGTTCACCTTTAACTCTATCCAGGTTTCCAACTAGTAGCTTTCTAGTGGGAGTCTCTTCCACCCTGGGCACTCCCCAGCATTGCCTTCTCCACGCCAACTCAGCTTACACACCCTCCTTCTTGCTTGGGTGCTCCATGGTGGCAGGGAAATTAGGCTGGGATCCCAACAACCTTGTTTGGTAACTGCAAATCCCCTCTTTGGTGTTAGCCCTAATGACAGCTGGTTTTCTTCTAAGTATATGCAAACCAAGTTAGGCTTAAGTGATCCAAGCGATACAAAGAATCACTGTTCTTTTGACTTTTGGGGTATCAGGCTCTTTATCTCAGAATTGTGGGCTGTCTACTCATTTCTAACTATCATTTTAACCTGAACATGCTGAGATCTGTTACTTGCACCCTTCATCATTCATCTTCAGCCTGCATTTGGTCTTCTTGATGAAGCAAGCTCTGCAGCAGCATCTCACAGAGGTCTCAGCTGGATGCCTCTAGCAACAGGCAGCTCACTCCCTGTGTTAACCTATTTGATTTCTAAATACCTCTGGTGGTTAGTTGACTTACTTAGTATGAACAGACATATTAAGCACCCGTTGTGCATGGCCTGGTACTGTGTGTGGAGTGAGGACTAGGTAGGGCATTTGTAAAGATGATATAAAATATTATTATCCCTGTATTTAGTGGAATTATCTCGGGGAGAGATTGGCATATGAAATAATACCGTGTTTCACCAAAGTAAGATAGGGTCTTATATTTATTTTGCCTCAAGAAGACACCCTAAGGCTTATTTTCAGGGGATGTGTTATTTTTTTTAGGTACAGTACAACAATCTACATTTATTCAAATATAGTTAAGTCGTCGTCTTCTGGAACATCACCATAACTCTCCAAACCCCAAATTCCATCCTGAATTTCTTACGACTGTATTTCCTTTAGAACCATTGGCCCCTATCTCTCATGTTGAGCAATAGAGCTCTCATGGGGCAGATGAGAAGGGCTGCTCGTCTTCTTTACTGCTCCACAACGAAATGCATGGGTTGTGCAGATATGCTGTGTAGCCACGCCCATCACTAGGTCTTATTTTCGGGGTAGGGCTTATATTGTGCAAATGCTTAGAAATCCTGCTAGGGCTTATTTTATGGGTAGGTCTTATTTTCGGGGAAACACGGTAACACAAGTAACTAAACAAGGTAGCAAGGAGGTAGGTACAATGTATGGAACTAGCAGACTCAGGGCCCCAAACTCTAGTATTTGGTTATGGTCACCAAGATGATTAAGCTTGGATTTTCAAACATTTTCTTGTCCTTGTTGTTAGAGCATAAGTCAGATGATTTGTCCTAATTTTGGTTTCAGAAGAAGAATACTATTAAATGCCATGCTAAGAGTGAAACTTATGGTGTGCTGAGAAAATGTAATCTGAATATCATATCCAAATAAATATAGAATACAAGAAATCATCTACAGGCATTTTTTATTCCAAGTATATATTTGTGTTGCTCTTTTATTTTTCTACCCTTGCAGTTGATATTTTCAATAACTTTTATTAGTAACAGTATATGTGAAAACAAGACAAATATCCTTCCCTAAAGTAAACAGTGAAATAATATTAAATAATCTTCTTTAAAGTACTTGAAATGAGGCCCTGCATGCATTATACTTCTGGAATTTCAGCTTACCTCTTTATTGTAATTACTCTTAGCTTGGTATAGATTTGTAAAATCAAAGATTTTAATTCAGAGAAGGTTCATTACCTATTGTTTAAAAAGGAATTAAACAGATAACATTTTAATGGCTTGGAAGACAGCAGTGCTCTGTGCTTTAATAGATTTCTTTCCCAAGATCTGCAAAGTCTCATTCTCAAAAATTAATTGCTGACATACAAAAACAATCTCTGACAGAGATAGCAAGCATTTTGCTCATCTTAGGATATATGTCAGCCTTTTTCCTTCTAGGAAATCCTATATTCATGATTTGTTTGACTATAATAATGTCAGCTATTTACCGAACTTAAACTCTGCACCAGGCATTATGCTAGGCACTTAAAATCTTCTATTATCTCCAGCCCTTATAGACAGTCTGTATTTCTGATGTGGAAACTGGAGCTCAGAGACATACATTGCCCATAACAAGGTCACACAGCTGTTTAGTGAAGGAGCCAAGATTAGAATTGGTTCTAACCCAAAAGCCTGTCTTCTTTTCCTAGCACCAGACTGTCTCTCACTCTAATTGAAAGTTATTTGATCAGGGGAATTAAATCAACCAATCCTTCTGGACTTGTCTATTTATTTCACATGTCCAAACTGAGACCCAAAATGACAGAATACATTTTCTCCCTCAAGCCCTTAAAGCGCCAATCAATCCAATGTCAGGGATGTGTGATTTTTCACAGTCCATATACCAAGGTTAATTCCTGATCAGTTTAAGAGTTAAACATTGTTAAAAGTCAGAAAATTAAAAAAGAATATATATTGAGGAATTATAACTTCAAAGTTTTCAAGCTATTGAACAAGTCATAAAGGAAAGGATCCTTCCCTGACGTTATAAAAATGTAAAACTTCTATACCACAAAAAAAAAACCCAAACAGAATTATATACAATAGGTTAGAATGTTCATGATAACTCAAATACTAACCCTGATTTTAGTTATACAAAGAACTCTTCACATGTGAAAGAAAGATGTTACCACTCTGCTAAATGAGCAGAGGATTTGGTCCTCCCTGCAACAATAATAAAAATGATAGGAAATTTATGGAAAAAATCATTCTTGCAAATAAATAAATTCAAATTAAAGCAGCCTTGAGGTACCATTACATATCTCCTAAATTTGCAAATGATTTTTTTTCCAAAATAGTGATACCTAAAGCAGAGAAGTTTATCATGAAACCAGCTGACATACTCCTCCGTTGGTATCACCACTGCAAACTGACACAGTTTGACATTATCGCGCGGCTGTACTTACATTCATATTCAGAGCCTAAAAAGGTTTCAGATACTTTGCCTACGGTATTAGTTTGCTCAGACTACCATAACAACGCACCACAGATTGAGTGGTTTTAACAAGAGAAATTTATTTTTTCACAATTCAGGAGAGAAGAAGTCTGATATCAAGTTGTCAGCAGGTTGATTTCTGACGTCTGGCTCTGTGGATTGCAGATGTCTGTGGCCTCACGTGGTTGACCCTTGCTTTATGTGTGTGTCCTAATCTTCTTATAAGGACTCCAGTTATATTGGAGTCCATCCTAATGACCTAATTTTATCTTAATTACCTCTTTAAAGGCCCTGTCTCTAAGTACAGTCACATTCTGAGGTACTGAGGTTAGGGCTTCAACATATGGGCGGAAGACACGATTGAGCCCTAACACTCCAATAATACCTCTCCTGGTCATTTGTCCCATGTAAATAATTTAAATAAAGTGCATAAAGATCATTCATTGTAGTGTTTCAATAATTAAAAACAGCTGAAATATTTATAGCAGAAGCTAAATAACTTGTAACGTCCATTCAACAAACTATTTTGCAGCTGTTAAAATTTTAAAGAATGAAAACTACGTAAAAGACATTTTTAAAATTCTTAACATATAATGAGAAAAGTAGAATGCAAATATCATACGATTGTGGAAAAATATCTATGCACATGGATAATTACTGGAGAGAAAAGGTGGATAAAATAATCCTCTCATGGTGATCCATATATGGACGACTTTTCTTTTTCAAACTAGTTTTACTTTCTTTTTCTTTTTCTTTTTTTATTTCAAATAGAAAAATAAAGTGGGTTAGAATGAATAATAGGTGGTCACAGTACCAAGCTTCTGTGGTGGGTAATACCAGATTTTTAGTCCCTTTAGTTGGAATTTCAGCCAAAAACAGGAAAAATGAAGACAACTTGAGGTTTAAATTAATCTAGCAACTCAGCAATATGGTGCTAACGTCAAAGCACCTGCGAATGCTTTGGGGCACCCTGCACTCGGCTGTGCTGAGGGAAAGGACTCAGTCTGGTCTTGGTGCCCTGACACAGGCGGCCTAGTGTGTGGAGAGGAATATCTCGGCTCTCTGTGACCTGGGGATACCTGTACTCCTATGACCCTCAGACACTTCTTTAAAATGCAGTTGTTGGAATGGGTTATTACAAAGGCCATCTCTTTATTGTTTTGCTCTCTATTTTGTCCCAGATATGCACAGAATAATTGTCTATGCCCTATCTTCCTTGCAAATGACAATTATAAAGTATACTCTGGTGGTTCTGTACTTCTTGCAAAATCAGAACCACTTAGAAAGTCAGAGAAAGGAAATGAAATAAAGTCAGCCACTCCATTTTCCCAGCACTTGATTATAAGAAGCCAAACCAGAATCCCCATCCAAACCTTTCCCTGATCACTGCCCAAGTTCAGCCCAGGTCACCAATCTCAGACTCTGCCTTTCTTAAGTGAGTCAGGAAAGGAGTGAGCCGGGGGTTAAAGGGGAAACAGTACATTTAATTTCCATGACTTTAGCCTTGGGTGTTCTCAGCCAAGATGGTAAGTAGTGGTGAGCAGCGTGGTAGGCAACAGGCTTTTGGAGAGCAGTCAGCTGCCTCTGCCCTTCCCCCCTGCCTACTCTTTCCCTGCCAGGAGAAGGGCAGCTTCTGAAAAGCTGGGTATATTCAACTAGAAACTGATTTGCAGGGTTTCGTTGCACTGGAGAGAAACATAAGCTAAGGAGGGAACGAGAGGAGCAGCAGCCCCTGTCTCTTCCTCAAACTAGAAGAATCCATCACTCCTGTTCTAGGATTCTGTCAGGCCCCGAGGGAGGCTTAGTGAGTAAAGTGCAGGAATAATAAAGGTGTCCCAGCCTTGAAAACTTATTCAGGGCAACGAAGAAAGTGTTATCCTGCAGTGTTTGGATTCTGAACCTTTCATCCATGTATTTTATCTAACAGTTGCCTGCAGCATCCCAGCACACACTCTCTTCTCTCCTGGAGGGTTAGGTGGAAGGATTATTGGTTTTTAAGGGTGAACCAAAATAACAACACATACAGTAACTCAGATGCCCTGCTGTATGTGTGTGTGTGTGTGACACAGAGAGAGAACATGTGTGCAGGTGGAGGCGGCAGCCTAGAGTGAATGAGTGTGAGCTTTGGAATTATTTATTCATTCATATATTCATGCCACAAATTTTGTTGAACTCCTAACATGTGGCCAGCCATTCTGGACATGGGGAAAGCAGGGCTGAGCAGAGGAGACGAGATCTCTGCTCTGCAGCAGCTCTTGTTCTGGAGGGGAACAATAAACAAGTAAACTAGTCAGGATGGGGGCTCCTAGTCCAGTTCCACTACGGTGCAGCATGTGACATTCAACACACGACGTTGAGCTCACTGAATGAGGTTAAAACTGTCCTAAAGGCTTGTCAGAAGGCTTAGAGATAAAGTGCCTGGCAGGGTCTGTCACATAGACGCTGTCATGGTGAGTTCAGGAGCTCTGTGGAGTTCAGGTTCTTGTTTGCTAGGTATGAAGAGAGGGGAAGTTGGTGGTTGGGAAGAGACACACAGAACCCATAAGCAGCCCCGGTGAGCAGTGAAAGCTCTTGTGCTCCTTTCAGCAGAGAAGCTAGTCTTTTGCACCAGTTGTTTTCCTGCCATCTATCAGGAAACAGAACAAAAACAAACAAACAAAGCTAAATTGAGTTCAACCTAAGTGTCTTCCTAGGCCAAAGGAGGGTGAGTTGTGTGTACAAGTGTTGATGAAATTCAAGTCCAAAGACAAGACACTGAGGGTTTGCAGAAAGACTTCCATTCTAGAGCCTAACTCTATTCAGATGCTCTGCAGAGATAGGGTCTTTATCGTGTACTTGTGCCGTTTGCAAAAAATGTGACAAAGTTTAATAATGTAGGTTCACTCAGCCATTTAACAAATGTTCATTAAACTAGATGCTGAAACAGAAGGATGATAAAACCTCTGTGCCCTCAAGAATCTCCCAGTCCAGCAGGGGAAACAGACACATAATTACTGTAATGCAGCATGAAGGGGCGTGTATCAGGTGTCTTGGGAGCACAGAGGCAGGAGGAATCAGCCTGGCCAAGAAAGTTAGAGAAGATGGCATCGGAGCTGATGTTTACGTTGGGTTTTGAACAATTCCTAAGTTGTAGGAAAGACTCACGCTGTCTGATAGTGGGCAGTAAACTTTCATTCTCAGTTCTTCTCTTGTTTTAATCCTTGTAGCCAGTGGACACAGTTGACCTTGTCATCTTCAATAGCCTCTCCTCCTTGTCACAGAACATGCAGGAAGAGCACATTGTTTACAATTGTATAACATAGTTGGTCTAAACATTAGTTAATTGTCTTTGACATTATTTCTGAGGGTCCTACAATCAAAATTATCAAAAGCGTAGGGTGACATGGAGAAGAACCTATCACGGAGCTGTTTTAGGATACCCCAGTGTAAATGAGAAGCTCTGGACTTTGATATGTGATCAGTATTGACTTGATTCCTTACAAAATATGGACAGTGTAAACTAGAAAAATATAAACTATCAAAGCCTTGGAAAACCATACATAGAAGATAAGACCAAGGAGAAAGATAGTGCAGGGAATACGCAAGCCAAGAGAACCTATAAAAACACGTTTGAAAAAGGTAAGGGTGGTCTGAGCTTCCTGGAGGCTCAGGTGAGAACAACTGAAAACCCCCGTGCCAGTCACCCTCTTCCATCAGTGGGCTCAGGGGACGTGTTCATTTCTCAGCCTAGTAGGACAAAAGGTTTTTTGGTCTGAAAAGATGTTTTAAATGTGGCTCTACACTAAGAGAGATTTGGAGTTAAAGAGTACGGACCACCGCGAAGGTACAAATGAAGTGGTAAATGTTAAGAACCAGGCTTTGAAGCCAAGGCTGACGAAATTCAGATGCTGGCTCCACAGCTTCCTGGCTCTGATGTTAAGCAAAGTTCTTACACCTCAGTTTCCTAATCTATAATTTGAGAGGTAAAAGTGCCAGTTTCACAGGGTTGAATTGGAAGGGCTCAATGAAGTGATACTTGTACACTGTGTAACACAGTTTCTGGCTCTCAGCATGTGGTAGCTATAGCACGATTCATGTGGGGTTCTTGGTATGTCTTATGTTAAAAGGAAAGCATGTCTGTCATCCCGTGTCTGTGACCTCAGAGGTAAGCTTATGCCCTCCGCATGCTTTTTGGAGCAGATGTTGTTAAACCCAGGCAAAGGTATGTATGGGGCTGAACACAAAAAGGCAACACGTCAGACGGCGTGGAGAGTCTGAGGGAGACACGGACTAAGCACACGTCCTCTCATGTTTTGCCTGTCTCGTTTCCTGAAGGTGAATGATTCCAACTGTGATGAAGAACTTCTGTCCCTACTCCTGGATGCCAAGCTGCTGGTGAAGTGTGTCTCCACTCCCTACTACCCGCGTGTCGTTGACCACCTCTTGGCCAGCCGCCAGCAAGGGCGCTGGGACACGGAGGAGCTGGCCAGGCACCTGCGGGAGGCCGGCCACAACGCCCAGGCTGGGTCACTCCTTCTGGCCGTGAGGGGCACTCACCGGGCCTTGAGAACTTTCAGCACAGCCCTCGGCGCCGGACAGCACTGGGTGTGAGCGGCCTTCCCCTGGCTCGCACTCCTGGGCTGCGTGCCGTTCCCCGAAGCAGCGCGCGTGCCTGCTGTTGTCCTCAGTGGTTCCAGCAAATCGCTAATAAAGCTGTATGTAAATGATGAGCAAGCTGCCATTCTTTGAAGTTTTTTCTTCTGTTTTATTCCAACTAGTTAACATACTTCTTTCTTATTGACTAAGAGACTCCCCCTCACCTCTTTGCTTCAACCTGCCTTTTCTGGATAGCATACAATTAATAAAGTGTTTGAAACTACAGTTCAGAACACTAGATGTGGTGTGGGCAGGGCTGCATTGGAAAGAGAGAGAGTGTGTGGAATGGCTGCTGGTTGGGGCAGGTGGCTTAGGGAGGAAAGGTGGCCCTGGATTCAAGTCTCCTTGGGCAAATTGTCCCACCCCTCTGAAGCTCAGTCTACCACGTATAAAGGTAAGGGTTATATTATTTGCTTCAGAAGGTTGTTGAGTGTATCTGTGAGGTTGTATGTCAAGCTCTGTCAGATACATAGGAGGGGCCCAAGAAATATTAACTCTCCTTCCCCCTCACTAGTGGCACAGAATATGGATTGTGACTTTAAGTACCAAGACATGATGGTTATTGGAGGTCTCCACAATTTATCAGCATCAACATATTAAGACTGACACATTTGCACGTCCATAAAACCTACAGTGGTGTCCCCTGGAGAGAAGGCTACCTCTGATCAGTTTCCACATTGCTCTGTCAAAGCCAGAAGGCCGCATGTGACGTGGCTCCCTGTGGGTCTCTGACATAACGGTATGTTGGGCAGCCTCATCTCCACGTCCCCCCACTCCCACCGGTGCCAGACACCCACCTGGTTGGGTCCACCCTCTAAGAATAATATCGCTTTGCCTTACAGTCTGTCGTCACCATCATCGTCATCGGCTTCACCGCATTTCTGCTCTTCTACATGCAGCTGCAGTCCTCTGACGAAGTTCTGTTCATCTCTGGAGGCGATGCATTGCATAATGGCTCACTCCCCTGACTTCCGACAGGTCGTCTACCCAGGATTGAGTTCTTTGCCCAAACCTTAACCAGCACCTGGAATTTGGGAGTGGCTTGCACAAGCCTCTGGCATACTTCAGAGGAAAGGGGACAGCATATTTCTCCTAAATTAGGCAACATCTGTCCAGACAGACCCACAGGCCAAAAAGCCTTCCTAGAACTCTGATGGCAGCAGCTGACCTGATGGCGTTGACCAGGCCACTGCTAGGAAGCACAGCACGCCCACCTGGAACTTGGGTTTTCTCTAACCTTACAGCTAACCTCCATCATCTCAGATGAGCAAAGACATAAAGTAAGTAGTGCTTTGAGATAACAGAGTCTGTTTTAACAGAATCCCTCTAGAGAGCTTTTTCTTCAAATTGCAGGGTTATAGTCTTAGAAATCAGTTCCAGTAACACCTGAAGTTTATAGATCAGTAAACTGAGCCCAGAGGGCAAAAGTGACCTGCTCAAGGTCAATAGTGACTTGTGGTTCTCCGAGTTCCCAGCTCCGACTCTGTGATCCTTGTGAGGAAGGGATTCCCTCCTGCAAATGAGGTTGTTTTGACCCGTGTCCTCCATGACCAGAAGCCAAGTTTGCAAGGTCTAAGCAGTTTCTATGGGAGAAAAAAGAGCAAAATAAAAGAAATTCACTCAAGATTCATACCAATCCCATAAATACTTTAGAATATTAGTTAATCTTTATGTTGGTGTTTGGAATGTTAACCATAAATGCTAGATGAAGTAAGAAAATATATTGTCTTTCTTATTGTAAAATATTCCTATCAGTTATCCCAAACCTTTCTCTTTGTAAACAAATCAGAATAAGAAAGGGCTTCACTGGCCCTCACTAGCACTCAGGTTCCGTAGCTTTGCTTCCTGGGAAGGGGAGCCAGGGGTGAGCTAGTGTAAAGAGTGAGCCCTTGGTATCAAATCGCCTAGGGATGAACACAGTGAGGCTTTATCTCTCTGAGCCTCGGTTTTCTCATCCATTAATAGGGCTAATAATGCCTTAGTAAGTTGCTAATGTATAATAAGTAATTTTCTCAAAGTCACAAAGCTAGTGAGTAATGGAACCATGATGCAAACTCAGGAACCTAGCCCTGGGCCACAGTGCTGTGTTAACTTCAGCATCATAGTGTTTCTAGCTCCATCTGCTTGGGAACCTGGCAAGTTTCCTTGGGGGCAGTTGGATGACACTCTGCCCCCAAGGGCAGAGGAGGGACACCATCCCTCCTTCCCCTTCATGAACTGATCATATCATGGCAAGTGGGGGGCCATGACATGTCCCCTGACTCCAGCTGCCTGCTGAAGTCCCAGCCTCCCCAACAGTGGAGCACTCTTCATTTCTCTCTTCAAGAGTTGTAATACTGAAATGTCTAGACTCCCCATTTCTCACAGAATACCTAGGGGCCTTCATGCAAACCTTCCCTAGTACCCCAGACTTCCCAGATGTGTATATATTTGGCCACCTTTAACTTTCTCTGTATCATTGTTACTTTAGCATCACTTAGCTTTTAAAATGAGGATGGGTCAAAGCCTTCTAAAGTGTTGGTGTCCACTTGAAGGCCATCTGGACCAGCAATTGTCAATCATGACTGCATATTAGAATCACCCGAGGAGAATTTAAAACTGATGCCTGAGTCTCCCTCACCCCTACTTCCTTCCACTCTGACCAGTTAAGTCGGATGTGGGGGTGGGGACAAGTGATGCTGAGCTACAATCAGGCCGTGTCTCTGCCACTCGCCTTTCAAGGGTCCAAACATGATCCCTTTTCTCCTTACCAGTCCCACTAGGGAAAGGTTTGCTGAGAATGGAGGACGCTGGAGTCCTTGGCTCTGAAAGTGAATGTCAACTGCAGTTCTCTCTCCCTGGTTCTCATGCACGGGGGTGTGCAGGAGCTGGCTTTGAAAAGAAGGGATCCAATTTTAAAAAGAAATGAAAAGTGTGCATTGCTTATTTAACCTGCAGCTAAATTTAGATCTGGAGTTGAGGTTGTTTCCCTGAGTCGGCTCAGTTTCCTGGGCCTGAATAGCAGCAGCCCCGTAGTACAGGATATGTTAAGTTTCCCCCTCACCTTGAAAACTGGGTCTTATCTTTTTGGAAAGAAAACTCATTATGATAAATGTAGCAAGAGAGCATTCAAATGCAAGTTCACCATGTTCTTTGGAGAGAGCCTGCATTTTTCTCCAGTTAACTGTAAACGCAGGGGCTTGGTACTCTAATTTAGCTCCAACAGCTGGGGATTCAGTATCTTCTTAATAACTCCAAACTCATTATAAACTATAGATGGCTTATACAATAAGAAAATAGGAAAATAGACTAATGGGTGTTCCGGGGCTTGAAAGGAAGAAAAGGAAGCTTCTTGTTTGAGTACCCCTAGCATAGGTTTTCTCTCCGCCAGCAGTTGTAGATAAGAAAAAGAAAGCTTGGTTTCCTATTATTCTAACGAACCCAGAGTTCTCTAGCTTGAGACTAGCACTGCAAACTTGAGAACTTTAGTGTTGCAACCTGCTCACAGCTGTGAGCAGGAATCAGGCACATTAAACTCTTGCTAGTAAAATGAAAAATAACTCTGACTTTGATGCTGGTATTAGACTACTGGAGTGTGAGTTTCTCCTCCGCAGTGGCTGTCAGAGTTCTGGAAGACTGCCTTCGGGCACGTAGTTCAGAAACCAGAGCCAGTCTGCAATGGTCAGGTAGTGAGGGAAGCCAGACGATGTGTGATTCAGATGACCCTGAGGAGTCCCAAAGCTGGGGGTTACCCTGACGCTTAACTAGCCAATGGCAAAGGGACAGATTGGACTTTTCACTCTTAGCCAGGCCACTGGAATTCATGTTGCCTTGGCAACATGACTGCTGCTGAGGCGGCTCTGTTTAAGAGAAAACACTGGATTGGAGTCCGGGATCCGGATTTAATAGCTGGCCTGGCCAATTTATGACCTTGGGCAATCTCATTTCTTTGCTTTCTCTGTGTCTGTTTTCTGTCCACACCTCTCCATTGTTGTGAGGCTCAAATTCTATAGGGGCATCTTCCCTCCAGGGCCAGAGGGCAGGGAAGGGGGCGTCTCAGGGTGAGGGGGCCGGGAAAGCAGGGAGAAGGCAGATCGTCTGCACTTTGTGTGGCTGGAAAGTAGACCCTCAAATTCTAAAGTGACTTCCGTCCCTCTTTTCCCTCTTGTGCTCTGTTTATCTTTCTTTTGGTGCTCGAAGGGTCAAGGACTCGCCACTATGCCTGAGCTGCCTAAGTAATCAGGACCCTCAGAGCTCTGGCTTTCTGGGAGGAAGGCAGCCACTTGGTTTGCAAACCAGGGGACTTAGACATCCCAGTGCCTGCAAAAAGCTGCGTGGCTGAGCTGAATTTGAGCCCTTCAAGTTCCTCCACCTTGTGGCAGAGCAGCAGGCCAGGGGTTAAATGGCCCAGGCTCAGGTGTAGAAGCTACCCTGTGGCTGGGACAGAAGTGCCCCACTAACTCAACCAGATTCTCCCTTAGAAAAGGGGTGAACTTTCTCTTCTGGACACTTGAAGTCTCTTCAATAGTACTGTATACGGTCTCAGAGTTCTCCATACCATACTAGCTTTCCTCATCTCCCTCTCTCCAAGTTAGTCCTACTATTTACAACTCACTTTTTCCCAGGAGACAGGAAAAGGCATCCTCCTGTCATTTGGTAAATTTGCTTGTAGCTCATTTTTTACAGCTCCTTTGCATTAACCAAAGGACATTTTGCTCTTTGCTAGTACTAGCAATAAAAATAATATAAGGTCCATGTATTGAGCACCTACATGTACCCAAGGTCTCTTAAATACATTATCAGCCATCAACCACTTGAGCAAGGAAAGTAGATAGTGTCCCCCACTTATTTATGAGAAAACCAACTCAGAGTGGTTAATGAACTTGCCTAAGGTCTCCCTAACAGGGAGAGTCAGGATTTGAACTCACGTCAGTCTGATTCCAAAGCCCAACCTTTGCACAACTTTACACTCCTTGAGATTTCTGCCTTTATGTGCCCCACTGTCTTCATGACTGTGTACTTTGATAAAGGAGAAATGACCACAGCCAGAGGGTCAGCAACCCATTGTCTTCTTGTGTAGAGCAGATAATACAAAATATATCCAGGATCTGTTAGGCAAAACAGAAGTTCTCTGAACCTTTTCATGTTAACTTCTTATTAAAGTGGAATTTGTATCATTTTGATCTAGAGAGGATGTTTCCGTTTAGAAAAAAACACCTCCTAATTCCAGGTAACCTCACATAATTGGTAGAAATTTCAGTTTTCCCCGTACTAACAAATATCTGTCAACCCTCAATCAGTGTGCTACAATTTAATCTTCTCAAATTCTCCCTAGATAGAAAATGGGAAGAGATTGGTCAATGGAGGATTCCCTTTGTGAAGGTGCATGAAATCAGAGACTTATGGATTGAGGGACCCTTATGGGTCAGCTGGCCCAGCCTCCCACCTCTACCCCCAGCCCAGCCCACCCCCTTGGGACCCCTTGCCTCAGTTGCTCTGGCAGGTTCTCCAGCTTCTGCCTGCAGGTCGTCTCACAAAGCAGCTCATTGCAGGGATGGCAGCTTTAGTTTGAAAGTTCCTTCTTCTATGAGCTGAGATGTATCTCCTCCCAGCCATGGGGTGTCCCGTAAGCCCCCTGCTGTGTTCCACAGGTGCATTCATTTGCAAGGGACCTCACTTGAGCATCACAGAGCCCTATCTCCCATCACCGTCCACCTCCAACATGTCAGGCCAAGTCCTTTCTCCCTGAAGGCTGCTTTAAGCTGCTCTCTCTACTATTGTGGAAACTGAGGCCCCATCTTCACCTGGATCCCACACTTTCTACCTGGTCTCCTTACCTTGAGTCTTTCTATTCCATGGCCTGCTCCCTGCAACCACCAGAGCTGTCTTTTTAAAGTGGATATCTAATTTTCTCATCCCCCAACGTAAAGCCCTTTAATGGCTCTCCCTGATCTATGTGATAAGCTCCTTAGCGTGATAATCAAAGCCTTTTACATCCTGTCTGGATTGGTGGCTACATTTTATGTAACATGCAACATTTTTTATAGGTAATCATCACAATAACCTTATTGCTAGATTTTTAAAAATGCATTTTATAGAGCATTGTGTGAAACTCACAAGAGGTCAAACAGTATCCCCAAATCACATCACCAGAAGGTGGCAGAACTGAGATTTGAACCTGTGGTCTCTCAGACCCAAACCCCTACTAGCTATTTCCAGATCCCAAGCAGAGTGTGTGTGTGTGTGTGTGTGTAATTGTGGCAAAAAATGCACAACATAAAACTTACCATCTTAACCCTTTCTTAGTGTGCAGTTCAGTAGTGTTAAGTATATTCACACTGTTGTGCAACCAATCTCCAGAAGTTTTTCATCTTGCGAAACTGAAACTCTGGACCCATTAAACAGCAACTCCCCGTTCTCTCCCCTCACCCACCCCTGTCAGCCACCATTGTACTTTCTGTCTGTATGAATTGGACTCCTCCAGGTCCCTCACATAAGTGGAATCAGTGGATCACACAGCGTTTGACATTTTGTGTTTGGACACACTTAGCATAGTGTCCTCAAGATTCATCCATGTTGTAGCATATGACAAGATTTCCCTCAGTTTTAAGTCTGAATGTTATTCCATTTTACATATATATATAAAATACACACATATATGTATGTATATACATATATATACACACACACACACATACATATACATACTGGACATGCATTTTTTGAGCAGTGGTCAGCATCATAACATCTTATTGTTTACAGTCTTCATCTATTCCAAAACGTAGGGTTGTTCTATGACAAGCTCTGCAAGGAGAATCGTTCTGGAAGGTACAGGCTCCAGCCATGATCACTGATTAAAGCCATGATTAAATCCACATACAGAGAGCTGAGCTGGTGAGCTCTCAGTTCATTAGCAGCAGGAGTTGCCACCTTGAATGGAAATCCTGGGAGTGCAAACCTAGGGTGTGGCGGCTGCTATGGTTCAAGCACCTTTGACAGATTCTTCAGGGCGGCTGCTGCTGCAAACCCAGGTCTTCCAGACTCCCCTGCAAAGGTAGGCTATGAGTTGCAGACCTGTTCCAGGTTAGAGGGGCAAAAGGATAGACTCGAAGGAGTAGAGTGGGTGATGGTGAGAGCAGAACAATGAGGGAACAGGACTAACATTTGAGATCTGAGTGCCAAACTGATGGATCCTTTACCTTTCTTGTGAGCCTGGTGGACAGACTGGCCATTGGCTTGGGAGAGAGTTTGGTTGTTTCCTCCATCATGTTAAGGAATGCTATTCCTAGAAGAGGGCTTTAAAAAAAATTAAAGTTTTTCATTTTTTTTTTAAATCAGAAATGGCTGTATGTTGAATTTTATCTATACTTTTAATGGGATAATCTTACTAATTTTCATTTTTTGACCAACTGAAGAGATGAATTAATTAAACTAATAACTCTCAATATTAAGCTTTGCATTTCTTGCATAGTGTCTAATTCTTGCATTTCTCAAATAAGATATAGGGGATTATGGTGAATCATTTGTTTTATATACCACTGGAGATAACCACAGTATTTTATTTTAAAGTTTTACATTTTTTCATAATAGGTGAGACAGGCTGTAGTAAGCGTTTGTGCACATACATGCTCTCTTTATCAAGTTCTGAGATTTTAGATTAGCTAAATCTAGCTCTTTATAACATAAAAGCATTTTTCAGCTCTTCAAAATAGTTATTCTAGTACGAGTATTATCTGTATTTTGAAAGAACTCACTCAAAACCATTTGGACTCAGTATGGAATGGAGTTAATTGTTTGACAACTTTTCTATTTTTATTTTTTCATGGTAACTTCAGATTTTCTATTTCACTCAATTGGGATAATCAGTATTTTTCTTAAAAAATCTTTCATTTCTTCATGTTTAAAAAATTAGGATAGAATTATAAAAAGGCATTCATCTATATGTTTTAATCTCTGTATTTTAGTTGTATATGATATATCATTTCTTATTTTGTACATTAGAATTTTCTTTTTTGAGGCAGACAGATTTGTCAGGGATTTTTTTTTTTTTTTTGTCACTCGAAAGGTCACCTTTGGTTTCTTGTGAATTTTGATTTGTCATATTCCCATTACCATTAATTTCTAACACCCTGCAGTTGCAGGTTTTGAAAGAGTTACTTGGGAGCTTTGTTTTTGTGACTGATTTAGACTTCTGATACTAACTTCTGGCTTCTGCTGTTTGCCCCCCTGTGGCCGAAAGCACCTCCTTCCACGGCCAAGTCCACAGTTATGGATCTGCTGATGTGAAGCCTTCCCCCACCGCCCTGCCTCGCCTCCAGTGCTCAGTTTCCCAAATCGGAGGGGTGAGTGACATTGCCAGGATCCTCCGCTACCCCCTGGGATACTGTACTCAATTCCCGGGGCGGGGGGGGTTGCGAGTCAATTGATAGCACATTCCTTCAATCCTGTCCCACTTGATCTGTAACAAGCCTCTGCTCCTCCAAGTCTGTGGAAGGTAGACAGCACCTTTCTAGGTGTGAGACCTCAGGGAGGACTCCGCCTCCTTCCTTACTCTTGGTACCTGGGGCGGGCTGAGGGTCAGACACCTATACTCACCCTGAAAAAACTACCATCTTTCCTGGAACTCTATGCATTATCTCATTTAATTCTTATAACAACCCTGTGAGGCAGATGTTATAAGTCCCCAACATATAGATGAGGAAACTGAGGCACAGAGAGGTTAAGTGGCCCAGCTTGTAAGTGGTAGAGCTCTCTGCAGCTAAATCTAACTCCCACTTCCCCAGAGGTCCTGCTGCCTCTAACAGTCCACACAGGTGCACGGCTACCAGTAGAGTGTGTTTTAGGGATTCGGAAAGGCAGCCCCCATTCCTGCCATTGTGCCCAAATTCCTCCCCACTTGTTCCTGATGCCTTTTCAATGTCTCTGCTGAAGGGTGGAGGCTTTCAAGTCCTAAGAGCATTGGGGTGGTTCCCCTGAGAGGAAGGCAGTGATTGCCACTACATCAAGCCTCAGACGCTGTGGGAGGTAGAGAAATGTGGGTGCTGTGGACAGAGGGCAACAATGGGAGAACTATGGAAGGGACGATTGTCTACTCCCATATCCAACCACACAAGGGCAAGGGGCCAGGGGCCTCTGGGAACACAGGATCAGGGGCTGCAGACACCCACCCCAGTCTGGCTTGTACTCTTACCCATCGCCTCTGTTTCTCTGCCACTGGCTTCACTGTCACCCCTTCAGATGGGCCTTCTCCATGGGGCAGGGCACACGGCCACTTGGAGCCTGGGGCCGCATCTTCATGACTCAGTCACCGAAGAGGAAAGGGATCCTCTCCTGCCACTCCACTGGTGAGTCCTGGGGACAGACTCTGGCTGTGTCTGCAGCGCTGAGGGAGGCAGACTCTGCTACCAGAAGCAGCAAGGAGCACTGGGGGACCGGGCTTGGCAGCTGCCCTGATTTGTGTCCCCTTTAGGTAATGATAGGGAACAGGTCATGGGAACCCCAGGGAAGCGGGTATGGAGGCTTGTGCGGGAAAGTCACAATTTCCTCAAGTTCTGATATTTGCTGAGTAGCAGTCTGGTGTGGGGGGAAGAACAGATTCGGGTGGCCGTCTCGGCTCTGCCGTTTACTCGCCGTGTAACCCCAGGCAAGGGCCTTTGTGTCTGCTGGCATCTGGAGGCTTCTCTCACCCTGCGCCTCTCTCACTTCTAGACTTGCAGAAAGGGAGAGAAAAGCAACCCCAACCCCTTGGCCTTGTCCTTCCTTTCAGGAACACCTGCAGGAGTTGCCATGGCAACGGGATCCCTCAGCCTGCTCCCCTCCGCCCCAGGCTTGTTAGCTCCCGCTCTCTGCTCACAGAGGGGCGGGGAGCTGTGGGGCCCAGAGAGTTTACCAGAAAAGGAAATTGCTGGCCCAGTTCGGGACTCCTGGTCCAGGAGGCATTGAGTTGGTCCATCCATAGGAACAGGGTCATTGGAATCAGTGCTGTTGCTCCAGCCCCTCAGCTCATGGGATGGAAGTGCAGGGCAGGGGAGCTGCAAGGTCCAGACAGGCCCCTGGCTCCCCATGGGCACTGTCCCTACTCTCCCCGGGTGTGCAGAGTGGCCAGAGCTCAGGACTAGCAGTAGAATTATTCATATTCCTCTTGTAAACACACTTTACAGTGTACAAGGCACATGCGCAGCCTTGGATTTTGAGGTAAGAGAAGTTAAGGAACACACTCAGGGCCACCTAGTTCATAAGCAGCACAGCTGGGAATGGGAACTGGGCATTTCTATGATCCTTCCAGATCCTTCCACTTTTCCATTATGTTCCTCAGTCCTCCTCCTCCCCCAATTCTTAGGACAGGACCTTGGCTTCTCCAGGTCACACTTGCAGACCACCTCTTCTCTCCAGGGCAAAAACAGCTTGATGTAGCTTTCTGTGAAATGCTGAAATACTTTGCTTCTGATAGAATAAAAGGCACCTGCCTTTCGTGGCCAGTTCAGCTCGTGCTGGTTGGTATCTTAAGACTTACTGGAGGGGGACTCTGGGTAGTGACGGGGTGGTCCAGTAAGCAGAGGCTAGGTAGGGGCGTCATGCTGTGCAGATGGCTAGGAGCAGGCGGTAGAAGCTACAGAAGGTTCTGAGCCAGGCGGTGCCATGACTGGATTTGTGTTTGTGAGACTTCTTCTGGGTTGGAGGGCGGAGAATGAGGCTTCCTCTTAAGTTGCGCTATAATTCTGCACTCTTTATTCAGCGGGTAGAATCTTTGACAGTTAATAAATTAAAGCAAAGTCGTCTGGTAGGTTCTAGGGCACATGATGACTTGCACTTGGACTCTTTTTCTCAGTGCCACTTGGCCCCGGGTGATGGCTGTGGGGGATAGAGACATGAGGATAATGCAAACTTGCCCTCAGACAGCCTGCACTTGGGGGAAAGATGCCTTTGGAAGGGATTTTCCAGGTTGGGCACAAATTAGAGCAAAGTTCTTAACTAGGGTATCCACTGACTCCCTGGCTTGCATGGATAGGTTTTGCATAGTCCAAGAAATCCATGAAATTGAATGCAAAATTATTCTGCATATGGCGTGTGTGTGTCTGTGTGTGTGCAAGAGAAAGACAGACAGAAAAAGAGAGAGAGAGATTAAAGGGAGGATATTCATGGCTTTCTCTGGATTCTTAAAAATCCCAAAAGGTTAAGAAACACTGAGTAAGAACCTTTTTGAGGGCCATGTAAGTGGCTGGATTCAAGACATGGAGGCACCAAAAATTATGGTCAGTAAAGTTTGTGCCTCGCACAGAGCCTTTGCATGAAAAGACAGCCACAGATTGTAGACTTGGACTTGGACTCAGTTGCACAGGCCAGGTTCACTTTCACTGTGGTCTGAATGTTTGTGTCCCCATCGCAGTCATATGTTGAAACCTAACCCTGAAGATGATGGTGTTAGGAAGTGGAGACTTTGGGAGGTGATTGGGCCGTGAGGGTGGAGCCCTCATGGATGGGATTCGTGCGTTTATAAAAGAGGCTTAAAGAAGCTTTCTCACCCCTCCTGCCATGTGAGGACACAGCAAGAAGGCACCATCTATGAGGAATAGGCTCTCACCAGACACCGAATCTGCTGGTGCCTTGATCTTGGACTTCCCAGTATCTGAAATGTGAACAATAAATTCTGTTGTGTGTAAATTAGCCATTCTCAGGTGTTGTGTTAAAGCAGCCTGAAAGGACCAAGATGGTTTTCCACGCAATCAAAGGAGAACAGAGACAAAGTTTGTGAAGCCAGCCCACACCCCTGTGCCTGAGCGCCATCCCCCTGCCCCATCAGAGAGGTCCCAGCTCCCACCTGCTTTTGGGAAGAGACCTTGGATGGTGGAGCCCAGGACCTCACAGAGCTGCTATTCCTGGTTGCAGTACAAACAATGTCATGTTTCTCAGCATCGTTGCCCTCCCGTGGAGAACAGCCTTCTTTTACTGAGGCTGGCTCTGTTCAAGGAAACAATGACCGAAAAAAAACCCTCAGAAAGCAACATTTTTAGGGCAGGAAATGGTTGCTTTTTATGCCTGTCAAGCGTCTAGTGAGATTCAGAATAAAACCCACCACTGTGAAAAAGAGTATGAAATAAAAGGAGCTTTTATAACCCTGGTTCTATCTTGTTCGAAATACTTACCTTTCCATTGTGAAACATAAACCTTCTGTATGTCTTGGCACCGAGAAATACCCGCTGATGAGTTGTTGTTGATTTCTTCTCATAGACCATCTGGGCGACCTAGTGGGCTCTGTAGGAATGCTTACGCAGTGCAAAGGGAACAGAGAAACGGGCTGAAACTTTTCAACAGTCAGTTTTATGCATGTATGGCAATTACTTCTGCAGGAAGAGGAAGAAGATTTACTGTGTCTAGAAATGCAGAGCCCTGTGAATATTGTGCCATCAAACGCAATGTCCAGAATGCAACTTGGCTCAGAAGTTGGTGGCTCGGCTTTCTGGAGCCCTGGCAGGACACAAAATGCTCTTGAATTCAGAAGAGGGATGTCCTGATCCCCTTTAAGCTGTGGGAAAATGACACCAGCTCCCAGAGGAGAGGTAGGGCAGAGCTGGGGGAGGTAGGTGTCCTCAGCTGCAAGGGTAGTGGTCTTGGAAACTTCCATTTAGTTGACTTAGATGGGAACCAGAAGCTCTCTCACTTCACTTAGCTTCTTTGTGCTCTCCTTTCTCCAACATGTTACCTGTCAGGCCTTCTGCTATGTGAGTCTTCACTTTCTTGAAAAAAAAGGAGGGTGGGGAGACTAGCAAAGATGTATTGAATCCCTACTATGTGCCAGTCAAGCTGTTAGGGGCTTGACATGCATATTTTTCTCTAGAACTTATATCAATTATGGGAGATAAAGATTTTTATCCTTGTTTATAAGTAGAAGACAAAGCATCAGAGATACCAAGGACTCGCTAAGGACATTCAGCTAGTTAAGTGACAGAGCCCCAAAGCTGGTGCTTTTTTGCTAGGTGGTATTCTACTGTTTTATAATTTAATTACTCTTCATCAGCAAACTGGTAAAATTTTAGAGCACTGGAAAAGTCCTTAGGAATCACCAGGTTCCACCATCATCTTAGTGTAGGACCCCTGAGGGTCAAAGGAGCAGCCTCTGCTTCTATGTTGTTCCTGCTTCACCACTAGAGAGGTTGGGTCATTAGAAAATTCTCCTATAGCCCCACGTCTGATACTATTCTTAAACCCCTCACACTCACAACGTCCATAAATGCAGCACTAGAGCCTCAGGCACCAACAGTAAGAAATGCAGGATTGGCTTGGTGACTGGGGTTCTGGTAGCTTTTGGGTGGAAAGGTGTACAGCTCTTGTGTCAGAGCAGGGCTGGAACCACCTCTAAAGGCTTGCTGCACAGAGTAGTTTCTCAACAAAGTCTTGCCGAATTGAATCATGCAAGAAGTGGAAGGTACACAGTAAATGCGAATAAATGAATTCATGCCCCCAGACACATAGAAATGACATTTTTCAGCTAGAACTCTCTGCAGGGCAATGAGGCAGTGGAGCTAGAAATCACAGCTAAGAAGCAGACCTCAAACCACTGCCTTCTATGCAGCCCCCGAGAGGAGCAGAGAGGAAAACAACCCTGTCCGCTGCAGCATCATTCTCCCCACTGAGGCCCCTGAAGAACAGCCCCAACGACCTTGCTCCAAGTCCAGCTGTGAGTTGGAGCTATAATCTAATGAAACTCATTTCCATCTGTCAACTTCTTTAATTAGATGGGGAATTTCATTGACTGTCTCTGGACCTAGAGAGTACCCAATATATCAGTTTTCAAACTTGGAATAAACCAAAATAAAAATATGCCAACTTCCAAGCAGTTACACTAGCCTACACTTGATGCTTTAAAATAATCATTATGACTGAATGAGGAGTTTGAGTAATAATCTATGCCCTGCATGCCAGAGCTGGCATGCTATGCTTCACAGCGCTTTATTTCTATCCAGGCTTCAGAGTGCCAGCATCGAATAATGCAATCTGTACAAAATGCTACTTGCCTCAAGAGCTCTTTATTTCCAAGCTCCTAAAATCTTAATGATAACACACATTAGTACAGCACTTTTTAGTTTATAAAATGCTTTTATGGACATTATCTCATTTAATTTATTACTTACAAAGTTCCTGTAATTCACAACATTCCTATAAAGAATTATCTTCATTTTACATAGAAGGCAACCAAGATTTAGAGAGATAAGTGAATTTCCCAAGGTCATGCAGGTGATAAATGGTCATGTAGATCCTTGAGTTTGGGTCTTCTCACTTCACTCTAAACCTTTCCACCAGGTAGCTCATGACCAAGAACATGAAGCCTGATTCTAGAGCCTATACCCCTTTATGTGAATAACATGATT
Source organism: Cheirogaleus medius (assembly GCA_008086735.1). Lineage (NCBI taxonomy): Eukaryota > Metazoa > Chordata > Mammalia > Primates > Cheirogaleidae > Cheirogaleus > Cheirogaleus medius. Next base: position 164,588,473 of record VBSM01002608.1, read on the forward strand.
CTAAAATCTTAAACTGGAAGGAACTGGTCCAACTTACTTCTTAACATTGTGTTCACTTCTAGAGCAATGCTGGTAGGTGTTAATGCTAATGTTATTTGAATACTTCTAGTGATGTGGAGCTCACTCTTAGAGAATCTCATATCATTGTTGAACAGCTCTGATTGAAATTAAGAGAAAATCTTCCTCCATACAATACCCACTTGTTGGGACCTGATTCTCTCTCGAGGGGCCATGCAGAATATATCTGCTTTTCCGTGAGCAGTCTTCTAAGAGGGCAGCGCCACATTCTAAACACCAGCCTCAAACCACATCATGCAGCCCACCCTGCCACATCTTGCTAAAGAATAGTATTTTATCTGCCTGTAGCACATTTCTAAGGTGAATCAGGCAACTCCTGCATCACTGAACATACTCATGTACCATCTGGCTAATCATCATGGTAGGTTTCTGCCAGGAATTGACATCAAGCTGCAGTGTCTGAATTTCTGCCTGACGCCACTTGTGGAAATCATTCTCCATTTTTCTTACCGAAAAGGGCTCTGAAAACCCTGGCAGTTTCCTTCAGTATCTTGGTGTATAACTTGTGTAAGCCTAGAAACTATTCTCTAACCAATTGTGTCTCTTGCATTCTCTCCTGTCTTGCCATGGACCTCAATCCTGGTTATCTGTTTTCCTGTCTGCCTTTGCTTCCATAAAGACTGTTCTTATTGGAGGAGGAAGTCAGAAGTGAAGGGAGATGTGTTCCACCCTGTGTGATAGCCTCAACCGTATACCGACCATATATCAACCGTATATAGACTGGCTTGCTGTTTGGAAGAAAACCCTTTTCTTGCTACAAATAGAACTAACGTGCCCCTTTGTTATTGACTAAAGTAGGTAGTGTATAGTTGTAAGTGCTGAAGAAAAACTATAGACAAATACATTTACCAGAATTTATTTGAGCAAAGAACAATTCATGAATTGGGTAGCACTCAGTACTAGAGGGGTTCAGAGAGCTCCACTCAGTAATATGGGCAGGCAGCATTTACAGACAGAAAAAGGAAGTGAGATACAGAAACAGCTTGACTGGTTGCAACTTGGTATTTGCCTTGTACGGACAGGATCTGAACAGTTGGCGTCCTCTGATTGTCTGGAGCTCAGCTACTGCACTTGGCTGAGGCTCAGCTACTTGTTATAAGAATGTATTCTTAGTTAGGTTGCAGTTTGCTGCTCTGGGACTCCAAGTATAGAGGCAGCTTTAGGCCAAATTTAATTTAACAATTCCCCCTTTTTGGTCAGACTCTCAATTTTGAGAGATTGACCAACAGCTTCAGCATTGACACCACTCACTCTTACCATCATAATGGACTTGTTTGGTCTCATTATGGAATTTACAATTCTTGACATCAGGTCATCTGAATATTTCTTTATGCTGTCTTCATGTTTTTGTTATTCTAACCATAGTGAGACCATTTGATGTATAACAGATGGCTGTATAAGAGTATTTAAGCTCCTTCAGAGGATACAGTGCACCAGAGAGACTACTATAATGGCTATCAGGAAAATAATACTGAGAGACTGAAGTAACCTCCTCAATAGGAGCCCCAATGAATTAAACTAATAATCAAAATCAAATATATAAAAAATGAGCCAGAAGAGAAATCTACTTATTTTAGCCAAGGAGATTGTTGATTTCTTACAACTGAATTTCAGTCATATCAGATATATTTATCTAAGTTCAGCAGGAGGTGTTAGTTGTCGCGATGCTCCCCCTCCCCCGGTTCATTCAACAGATAGTCCAAAGCCATCATGTTATCTAAAACAACTTTAGTAAGAGAATTTAAAGAAGTCTGCTGGGCAACTACAGCTTTTTCAGTAGAGTTAGCTATAGTGGCTAATCTCTGAGACATATTTCTAATCATAACTTCATTTGCACTTATGCCAAGCCAGGGAAGGGGCATTCTACCCAAAGATGCCCATTTAGAGGGATTTGTGCCTGCTGGAAAACCCCCCTTTATTCTATAGTGAAATTTAAGAGCCGTAGACAAATGTTCAGTTTCCAATTGCTTATGGGATATAACAGTGGTACTATTAGAATTCCTAATCCACATTGGCCCCTTATTGTCCACTTATTGAGACATGGAGTTGCCCATACATATGACTGATTATTAAATCCTCCACAGATAAAGATACATCCTGGAGGGGCACGACAGACAGTTCCCTGTGGAACGCCTTGTGCATGAGGGATCACCAGTGGGAAGCACTAGTAGTACCTGTCTGTGGCTACATTATTGAATCATTGCATGCATGGTTGGAAGATGCTGACAATTAAAAATTTAGGGTTATTGGCCGGGCATGGTGGCTCACACCTGTAATCCTAGCACTCTGGGAGGCCGAGGCGGGCGGATGACTAAAGGTCAGGAGTTCAAAACCAGCCTGAACAAGAGCGAGACCCCGTCTCTACTAAAAATAGAAAGAAATTAATTGGCCAGCTAAAAATATGTATAGAAAAAATTAGCCGGGTATGGTGGTGCATGCCTGTAGTCCCAGCTACTTGGGAGGCTGAGACAAAAGGATCGCTTGAGCCCAGGAGTTTGAGGTTGCTGTGAGCTAGGCCAACACCACGGCACTCTAGCCTGGGCAACACAGTGAGACTCTGTCTCAAAAAAAAAAAAAAAAAAAAAAATTTAGGGTTATATATTTGCCTAAAAACTATTCAATTATCTTTGAATTATATTTTGGTTTTCTTATTCAATTTCTGGCCTAATTTAACTTCAGAACACTCCCTATAGGTGTTGCCTATGCTTAGATTAAAACAAGGCTCTAATTTCATGAATCTAAGAACCTAATCCTATAGAAAGGACCAGATGTGCGATTTGAACAATAGTCATACTTGGAATATCAGTGAAATTTTTTACAGGGTGAACCAGAGAACCTCTAAGAACATGTAAGAATTTAAGTTTAACATGACATATCCAATATTTAGTTAAGTTCCCTGTAGAAGCTATTGATTATGAATTTTTAATTATTGTATTATCTTGCCGTGTATAAATAAAAAAGAAACACAGGAAAATGAGGAAGGAGACAATGGTCTCATGATGACAGAGGAGAGAAGTCTTGATAATAATAATAATGGAAGCTTTAAGACCCAGGAAGGACCTGGTGGCTGTCCAGGCTCTCCATGAGTCTACTCATTAGTTTACATATTCCTAAACACCAGTTTTGTTTCTCCAATTCAGGTCCATAGCACTGTTTATTAATAGGTTATCATAGGTAATTTTACTTGGATTAATCTTATATATTTAATTCAAATTGTATATCTTAACAATTACAGTATTTACTGACTTAGCATGAAAATCTACCATACCATTTTTTTTGGTATTCAATTAATTCTTGTCCTGCTTAATATCAGGTTAGCAGGTTTATGAAACAATCAGTTTCTTCAATAGAGTTCTGGAATTCTTACCCAGTTCAATGGTCTGATCAAATTTCTAGTAATTTCATACAACTTCTAGAATACATATTAATTAACACATTCATACACATATAACTCAAAGGAAGTTTTAGCATTACTTATTATTTGATAATATTTCCCATGTAATTTAATATATCAAATAAGCCAATTAGTTTAATATATTAATAATTCTTTTTATAAGAAGAAATAACCTTTTGAGCTGTTTCAAGGGCCCATCTGGAAAATCCCAAAGTTAATTTACGATAAAGAAAAGGACTTAATTTAGAATTTGCTTTTGGGAAGTTTATCATAAATGTAAAGGGCTTAAAACCCTTGATCAAAATATGATCATAGGTCACTGTGAAATAACAATTGTCTTAATCTGTTTTGTGCTGCTATAACAGAATACCTGAGACTAGGTAATTTATAAAGAACAGAGATTTATTTTTCACAGTTCTAGAGGCAGGGAGGTCCAAGTACAAGGAACCCACATCTGGCGAGAGCCTTCTTGCTACATCATCCCATGGTAGAAAGGGGAAGGGCAAGAGAGCACATGAGGGTTGGGGTGAGGTAAGGGGGCCAAACTTATCCTTTTATCAGGAACCCACTCCTGTGAAAACATAATTCATCCAGCCATTCATGAAGGCAGGGCCCTCATGACCTAATCACCCCTTAAATGCTGTTGTGTTGGGGATTAAGTTTCTAACATATGAATTTTGGGGGACACATTCAAACAATAGCAAAGGCCATTCATTTAACCGGAGTGATAATTAAAAGACTTCAAAGGAAAATATAGAAAGTTACATAGTTTTAGAAAAACCTTAGCTCTTTTAATAGAGTGGACTCAGTTTTCTTAAGTGATCAAAAAATAATAAAGACAACATAAAGTATAGGAAATTTCATGGAAAACACAGAATCTTTGTTTCCTAAGCCAATTATCTAAAAATTAAAGAAAAATCTTTCACAATCTTCTATTAAGAGCTGTCCTGAGCTCCCAGAAAACTTTTTTGTTTAATACAGGGGACCAAATTCTACTTTTGCATTAGTGTACTTTTGGTATTAATGCTCAATTAAAAAATATAAATAATTCCCTTATAATCTTAGCCAGCTTAACCACACATAAAATTTATTTCCCAAGTTCATCTTCCACAAACCATCTTCAGCTTTCTTATCTATTCAGTTTTTGTCCAATCGCTGCAGCCCACTCTCACCTGAACATATCTCCATTACTGGACTTCACGCAGGTGCTACCCTAAGCCTAGAATACCCCCACCCTCCACCCACTTCTTTTTTTCTCTGTCTTATTCTCCAAAATTCAGGTAATTCTTTCCCTGTCCTGGAAGCTTTTCCAGACACCCCAGACTGGGTTTCAGGCCCTGCTTGTTGCCTTCCCCCCAACCTAAGCTAAGTTTTTATAGGAGAGGACCATATGATCACTGATAACTGTCCCCTCCACTAGATGTGTCAGGGCCTGAGTCTGACTTCCCTTTGAGTCCCTAGCACATGACACCATGCAGGGAAACTACAGCTGTAGAGTAAGTGTTTACTAACAAATCAAAGTAGTCTCTGGTTTCACCCATGTTGGCGTGTTTAGGTGAATATTTAGTTGCTCTGACTGTCTCTTATGTTTGACTCCTTTCTCCAGTCTGGTTTCCAGAGGTGCAGGGGGCATGTTTGAGGATCTCTACATCCCTCTTGCCCTCAGCACAGAGCTGGGGACCGGGACATCCTCAGGTCTCAGCAGAATATTTGGAGTCTGAAAACGCGCACCTTTGCTTCTGCCTTTTTTCCTTCTTTTTTATAATCGGTGTTTAGCCTATCTTTAGGCCCCAGGCAAAGTCTGCCAGGTTTCTCCTGATGTGAGCCTGCTGTCTTAAACTCGACAGGAGACCCAGGAAATGAATTGTTTGTTCCTAATTCACTCATGAAGCAATGTGATAATTATGCTTCTCAACATTTCCAGCAATCCATCTGTGTTTTGCACACTGTATAAACAGGAGGTGATGAGTAAAGGTGGTCCTTAGAGCCGCCTTTGCTGAACCGAAAGGGGGCAATTGCCTCAATATATTTAGTCCAAGGAATCAATTAGCCACAGTGCAGGGTTGAAAGGGGCCTATGATATCTTCTATCCAGTCTTCTCTGAGCAGAAGGTTCCTGGGTAACAGCCTGGTGCTGGCCAGCCTCCATTCCTAGAAATGTCCTCCTTTTCTTTTTTTTTTAATTTTCTTTTTATTTTTTTTTATTTCAG
>VBSM01002608.1:164594253-164644863 GCA_008086735.1 Cheirogaleus medius
AGAGGTGCTATATCACCATTGTTTCTTATAGCTGAATAGTACTCCATGGTATATGCCCCCCAGGGCCTTCTTCCCCCATGTCTCAGTTCTGCCCTCCAGGGCTACACAGAACAGTCGGTTTCCTTATGCATGTGAGTGGTCTTTAGAGACTTGACGATTGCTCACAGTTCCTAAATGCACACAATGACAAGGGATGTTACCGAGGGTCCTTCTGGAGAGACAGACAGATGATCCCTGCACAAGAGGGGACACACAGGCAATCAGCTCTACTACCAGTCAGCAGGAAGTAAGCTATTCAACAGAGGTCTGAGAGGCATGTCACCCTGCCCATGGCACGTGGTGCACAGCTCTGCTCTGTACCTGAGCACATGGGGAATGGGTCATCCTCACCTTCCATCCCATGGACAGCCCCAGTGATGCCCACTCTGTGGGGCCCCCTGCTGGGCCTTGGCCCATGGAGAAAGGAGACCAGACCTATATCTTCTGCTCTGCCTCATGGCTCTGCACTCTGGGAGCACTCCCTGTTGCTTCGTCTCCTGAAATCTCACTGCATCTGGGGCCCTGGCTCACTCAGTGGGTGCTGGGGTGTTTTTCCAGTAGGTGCATTCTCCCTGGGCAAGGCAGTCCTTTCTCCTCTGTCACCCTCTCTTATCCAGCAGCCCCTCTTGGGCCTCATGGTGAGCATCTCCCAGACAGCCTCCACTCATTGCATCTGACTGTGGATGTTGGACTTTTATTTAGTTTCCCTTAAAATTACCTTTATCAAGAGTCTGCCTTTTGCAGTACATCATCAAAAATTGATCTCCTGGACTTATAGAAGATGTGCACATGTTTTACTCTGAAGTCAGATTTAACTCAAAATGATCACTCTTGCCATCCTGAAATGCATAATTGACATTTAAGTGCTTACTGTGTACTAGGCAGAGTGTTAAACACCACAGCCCATTTAATCCTTACCACAACTCTGTGCAATAGGGCCTATTATAAGCCCATTGCACAGAAGGAAGCACAGACATTTAGGTAACTTGCCTCAGGTCACACAGCTGGTGAGTGGCACAGCTGAGATTCAGACCGGGCCACTGGCTCCTGAGTTTGAAGCCTTCGCCATTACCTTCCATTGATCTGGGGTGGGAGAAGTGTTTCTCTGTTGTGTTCATTATCAGCATCTAGAACTAGTAGCTAGCTCGTCACAGGTACTCAATAAATATTTGCCGAATGAGGGAATGAAAACTGAATAAATGAACAAGTGTTGTCTCCAAATCTGAGAGTCTAAGAGAAACTCTTAACTGTGTGTCTGGATGGGCAGTTCTGGACCTTGCATCAGAATCCCTGAAGGGCCTCTCGCAGCTCAGAGGGCTGGACCCCAGCCCCAGAATTTCTGATCCCGGAGGTCAAGCCTGAGAATTTGCTTTTCGAAAAGTTGCCAGGTGCTACAGAGGCTACTGATCAGGGGACCCCATTTTGGAGTAAAATCCCATCATGCTTTCACAGCAGGAGTGGGGGCGGCAGGAGCCAGTGACCCAGGGCCCCGTGGTTGGCCCAGTCCCGGGAGAGGCGAGCCAGGACGTGGGTGCTTCTGTGCACGCAGCAGCCTGGACCAGCAGCCGCAGCTGGTCTGAGTCTTACAGTGGTCAAGTTGCAACTGGAACAGCAGGTGCAGGGTGGAGAGTAACCCATAACAGGAGCTTCCATGTATATATCACCTCCCATAGGCTGAGCATAGAGATACACACGCACACACACACACACACACACATCTATGCACTCTTGTTATAATGGCATATGTGTGGCCCTAAACATCCTTGGATTCTTTGGAATTTCATAATAAAAATCACAGGGTTTGAGGAAATAGGGTTATGGGCAGACCACTCAAAATCTAGTGACCAGAAGGCTGACAAAACCAATAAAAATTAGAAATAAAAACACCAGCACCCAGCCACACAAGCAGTCTGTTCTTTGCTGCCTTAAACCCTGAGGTGTGTACCTCCTCCTCTGAGATTAGGTTGCGGAGACAGTTTTTTACCCGAATAAAAAATCTGATCGAGGGTGTAGCCTTCCTCATTAATCCACTGTGTTAATACAGGGGGATTATCTGCACACACAGCTACCCCAGACAGCTTAACCTCGAGGGGAAAGCTTGGCAGTTCTAGTAGCCTCTAAGCCAGCCACTTTGCAGCAAAGACCGGCACTTCTGTGAGTTTTCAGCTTTTATCTGAAGGCCTTCATAGATTGCTATGGCCTTCTCTCTAATTGTGAGAAAGCTGACACCCAGCCCTTCAAAACACTCATGTGCTACAAACAAATCTCATGAATCCATGTGACTTCCTGTGTTGTAGCAGATGGGGCTGTTTCCCAGTTGGCACAGCCAGATTTGAACCCAGAGCTGGCTGACTGCAGGGTCCATGCACGTTCTCCTCTATCCTGCTGCCTTTGTTAGAGGATGAAGATGCACAAGCAAAGCACTCGGATATGAACTGCTGTGACATGTTGCATAGAAAGTGGCCAATGGCATAGCTGCTCCGGTGAGCCTCTGCCATGGGTGGGAGCTGCTCGAAGGCCAGGAGCATGTAGTGGCCCCTGTCTTCCCCACAGCACCTAAAGGTGCCTCATGCACAGCAGTTGCTCAATAAGAATAAGCATTTTATGAAAAGAATTATATTTGAATCAATAGTAATAAAAATGAGAAACACAGAAGTCATTCCTTTAGCTGTATTTTCTTTAATAGGTTGGGAGGTTACTGCAGGGGAGAAGGACAGCAACGTTTTTGGTTTGCAACAGGTTTTCCTGGGAGGAGTCTAGAAATTACCTTGGTGTATAAAGCTCAGGAACATTTGCCAAGACAGTCACATGCGGGCAATGGGAGCTGGGACAGGGGCTAGGACAAGAGGGGCTTCCTGGGACGCAGCCACACTATGCAATTCGTGGAATGTGTGTTGCCTTGAGCCACCCATGTGCAAGTGTGTCGGGCAGGGACCTTGGGTGGGCCCTGGAGGCCAGGCCATGGAAGACACAACCAGTTGACAAGGGACAACTGGACAGACGTGACCACTACTTGCAAACCTGCGAAAGAAAGGGCTACAGAGGGACAGACTTGCTCGGTGTGGCCCCAAGGGCAGGACGAGGCCCCTGGGTGGAGTGTTGATCCAGTGACCCAACTCACAGTCTCACTCGTAGGTTGTCTGTGTTTGTTCCAAGTTCCATGTTTGATCGACTCTTCAGTGAAACCTTAAGGGCCTCAGGATCAAAACTTCCGTCCGTTGAGCAGTGCTGTATTTGCTGTGGTCCCCGCAATATGAAGGCAGCCAGGGGTGTGGGCTCTGAGCCAGCCCGAGTCCAGGCGGATCCCACCTCTGCAGACACTTTCCTGTTGCAGGACAACGGGCTCTAGCAGCTCCAGATTTCTTGTTTGTGAAATGAGGATCATAATTGATTTCACGGGGTTGTTTGTGAGCCTTAAATGAGACAGGAATTCTAGAAGGGGACTGGTACCTGGTCAAGCCCTTTGGGAGGCACCGGGGGTAACAACAACAATAACAACAAAATCAGGCTTCCAGAAGCTTCTATGAGAGGTGACAAGGTACCCTTTGAAAGTAGAAAAGAATCTTGTACATATTTCAACATGCTAATGAAGTAGAGAACACTCTATGGATCCGTTTCTTTCCTCCTCAGAACTAGCATTCAAAAATGACTTGCTAAGGAGAGCAGAATGGCTACTTAGGCACCCTTTTCTCAACTTCTAATTATAAAAACTAATAGCAACATGGAGAGATGTTTCATTTAAAGCTTCAACATCTTCGTTGTTCTCATCTGCGTGCTAGAGGAAGATTGAAAAGTAAAACAAAGATGCTCTTAAGATATCTTGAGAGTAGGTGTTTGTTTCCATCCACAGAATGTTCTTCACCTTTCCTCTCCCTCCTCCTCTTCAGAGACAGACAGAGCCAGAGAGGGAAACGACAGGAAGCTTTCACAGCCGGCACCCTGGAAATAGCCCCTCCAGAGAATGGGCTGTGGCAGCAGGAATAAACCTGTATCTGGCGTTTTTAGCAAGGCCCTGCGAGATGACTAACACAGGAAGGGTGCCAATCAGCAGCGCGCAGGCAGATGTCTCTCCAGAGCAGGGGGGTGGCCAGCGGAGCGTTCCCTCAAGTACTTGCCTGTCAGCCTGGCGGAGGCAACCATTTTTAGCTCTTCAATAAATTGTCCCTTTGTGGCAGGAGCAGCTAAGCAGCCTGACGTCATCCGCAGGAGCCTTATTTGATTGAATGGGGAAGCATTTCAAGCTGAGAAAGGCACATGCTCCTCCCGGATGTGGCAGTGCATCTGCTGAGCTTCGCCCACACACCTGTGGCTCTGGGCAAAGCCAGGCGTGCCTAGCCCCGGCAGAGGTTGACAACCAGCAAGTCTGGGTTGCTCTCAATTCCTCTGTTATCTCCTTCCCACTGGTGTCTCCCGGTTCCCATTATTTGTCACGCATTTGCAAATGTCTCCAGACTGAGCTGCTGAGAGTGGTTACCCCCAGCGTGCACGCCTCTCAGCGTTTCCTGAATATTATCGTTTTTGAGGTGTACGTCCCCCAAACACATGGTTGGAGATGAATGGGTATTCCATATTCAGTGATTGTAGGTGATGCTGGATTTATTCTCTGACATGAATTTAGTGATTGTAAATGTCACAGGTGCACACTGTTTTTAAATATGTTCATGACTTCAGAGTCAATGGGAATTTGAATTTCAAGAGCTTGTTATTTCTCTTCCCAGGAAGAGGGGAAAAAAAAAAAAAGCCCGTACAGACATAATAACATTTGCTGGGTTTATTTGGTTCCTGACATCAGTGACATGAGATTTGAACTCTTCTCTAGCATTCATCGCCCCTTTCTTGTTGAGGGAAGGGGTACAATCTGGTAAAGGGAGCTAGTTTTGAGTTCTAGTCTCTCCACTTTGCCTGAATGCACCAATGGCCACTATTATGGAAAAATTTGATTTTGCTGATAATCAACAGTATGTTAATATTGGACATCAAATATCTTGATTCTATACCAAAATGAGTCTAGCCTTTATAAATCAACATGCCAACTCTTTCCCCAGCTTCAGTTTGAGGGGTTAATTGAAATTATTTAAAATAGAATGACATCATCTCAGGCCTCTAGAATATGGAGTTAGATTAAGAGAAAAGAGCCCTGAACCCAGCTGGAATGGAATGGAAAGAACTGGAGTCAAAGGAATTAGACTTCAGTCCCAGCCCAGCCACTCTCTGATGGTAAATCCTGCCTAAGACCACGAATCTCTCTGAGCCTCACTGTCCTCACCTGTAAAATGGGGACCATGATCGCTACCTCATGTGGCAGTCACTTGATTAAATGAGCAAGGATGTGTGTGAAATCACTGAACTCAGAGAGGGCACTCTAGAAACAGGTGCTGAGTTTAGATAGAGGAAAGCTCGTGATAGAGGCTTACGCCAATTCCAGATTATAGAGAACTGCAGAGGGAGAGGAAGAGGAAGAGAAGGAGGGAGGGAGGGAGAGGGGAAAAAGGGAGGATATATATATATAAAGAGAGAGAGAGAGAGAGAGAGACCTGATTTATGCAGAAAAATGTCTCTGGATATATTTTCTCCAAAAGAAACATTTTGTACAGAAATAACACCATTATAGATAACACCAGAAATAATAGTTCACAATTATGGAACACTTACTAAATGCTCTACCCTGTACCTTTTCTCTGGAGAAGAATCCCCCAGTTTTCTACATGGGTTGGGGATAAGCCTGGCTTGCAAGTAAGTCTCAAAGAATTCCCTGATAAATGTTGTGTGCCAACCTTAATGTGAATGTATTATGCCATTTAATGCTCAAAACAACCCTACTTAGTAGGAGTATAAAATCAAATGTACTTCACATACATTTCCACTTCCTTTCTGGATTACTCATGACTACCTTTTAGGTCATGATTAAAAGTTAAGGTTGAAGCATCTGTCCCAAGGACCCTACCCCACATTGTCACCTAGGATCACATAGGATTCCTGTTGAGTTTACCTTTGGATTGGTCAAGATGCTTTTGTAATTTAAAAATAATAATTATTCCTATTTGAATAATGGTTCTTAATCAAATGCTTTTCTGTAAAAAATTTTATATAACCCTGAACAAAATCTTGTGAGGCAGATATTAGTCTCATTTGCAAATGAGGGGCACAAGAACCATAGTGGTTAAATGACTTGTTTAAGGTCACCAAATAGTAACACTGGGATTTGAACCACTTATCTGATTTAGTGTCTCCTTCCCCCACAAACCACCCCAAACTTAGGATTGGCAACCAACAGCCCATATATTATGCTCATGGATCCTATGGATCAGGAAATTGGAAAGGTCATAATGGGAAGGACTGTTTCTGTTCCATGTTGTCTGGACTCTTCCCTAGGAAGACCGGCAGGCTGGGGTGGCTTGACATTTGGAAGCTAGAATTTTCTGATGGTTCGTCACTTATTTGTCTCATGGCTGAAGCTGGCTATTGGCTGGAACTCCAGCAAGGGCTGTTGGTTGGGGTGCTTACACATGGCCTCTCCATGTGGGTACTTGGGCTTCCTTACAACATGGTGGCTGGCTACCAAGAGCAATTGTCCCCAAATGAGCTAGGCAGAAGTTGTATCACCTTTGTGACTTAGCCTTGGAAGTCATATAGCATCACTTCCACCATAGTGGAAGCATCACTTGCCCACATTCATGAGGAGGGAAAATAGACCTTACCTCTCTGTGGGAAGAATGTCAGGTTAGAAAAAGAACAGGTGGGATGAAAGATGTTACTGTGGCTGTATTTGTAAAATACAACTTGTTACCAAGTGTTACACACTCTACTAGAAGAAGCAGGCCTGCCTTGTTGATTTCAGGAAACTGCTCTGAGAGAGGTTTTCTGGGAGAGAAAGTGCAGTCAGTCTCTTTGGTGCCTCCCTCGTACCTTCTGCTCTCAGATGAAGGACTGTTTGGAGAGGCAAGGGACCCTTGCTCAGTTTGCCAGGGCATGGCTTTTGTTACGTTCTAGCTTTATGAATGAGGCCAAAAAATGGTAATTTTTGGCAACAGGAATTTCTGGTTTCTAAAATACTTTATTCTTGCCTAATTCCATGAAAGATTTGAGGTGGTTTTGCAAATAGTGTAACACATGTACACACACACACACACACACACCATACACTAAAACCACTGAAGATCAAAAACCAAACATAAAGACAAAAAGTAAAAAACAGTAATTCACATTGAAATTACTATCTTAAACTCGTACTTAGGGTGATTGAATACCAAATTAAGCTCTTAGCTTCCTAGAAGACAAGGCGAAGAAGGCCAGGAAATATTTGTGAAATTAGAGGGATCTTAAATGCCTCTCCACTCTCCATTCTTTCTCTAAGTATGAAAGGCATCAAACTACCACTTCCTTGCCTTCTGGTAGTTTAAAAAATGCTTCTCACTGTTCTTTGAAGATGATAATCACCTGTTTTAATTACATTTCAGAGGAAAAAAGTAAATGGGAGATGCACAGTTGGGGTCATTGTCGGTCTGTGGTTGAAGCCTCCTGTGAGAGGCGGAATATTCCTCACTGTTTTGCAGCTCCCCTGGACTCACAAAATCCACACTAAGGCACTTGACCAGAAACGCTTCCCACCTCACGCCCTCCAAGAACAAGCAAAAAATCAGCAGAAAAATTAAGATGTAAAAAATAAATTTGACATCTCAAAGGCAAAAGGGAGAAAACAAAAGGCGAACTTCTCTTTCTCTTTTCCTCTCAATAAGAAAGTAATAGAAGGTGATTTCTTTGAGCTGATTTCTTTGTCTCACACTGAGCTCACAAATGTGTCTTAATTATCCCACTTTTTATTCTTTACAGCATCTAAATTCTCTTTATTATTTGATTGAGTCCATTTCAGCAGTTGCACGAAAGTGATACATTCAGAGTCTGAAGAAATTAGCCATGAAATGAGCATCTCCTGAATATTGGTTATTGCTTTTTTTTTCTGGCCTGTTATTTATTTGATGTTATTTTTTTTATTCTTTTTTTTTTTTTTTTTGACACAGAGGTCTATGGGCCCCTGTCTGAGGCCTGAATTCAGAGGAGAATCTGGAGGGTGGAGACCATGGCAGGTGTGTGACCCAGGTGTTGGCCTTCAGGTTCTGTGCTCTTGGTCATCATGCCAGGCTGCTCCCGAGGGTCACTGGGGTATGGTGTGGATGCACACAGCACAGGTTTCAGTACAGAGCAAGATGCTCTGAATCCTAACCATCGTTATTTCCATGAGGCAAATCTGATTACATGATCCGTCTGCTTAAAATGTTTCACAGACCCCCTTACCGCTATTGTCACCACCACCTGGACTCTGCTTACCTGTCCAGGATCATCCTTGGACTTCTCAATCCAGCCTCACTAAATCTCTTTCAGTTTCTAGAAGATTCTGCATTCCTTTTCTTCCCTATGAGAGAAACAGTACATGGTGTTTACCCTGCCTGGACTTTTCTTCCTTGCTCTGGCTCTCTGCATGCCGGACACGTTCCCCAACCTCTGATCTCAGCTCTGGTGACCTCTGACATGAAAGGCTTCTCTGGCTTCAGATCTAGGTTAGGGGTCTAGCCACAGGCTGCCACAGGGCTCGTCGGATGATTCTGTGATGCCTGGGCACTGCGTCTTGGTGGGTAGAGAGTGCTATTGGTGGTGGTGGCAGAGACTGGGCCCTAAGACTGATTTTGGAATCTTGATGAGTAGAAGGCAGAAAACCTGCCGTTTCAAAGTTGTGAGCACACGTCTACCTCTCAGGCGTAGAAAAGTAAATTTCCCTCAGCAAACATGACGCTGGTGTTCTGAAGAGAACTCTCTTGAGAGGCTTTAGTTGTATAAATCTAAAGTTAAGACCCTCCTCCCAGTATTTTTGTAGAAACCTGAAGGTGCCACTAGCTTAAATACAGATCTTTCCTTGGAAAATTTTTCTGCTTGGACTTGTAAGTTGCAGGCTACTGTTGAGCCAGACCTATGTTCTAAGGAGATTGTGCATTTTTCTCACCTGACATGATGTTTCATGGCTCTGTTTGAGTATAGGAGGGACTAAGGTGCAACAGTTGCTTGATTTGGGGAGGTAGATGTTCTTATTCACACTGTTTTTTTTAGCAGACAATCAAGACTAAGACAGGAAGATATTGCTAGAGAAGAGGCCAGAAAAAGTTGGCTAGACCATTACTATGCTAAACATAATTTTAGTTAGCACCAATACATGTAGGATGCCTAGAACAGGTGTCTTAGTGCATTTGGGCTGCTATACAAAATTCACAAATTAGTGGCTTATAAAAACAGAAATTTATTTCCCAAACTCTCAAGGCTGGGGAAGTCCAAGGTCAAAGCAGATTTGGTTTCTGGTGAGGATCTGCTTTCTGGCCACGGATGGTGCCTTCTTGCTGTGTCCTCCAATGGTGGAAGGGAAAAGGGGGGTCTCTCTCAGACCTCTTTGATAAGGGCACTAATCCCATTCATGAAGACTTCATCTCCATGACCTAATCAGCTTCCAAAGGCCCTATCTTCTAATACTATCACCTTGAGGGTTAGGATTTCAACATATGAAATTGATGGGACACACACATTTAGGCTATGGAGCCAGGGTTTGGCAAATTACCGCCCAGACCAAATTCAGTCCCCTGCTTCTTTTTGCATATAAAGTTTTATTGGAACACAGTCACATTCATCCATTTACATATTGCCTATGGCAGCTTGCATGCTACAACAGAGCACTTGAATAGTTGCAACACAGGCCACAAAAATATTTACTATATGGCTCTTTCAAAGGAAGTTTGCCATTTGGAAAGGACCAGATAGGCTTTGATGTGACTGTCCCATTTGGAGTTATGGTCTGTGGGTGGATATGAGGTCACTCCAGAAGGAGACATTCTCATAAGTAACTGACCTGACAAGAGGGACTTGTCTGAACTGGAAATGAGGCCAGAAAGATAGGCTGTAGGGAGAGAAAGGAGGAATCTTCCTGCTCTCTCTGGTCCTAGAACACATTGCTTATGAACTCTCTGCTTCTTCCTTCGTTATGGAGCCCGGAGAGGATGGAGGTGCCACTTGTTAACCGAGAATGGCCCTTTGGTGCTGCTGCTGCTTTCCCTCTTGTTACCTGTGTGCTCTCTCTCTACGGAGACCGCGTGTCTGTGGCCTGCAGCCATGGGGGGTTAGTGTTATCCTTTCTTTGAAAGAAGAGTTTCTCTAGTTGCATCCATGCCATGTAACAAAAACACTGTACCTTCATAATGTTTTGAAATTTAAAAAAAAAGAAAGAAGAGTTTCTTCCCGCCTAGAGTGAGAGCAGAAAGCAGCAACTGTTACCCAGCACTGCAAACTTTCACTAGTTTCTGGATAACTATAAACTATCCTCTTCCCTTCCCCTCACCCTCACCCAACCCTACTGCTCACTGCTCTGTGCACCACACAGCAGGGCAGGAGAGGCCTGCCTCTTTGACCACTGCACCTCGAGCTCCCCCCGGCCCCCAAGCATGGGTGCTCCCTCACTGAATGCCACCAAGAACCACCTTGTGCCAGAACTGCATCACAAAAGCACCTCGCTCATCTGCCTGGCATGCTGTCAGCTGTCAATAAGTGGTAGTGATTAGTATTAATTTCAAACTCACTGTTTCCCCAAGAACAGATAAGCATAACGCAGAACAATTTTAAATCATTCTTGGTGAAAACTAAGTCCCATGCCAGCCTCTCCCCAGCCACCTGAGGGAGCAAACCTAACCATCCCCTCCTTAACCTGAAAAAGTCACCTTAAGAACTCGATTGCATTAAGAGCTCCTGATGGAGAAATCTTTTATGATTATACTTTATGCTGACAACAGCTCTAAATTAGAGGGTGCAGCTGAATGGAATGAGCTTAATTCTCCATACAAATGTGGGCTCTTGGAAAGAAATCACTTTTTTTCAGGTCTAAAATCTATTTTATCTCCCCTAATTAGGAGAATATGTAAAGCAAGAAGGGGGAATAGCATTCAATTTGCCATAAAAAGCAAACCCAGTAGTTTATAAGATCACACTTCCCCAACAAGCTCTGGCCTATTAGAGGAGATCATACATAATTCAGGACCCACTTGTTACTGCGTGTATCATGCAAATTCTAGCAAATTACATTTGGAAAAAATGAGGTTCATCTTCCATCTTTAAATAGACTATTAGAAAAAGGGGTAGATGTATAAGCCATAAAGAAGCAAATGATTTAAGTAGCTTCAGTACAGATGTGGGATAGAAAGACCTTGAATGGAAGGCTGAAAACCCTGGATTCTGAGCCCCATGTTAAGATCAAATCCAACAGGTAACACGTTGTTACGTCTCCACCTGTTTACTTTGCAAATATGGCTGCTCCTGTCAGTGGCGGGGAGCCTTCGTTCTGGGTGCTTTTAGTTTCTGAGATCATCTGAATATTCATTGGCCTTCCAGTAGGCTCTCAGATTCTCCTCTTAGAATGTAGAGGTGTATGTGTGTGTGTGTGTGTGTGTGTGTGTGTGAGACAGAGAGAGAGAGACTGAGTTCATTTGGGCTGGCATAAGAAAAATACCATAGACTGGGTGGCTTATAAACAACAGAAATTTATTTCTCACAGTCCTGGAGGCTGGAAGTCTCGTCAGGGTGCCAGTGTGGGCGGGTGCTTGTGGAGGCCTCTTCCAGCATGTAGACTGCTGAGTTCTGTGGCAAAAAGAAAGCGTGAAAGCTCCCTGGGGCCTCCTCTATAAGGGCCCCACTAATCCTGTCACGAGGGCTCCAGCCTCAGCACCTAATCACCTTCCGAAGGCCCCATCTCCTAATATAATACTATCACCTTGGGGGTAGGAGTTCAACACGTGGATTTAGGGGAGGGACACAAACTTTCAGTCCATCACACACACACACACACACACACACACACACACAGAAGTGTTCACATGTTCACATATGTGCGTGGTAAACAGAGAGTAGCCGACAATGGTGGGACTTTCTCCCCATCCCTGAGGGCTTGTTGAAATCACACACACTGTCTTACCTGAAAAGTCTGAAGGCTGAGCCCTTCCCATTCATCCTCTACATTCTTAAAAAGTGATCATTCAGATAGAAAAGTTCTTTTTATCCCCCTCTGAAAGGAAAATAACTATTATTTCACTCTCCATTGAGAAAGTAATATATATACATTTTTTAAATTTAGCCCATATGTACTTAGAAATACACACACACACTAACTCTACGAAACAACGGGATCTTACCAGCCATACTGTTTTGTAACCTGCTGAATGCACACCTGAGTGCCCTGTCCTGTCGAATCCCTCAGTAGCTCCCCACTACCTGCGAGGTCAAACACAGCTGCCCGTGGTGGCATCCGCCCACCGTCACGTGGTAGGTCAGAACCAGCTTTCCCTCAGAGCTGCTGGACGTGTCCCGCAGAATTGTTACACTACCGGCTTTCTTAGACAAGCCACCCAGTCACCCAGCTTGACATCTTTGTTGGGGCTGTTCTGTTTACCTTAAACAGCCTAAGATATTTCCCAACTCTTAAGACCATCTCACCTGCCACTTCAGCACTACGCCTTTTCTAGTGTCACCCCTGGCCCTGCCTCCACTATTGTCATCCCAAGGGAGTCTCTCTCCCTCTCCTTGAAGCCTCCCCCTGTGAATGCTGATGAGTCAATGGGCCGACAAGGTTCTGCCGCTTCTGATTCCTCTGCTGGGCTGCAAACTTCTCCAGGGCAGGATCGGTTTCTCGGTTTTATCTTTAAACCCATAAGCACCAGAACAAGGACTTGTGCATACAGTAGACCTTAACATCAGTTGAACTGATGGAGGACTTTAAATATATCCCAATTTCAAAACAGAGGATGTATTATATTTCTTCAGAAAAGGTGGTTGACTTTTTTTGATAACAAGTTATTTCTTATTGTGAGTGTATTACATGCTTTCTTATTATAGGTGGTTTAGAAAATATAGCAAACTATAAAGGATAATTAAAAAAATAATCTATAACCTCACCACCCAGAGGCAACCATGGCTAACAATTAGATGATTTTTCCCCAGTGTTTTTTAAGTGTGTGTATGTGTATAATTTTCTATCTTCCTTTTAAGATAATTTATCAAAAAGGAGCTCCAAATATTAAAAATTCTGGGGAGTTGCTTACTTTTTTTTAAATTAAACTTTCTTTTTTAGACTAGTTTTAGATTCATAGAAAAATTGAGAAAAAAGTATAGACAATTCCCACATAATCTCCCTGCCCAACCTCATCCACTGGCAACATCCTGCACCAGATGGTGCGTTTGTTAGAATTGATGAACCTAAATTGACAGATCACTATTGCCCAATGTCCATAGTTTATGTTATGGGTCACTCTTGGTATTGTATATTCTATGGGTTACAAATGCATTTAATATAATGACACGTATCCACCATTGTAATAGCATATGGAGCAGTTCTACTGTCTAAAAATCCACTGCCCTTAAAAATTCCCCACCTATTTATCACCCCCGAACCCTGGCAACCACTAATCTCTTACTGTCTTCATAGTTTGGCCTTTTCTAGAATGCCATATAGTTGGAGTTGTACAGTATGTAAACTTCTCAGAATGGCTCCTTTCACTTTGTAATATGTATACAAAGTTCCTCCATGTCTGTATGGCTTGATAGCTCATTTCTGTTTAGCACTGAATAATATCTCATTTTCCAGATGCACCACCGTTTATTTACCCAATCACCTCCTGAAGGACATCTTGGTTGCTTCCTTGGTTTTGACAATTATTAAAAAAAGGTGTTATAAACATTTGCGTGTAGGTTTTGTGGGAATGTGTTTTCAATTCATTTGGGTAAATACAAAAGAGAAGTTACTGATTTTTTGATATTAACATTATTTGCCTCATAAGTCACATAGTTGAAGAAAATAATTCATCTTACTATATTTAAGGTTTTGTGATCTTCTGAAAACATTCATATACATTTTATTGGGGTTTCATTGTAGATTGTGAAGTGGACAACATAGAGAAACTGAGGCTCAGTGAGTGAAGTAATGAACTCAAAGTTGCAGAGCTAGGATGGAGCAGAGATATAGCTCACATCTAGTCCTCAATGCAGCCGGGACCATTTCATCGAAGCTGTGCCACAGTGACGGAGATCACAGGAGCAACATAATGTGCTTCTCCTGGAGAAACTCAGAGGTAAGAAGTCAGATTTCAGTTTGCTATAAGGAAATTGAGTATAAGAAGACTGGAAAAGTCTTTGGAAGCCATTCATTTAAAATTTTAAATAATTTATATTTACTGAACACTTGAAGATATTTCTATTGCTCAGAGATTGTGTCAGGTACTGCTCTAGAGTTGTGAATCCAGAGATTAATTCGAATCAGAATTCAAGAAACTCATACTAGAATGCATTAGAATCCTTGTTTGCAAGCCCCTTAGTACAAAAATGTTTTGAGTATACTCCCAATATATGTATTTTATTCATTAAAAGTTATATGTATGGAATACTATATTATATATTGTGTTCGCTATCAAACATCAAAAACAAGTTTAAAAGGAGAGACAGCAAATATATACATGAATGTTCTAGTATTTTCTTCTTGCACTCTGATGACTCATGGAGGCACACACCTACTACGGAGCCTACTGGTCTAGAAATTAGGATGACACAGAAGTCAGCCCAGAACACAATGTGGGAAGAGGAAGCTGGTGGTCAGGGGAGTGGATTAGGGAAGACTTCAAGAAGAGACGACTGCTGCACTGAGCAATAACATGACTCTCGTCTGTCTGTGCTCCAGGGTCAGAACGGCAGCACAGCGTAGCAGAGAGAGTGTAGCAGCAGAGGATAAGGGCTGAGTCTCAGCTCTCCAGTTCAGGAGCTGGGTGGCCCTGCCCAAGTCACTTCCCTGTCTGAATCTCATTTTCCCCTCTGTTCAATGGAGGTAGCAGGACCTGCCTCCAAGAGTTGTTGTTAAGATGGCGTGAGACAGGCTTGCCCAAAATGCTCTGTTGCCTGTGAAGGGCTCTGCAGGGGCTGTCTTCTTATGTTCCAATGTTTTATAGCTGCCCTGAGCCATCTTTGCTGTATGCTGTGCAAAGGGTAAATGCTCATGGATGCTAGCGAACAGACCAGAGGCAAATATTGATAATCAAAAAGCAATGTCTGACCCCCAATGTCCATCAACTGATGAATGAATAAACAAAATGTGGTATATCCATACAACGGAATATTATCTGGCCATTAAATGACTGAAGTACTGATGCATGCTCCAACATGGAAAAACTTTGAAAAACATTATGCTACATGAAAAAAAACAAGTGCAAAAGGGTCACATATTTTATGATTGCATTCATAGGAAATATCCAGAGTAGGCGAATTCATACAGACAGAAGGCAAGTAAGTGGTTGGCAGGGGTTGGGGAGAGAAAAGAACGGGGAGCGACTGCTTAATGATATGGGGTTTCCTTTTGGAGTGATAGAAATATTCTGGAACTAGATGGTGGTGATGGTCACAAAATGTTAGGATTGTACAAAAGGTTGCTAATGGCAAATTTTAATGTATATGTACGCGTGCAAAAAAAGCAATGTCAGGGCACTTTCTGTATGAAGTGCTGCAAGGACATGGCACGCCTCTGCTCCTAGGGAAAGTGTGGTCTCAATTAATGAAACAATTCTGAAAGTAACTGTGTTCAAAGAACTGGGGAGATTACAAGAAAACTCATGAGAGCTCAGAGGAGGGAGAGGTCAGTTTGACATGATGAAATTACCCACCTAACTGGCCAGGAACTGGACCAGGCTGGGAATGTCAAGGTGATAGGAAAGAGGCTGGGCAGGGAAGGTATTTGAGAGAAAGGAGGGCTTGAACCAGGCTGTGCAAGAAGGCAGGGATTTGAAGGGGCACAGAGTGGGGCAAACTGAGCACAAGCATCCTTTGGCCAGGGGAGGGGACACGAAATGCCTCTCCTGGAGGGTGGCACTGGGCAGGGCTGCTGGCAGATGGTGGGGGGGCAGTGATGATGGGACTCTGATGCGTCCACTCCTTACGATGACTGTCCTGGGCCCCATTCTCTGTTGTAATGTGACCCGGACAGTAAAAGAGGAGCACAGTGACCCTTGGAATTTGCTCCTGCAGAAATTTTCTTCGAGCTACTCCAGCTGTCAGCTCGGAGAGAGAAGCTTGGCGGTTGAGTGATCAATAAACCGAAGAAGGCCATGTGCAACAGGGGAGTTTAAGGGAGGTAATTAAACAAACTTCTCATGCAAGCACCCTTACGGGGATTAATTGAGATTTAAATAATTAGGCCTCACTGAGTAGGTTAGAAGAGAAATACAAATGAAGAAGAGTTTTGCTGATGGTACCGAGGCCTGACTCATTGCAGCCCAGGGAGACGCAGTGTGGGCGTTGGTTGTACAGACAGGCAAGGGGGAGGCCAGGCCAAGCCGGCCCGTGGGCACTGCGGGCCCGCCCAGCTCCCGGCTCAGAGGCTCAAATGTGCTGCTCCTGTGTCCTGAGAGCCAAGTCCCTGGCCCCTTCCTGCTATCTCCATGGCCCCTTTTCGAATCTATCCTCCTCCTGACTCCAAAAGCCACACCCTGGTGCACTACTGGGTCATCTTGCCGTGGGATTCCTGCAGCTGTCTCCTGGCCAGTCCCCCGTTTGCTCTCTCAGCCTTGCCAGAGTTTACCTTCCTGGACAGCCCCGGTCGCCCGCCACGCTTTGTCTCAGTGTGGCCTTCAAGGCCCTCCGCTATGTGACCCTAGTGAGTTTTCCAACTTTATTCCCTGTTCTCCTGTGGGCCTTCTGCTCCTGTGAGAGTGAGCTCCCCGTCCCGTATTTCCCACACAGCCTCCTACCTTTGTTCCTCTGCACATCTGCATGCCTTTCCCTTTCCCATGTCCGTTTTTTTGATCAATTTTATTTTCTTGTGGCATACCCGCTGATCTCTGCTAACTGGACACGATCGTGTCCTGTGTTGTGGTATGATCGCTCATGTGCGTCTCTTCTCTTCTCAGATGCTCAGTTTCTTGAACGAGAGACTGTGTCTGATCAGCACCCTAAACCGCGAGTGTTTCGTGATTGCCGTGCTAAGGGAAGGGAAGGGCTCAATCCTTGGCCAAAACCCCAGGGAACAGATGTGCTTTGGAACGTAGATTTGCTCAGATCTGGAAAGGTGTTACAGTGCCTCTCTCCTGTATCATGTAACAGCTTCAATAGGTCTGGTGTAGTCCCTGTTGTCAACAGCATTAGTATCTGTTGCAAAAGTAAGGCTATCCCCATTAGAAAGGATAATTAAAGACAGTATTTACTTTGGTTCAGGTCAAGTTTTAACCAAATAATTTGAGAAAAACTCAGGTTGCTGTGCTTTTTTTGATTTTGGAATTGAGGATAAGGGATTGTGGACCTGTATTCCCTTAGGAATTCCCTTAGGTTTTCTCCAGGGATGCTGCTGGAGAGAACAAAGGGTTTGTGCACTTTCCCAGGCAGACTGGAGTTAAAAACTTAGCTAACTTCAAACTTAGGTTATATCAAATAGATGCGTCTGTAAGTAGAGAGGGTTAAGCTGAAAGGGGAGTTGCAATTGTAAATGTGTATATTTACGCATTTACACATCCTAGTGGTCCCAGGAAATGTTCATGGAATCACAGAACATTGCTCATGTGCCCCTCTGGGGTGGGGGCCAGGGGGCTCAGGTGCCAAGGGCAATGCTGCAATCCCAGCATGTGACTTGAGTGTGGTCTTAGGGGGGCCACACCTTTAAGCTGTCCGGGCCGTCTCAGGGCCTTCAGTTCCCCTTCAGCACCACAGTTATGATCACCTTTGTCTGATAATCCAGCCATTACACTTTAAAGAGCAAGCAGTCTGGAAAGGTTAAATAAAAAGGGTAGGCATGGGTGATTAAAAGAAAAAATACAAGTCCCTGGATGAGACAGTAGAGACGTCGATTTAGGTCTTAAAGAAGAACAGCCTTAATATCGAGGAATTCTTGATGGGCCCTGGTAACCTAGATACCACCTCTCAATGAAAATATAGATCCATTTTCTAGCTGGGCCTCAGTAGCTTTCAAATCACAGCTTCTTGGATTTATTGCAGGTCATTAACTGCTGGGCTGCGACACAGGGAAGAAGTGAGAAGATTAAAGTAACAGCCAGGGCCTGGAGAAAGAATTTGGCTGGTCTTTGTTGCTGAGAGTGTGCTGTAAAATCATTATCACCTGTTAATTCGTGGTATAACTTTGGGGTGGAAAAATTATTATATTATACAAGTGGCAGGGATTTTGCAATTAATTCTGTAGAGTCAGTCAGATTTTAAGCGGCTGAGAATTTGAGATGCGTTTCTTAGGGAAATGAGAACTTCAGAGGGCATGGCTGTGAGTCAGGACCTGATGTATCCAGTGCAAAATGAAAATAAAGGGCCCCTCGTTCAAAGATTAGTTCAGTTGCAAGATGGTGCAACTGCAGAGCATGAAACCAAGTGTTGGCCCTCTGAGCTTGAGCCCTGTGTCACTGCAGGGGCCCCAGGCCTGTGAAGCTGGCCCTGTCCCAGGGCAGTGTGAGCCTTTAGCGGGAGCAGGATGTAGTGGAAACATCAAGGAGCTGTATTCTGAGCTAGACGCACCTGTAACCAGTATTCAGTTTTGCATGTTACTGGTTGTTTGACCTTGGGCCAGTGAGGTGGAAGATTCTATTTCCTTCTTTGTGAAGCGGAGCTGACAACACGAGTCCTACGGTGACGTGGTAAAGATGAAAGGAAGTCTGGAGAGTGCTAGTAAGAACTCACCAAATCCTAGTTCTCTGTAGCGGGGCTGCTGGTGGCCCGCCGTAGCCTCTCGCCCGTTGCCCTTTGGTGTCTGCCAGCTGACTTCGCAATGCCACACCTGCCTTGCTAGGCTGGTGGATTTTCTCGTACTGCCACCAGAGAATGAATCACAACCACCCCACTTCGTCACTCTCACCCACCGACTGAGGGAAGGCAGAGTATTAGTACCCCAGATCCCTTGCCCCTCTGAGCTGTGTGCCTTACCCGGGCTCCCAGGGTTTCTCCAGTGGGATTAATCCCCATTCCCCACAGGATGACAGGCTTGATAACACACTCCTCATTGGTCACCATCCCTCCCCTGAGTCCCTCCCCATTCCTCTACCCGGCGCCCTTCACCGGGTCTCAGGGCCTCCTTCTGGGGGAGCCCAGCCTCCAATGAGGTCCCTTCTCTTCTCCTTTCCTTAGTGAAAGGGGTGAGAAGATGCTAGAAAGCAGGAAATAGGCGTGTTGGCCCCACGGGGCCCCTCAGCTAAATCAGCGTTGGAAGGGGCACGAGAAAGGTCTGGTTGGAGCGAGTCTGACATGAGAAGCCAAAGGGGGAAACTGAGAGGGCGGGGGCTGTTCCCGCAGCCACGATGACTGAGGCTACTGAGCGCTACGTGTGCTTCCTATTAACAAATTTAACAACGATGTTTAGTGTGGATGTGGTGACTCCCATAAAGCTTGAAGTACTATGAATACTACTCTGGTTTGTTGCTTCCTTTTATCATTGAAAGAAAACCCACGTTTCAGTTAGAGATGAGTGAAAATGAAAATGTATGTTTTTTTTTTCCATTCATGTTCTCGAAATGCCCCAATTCTGTCCTTGGACCCTTGTGAAAAACGTGCGTCCTGGAGTCTGATGCGCACCCCGGACATGGCTCTGCTTTGTCCACCTTTGCCGACGATGCTGAGAGCGCCCCTCACTCTGCTTTCCCGCCCCTGCAGAGCTGTGGCTGATCTGAGTCTGTTGCAGCGCTGTCTCCACCGCCGCCACCTGCGGACACACCAGCGTCGCCCTTGGTCACGGCAAAGGCGCTTGGCTTCAGCCTTCACCTACTGAAGGGAGTCGGGCATTTCGGCTAAAGTGGACCAAGAGATAAAAGGTGTATTAGCTTGTTGTTTAGGATGTCAAACCAGGCCCCCATCCCAGAATATAATTCCACTAAAAACTAAAATTGCCCATGAGGAAAACCCAACTTTCACACCGGCGAACATATGGGCTGGCTTGAAATCGAGAAATAATTGTATCCCATCCCCATGTGGCTTCATTTCAAGACAGAAGATGAATTCGATATTCAGCAAACTTACTGGCTGTGGGAAACGTAGATGTTCTTGAAGCCAAAAAAAGAATAGAGGAGGTGGAGAAAAGCTGCAGATAGGCCATCAGAGGGTGACAAAAGCCACCCTACTGGGGAAAAGGTCGTGTGCAGAAAGGAGCGCTCAGGGCCAGAGACATGGAGCAGGGAAGCAGAACCCACCTCCCGGGATGTGGGGTGCAGGGCAGACAGGACGCTGCCGGGCGGGCCGTGCTCTCACCACGGTTTTTCCACTTTGTGTGCATATTCCTGCTCCGGTCTCCTTTCTCCCCTGCCTGGGCTCACTGCTCCCTGCGTCATCCTTTTTTGGATATGGCACATCGATAGGCAAAATGCCAAAGGAGAATGCGCCGTGGTCCCTGCCCTTGGAGGTGTGAAATGACTCGGGTTCCAATCCTAAACCTTTCACTTCATACCCGGGGACTTTAAACGAGCCATAAACCTTGCTGAGTCTCACTTTCCTTACCTGAAAAGATGAGAATCAAGCAGCCATCGACTTCAGAGAGGCGTATGAGGATTAACCTGTGCATCCTTGTCCCTCTGGCATCCCTGGAGTGGAAGGGACATGGGTTTTGGAGTGGGACAGGCATGGGTGTGTTACCTAATCTTTCTGAACATCAGTTTCTTTGGCTATAAAATGGGGATAATAATATCCACGTTGTAGGTTTGTTGTGGGGATTTAATGTAACAGAGAATGTTTGCCAACCAGTGGTGCCCTGGCATGGGACAGGCACTCAGTAATCAAAACTGAAAAAGAAATGTGTTCATGGTTATGGTACCTGCTAAGCTGCCTTGGTTTCCCGAGTGTAACCAGGTCCAGACAGGTTTTAAGAGACACAGAAAGGAGACCAGCCCATGGCGCCTACTTTAACGCAGCAACTTGTGCCACCAGGGGCCCCACGTTCGGTTTTGAACATTTTGGCCATCAGAACTAGAAACAGGTGTGCACACCCTTGCGCCTGGGTCACTGGTAGAGTCAGAGCCTGGGTTGTCCAGCTGGGCCACTTCCTGCTGGTGACTTTATTAGAGTTCCCTCATCTGTAAAAGGAACAGCAGTTTCTACTTTGTGGAGATGTGTGTGTGTGAATGGTGTGAGGCGACAGAGTGCTGGGACCTATAGGTGCTCACTCTGTGGCTTTCGGGGCTTCTCAGAGGGCCTCTGTGGGACCACTTACCTAAGTGACCAAGGTCCCCTTCCTGGGGGCCCCTCTCACAGCCAAATGCACTTTTGTTCAGCGTGACCCACAGCTCGGCCAAACCATACAGAAATGGATTCTTAAAAACCTGCTAGTTTTTACTATTGATATTGGTAGTAATTGTATTACCAGTAATAATTACCACTGTACATAGAGAACTGACTTTGAATTGTTTGGAGCAACAACTCTGATACTAGCTTCAGGTTATAAATATCCTAAGTTTTGGGTTTGTCATCTGTGAGATACGGAAAATAACAGTGTCTACCCCACAGGATTATTGCAGAGGAGAAAGGAGATAATGCAAGTAAAACACTTCAACAGAGCCGCTCCAGTTAGTGCTCACTACACATCTGCGATGGTGTGCTAGCACCTTCTATGGATCTCTAAGACTCTTGTGAACTGCCCTGGAGAACCCAACCATAGTGTATAACATCACTTTTGTAATGAAAATGACATTGGATGGTCATCGGTTCTTATTGCCCCACCTCCCACTGAAAGTGGGGGTGGGTGCTTGTCATGGCTCTCAAAACTCACCCACGGGAAGGGCCACCAGGGTCGGGTTGTGCTCCTGGTCTCAGTGGCTGAGTGAATCCTCTGTTTCACCCTTGGCACAAACGAGCAAGACAGGGACGGGTCTCACGGTCAGGCTTCCTCTTACTCACAGCTCATTCTGAGCCCTGTCCTGGGCTAGGGGCTGTCCTGGGAGCACCACACACACTGTGCAGGTTGGGCCTGTACCCCAGGGGACTGAGATGGCAACTCCCAGGGGGAGGGTGATTCCAGGGGGTCTTCACTGGGCACCACACCCTCCTCGCACTGTGGAAAGGGTCCTGGCCTCGCCTTGACAAAGAACGAACTCTCCAAGGGGTGGGAGGTGCAAGGGCTGGGGGGTCATGTGAAAAGATGACACTGGAGGGACAGGTGGCATGCAGCCTAGGGAAGCTCTCAGTCGTCACCTGTTTGACAAATACATTAACATGTACAATGCCCCAGGCACTGCTCTGAGTATATTACAAATAACTCAGTTCATCCTTGCAACCACCTTATGAGTCAAATACTTTTAGCATCCTCATTGACAGATGAGGAGACAGAGGCCCAGAGAGGTCAAATAACTTGCCCCAGGTTCAACAGTGGGTCAGTGGTGAGCTGGGGTTCAAACCCACACTGCCTCTGCGAGCTACTTTAAAGAAAGGGAAGACTACACATCTGTACCTGCGGTGGCAGCCTCTCCACACCCCGGCCCCAGGAAGAAGTCACAAACAGTGCCACCCTCTCCGGTTCCCGGGGATGAGCGGGACTCGCCACAGGTCCTGCACCCAGGACTCCGGTCCAGTTCCTCTGGCCAGATCTCTGCACCGCCTCACACCCCAAGGCTGAATCACTAATATCTGAGTCCCCACTTCTTCAGCCATAAAATGGGGCAATGGTGTTACCTTCCACACAGGATGGGCATGAGGGTCGTCTTAGCGCAGGTGCCTTCTGTCCTGCGACGCTCTGCACGTGGGGTCAGTGTGAATGTTTCCAAAGACGGTAGGGACCCCATGCTGGGCGTTCTGGAGTCCTTCGCTGCTCCCCGTTCCTGGCCAGACCACAGCCGCACAGGCACATAGCAGATCCCGGACGAACGTGAGACCCTCCCTTCCCTCTCTCCCTGCTCAGCGCCCCGGGTGGCCAGAAACACACGGGAATTCTCTCTGCTGAGTCTGAACAACAGGAGATGGCCTCCCCGGGCTGGTCTCATCCCTGCTCCCCTGTCTGTCTCCACCCCCGCAGCTGGCACACCTCGGGCTCCGTCTGCTCGCTTTTCCGGACTTCTGACTCCAAACCCACAAACCTCACTGCCTCTCGGTTTTAGATTTTTATTGCAGCCTACAAACTACCCAGAACCTGCTGGCTGCAAACCACCATGTTTATCATTTCTCACAATTCCGTGGGTCTGGAGTCAGGGCAGGGTGCCCGGATATGGCTCATCTCTGTCTCATATGATGTGCACTGGGACTGGGACAGCTCACATGGCTTCCTCACCTGTCTGGGCCTTGGCTGGGGTGGCCGGACGGCTGGGCCCAGCCAGGACACTGTGTCTCTCTATGTAGTCTCATGTGGCCATTCACATGGGCTGCCCACATGCTCTCTCCAGCAGGGTGGCCAGACTCCGTGCGTGGTGGCTCAGGGATCCCCAAATCACAAGAGCAGAAGCTGTCAGGTCTTGGAACGGAGAGCACCCACGGGCTGCATCCTGTCGGTGAAGTCGAGTCGGGGGTGAAGTCGATTCGGGGGCGGCTCAGACACAAGGTGAAAGGGGAGGGAAGGGTCTAAACAAGGCTGTGATTACCTGGCGAGGTGCCTCACTGGGACCGTCTTTGGAGACCAGCTGCTGCCTCTCTGTGTTCTACAATGGTGAAAATGGTTGAGAACAAACCCGCATGTCCATGTCTAACCTACACGAAAACTTTCTCAAGACTTTCCACAGTGAACTTCACTGATAAACTCATGCCAGCCCTAGCTGCCCCTAAAACCCCTGATTAATGACTGTCACAAGCTGAGAGCCAGCGGCAGTGGCAGACATGATGATCAATTGTCTCTGATTCCATTCAGGCCCCGTTAGAGCCTCCTCTGCCCAGCTGACAGAATCGAGATAGGCTTTCTGAGTAGCAGAGCAGGAGGGCAGTGAATTACTGGGGCAAGTCAATAACGAATTGTTTCTTTTTTCCTGTTAATAAAGCCTCTTCCTGATAAACACAGGGGATGCTCTGATAACAGAGCTCTGCCGTCCTGCTCTTCCTCGTTACAGCCCAGGCCCAGCTGCTTGGAGGGCTTCTGGCTGCAGAGTAGGATATTGACACTCAGCAAACGAAAGGCCCGTCCAGTCTGCATACTCTGTCTTTTCAAGTGTCATAGTGGGAGGAGGGGTCTCGGGCAAATGTGGGACAGGCCCAGGGTGTGACCTGCAAACAGGAGTGGAAGGAGGTCATGCCCTGTGTGTGTCCCTAGCACCGCATCTCACAGACTGTGTGCCTAGTACCACCAGCTACAGAGGATTGGAAGAGGTGCTTCTTCAGAAAAAGGGGTCCATGAACAGTAAGTTTAGGAAAAGCACACAACCTAAGGCTTCTCTCATAGCATATCAGCACATCTGCGTACCATCAAAGGCTCTGAGAAGGCCTGCAGTTAGGGAACCTGTCTAACTCTGTTCAGACTCGTACTTCTCAAACTTACTGATAGATCCTATTTTTATTCTTCAAGATAAGTTTCAAGACACGTATTCAGAGGTGTGCATTTTGCAAGGGCTTCCTTAGGAAAGTCAGGGAGGCCAAGTGCAGTTGTCAGATCCAGAAGGGAAGAGCAGGGCCCCGAACAGGAGATAAGCCGAAGTAGGGCCTGAGTGGATACTGAGGGGTTGGGGAGAAGGAGCCAGAGTGTTTTCCAAAAATTGACCTGGAACCCCTGCAGTTTATCTTCCTATCTGCCAGGCGGTCAGCTGGTTTTGAGTGCAGAGTTATTTTGAATAGGCTTTGTTGCCCCCATTGAGTATGGGGCTGGAGGTGGGCAGCATTTTACAGCTTACAAAGCACTTTTTTTTAACCCTGACCCCCAATCTCCAAGTGGCTGCGCATAACCCAACCATGTGGCCTGGGCCAGGTGGGCCAGACGGGCCTTCCAGTTTGCCACGTGAGATCTGATATATATTACAAAGGGCAAAACTTCCTGTACTGTGTGTAATTTATGACCATTGGGTTGAAAATTGGGTCTTGTTAGTGGCAGAGAGATAAGAAAAAAAAAGAAGGCGGCAGAGAAATAATGAGAGAAAGAGAAAATGATTATTCGGCTTTTCCAAATCTCCTTTGCTAGAATAGTAAAATGAGTTTAGCATATATATTTAATGTGTTTTCTTTCTTCCCTTAAAAAATCCAACCTATATATGTATTAATCTTAAATTAAGAGGTTCCTGAAATGAAGCAGAAAGCTGGGTGGTTTAATTGCACCTTTAAAAAAAATCCTGAGACTTTTCCATCTGCAGATGTGAAGTAATAATCCTGTTATCATTTTACCTTTTGCTGAGAGGTTCAAATGAAAATTGGGGGTGAATGCGCTTTGTATACTGTAAAATGCTGCACCTGTGTAAGGTATCACTATCCTATTGTTATGACTAATGCCCCTGTTACTGATTGCATAGTTCCATCCCCTACTCCACATACCAATTCATATGTTGAAGCCCTAACCCCCAAGGTGACTGCATTTGGAGATAAGATTTTTAAGGATGTAATTAAGGTTAAGTGAGTCATAAGGGGGGGACCTTAATCCAATAGGGCTGATGCCTTTATAGACAACAGAGCTCTATCTTTCTCTCTCTCTCTCTGATATACGAGGACATAGCAAGAAGATGCCTGTCTGTAAGCCAGAAAGAGAACCCTATCTGGGAACCAAATCAGCTGGCGCCTGGATCTTGGACTTTTCAGCCCTGAGAACTGTGAAAAATATGTTTTTGTTGTTTTTGAGCCATCTAGTCATTTGTATTTTATTATGGCAGCATGGGTTCACGATGACACCCATTCAAAAGAAAATTTCCCTTTGAACACATGCCAGGGTCAATTTGCCCATCAGTGAAGAGCAAACCATCATCCCAGCAGACTCTGAAATGCCCAAAGGAAGCTGATCAGTGTTTAAATCCCAAGGAGTATTGAGTTGGTCACACACTGGCCCTTCTTTGCAACTCTGTGGCTACAATCCTCCCAGCCTCTGGTCACAGGAACTTGGCTTGTTTTCTGCAGACACGTGATGCTGCGTGAGAACTGATGAGTTATTTCATCTGCTCTTCAGCCCTCCCAAATGAGTAGGGATTCGATGTTGGCCCTAAAGTAGCTACGCGTGGACAGTTAGTCAGCTGAGGAGCAGCTCTGGCCTCAGTGGTTATTGTTCAGGTCATTTGCTGAGGGCCTCGCTTGATAGTTCTATTAATAATTACTATAAATAATTTTTTTTTGCACATCTCCTCTGTACCTGATAAAATGCTGGCCACTTCTACATATTCTGTTTTAGTTAATCAAATGTAATCAAATCTTCCCTTGCAATACTATTTATAAAGTAGATTTGCCTAAAGAATCAAACCCAAACTTTAGACTCAACTATTATATATTTTAACATCTAACTTCCTAGTTAAATGTTCCCATGTTATAGGCACTTTTTTCCCCGCAGGGATTAAAACCATTTTGCCAAGGCACACGGTGGTAGAACTTGGTTTAGATACTGGGTGTCTCAGATTTTATGCCACTTTTAAATATATTTTAGCTCATTTTGAGACATTATGTTATAATGTTCATCTACTTTGTGAGTTTGCCTTTCTTCTGGTGTGATTTATTACCCTTTGGGATGTTGTGCTCCCTTTATTCCTTTTCCTTTCGGTGGCTTTGCATAATGTTCGGCCTTTATTGATTCTAATGATCACTTTTTTTGCGTGAAATTAGCTTTCTTGAACAGTTATAAGGGAGGCCTGTTTTAAGAGCGTTTTCTGACTTTGTAGCTGGAGAGTCCCCTTTCTATCACTTCTGTGGAAGGTAGACGTACTGTCTTCTAAGCGTTCCTGACTCTGTTCTCCTTCCCAATTTTTTCGAGGCCTAATTTTTTTCCTTTATTGTCCTTATCATTCTCAATGTGGGTTCCATTCCCTGCAGTTTTTCCTGTGGAGCTTTTTCCTGGAAAACAACTTTGGCTCATTAATTCTGAGCGTTCAGAGGTCCCAGACTGCTTCTTATAGAGGCCACAGAGAGGACTCACTTGCTATTGGAGTGTATATACCCCTTTCAGTTCCAAAAATTGGCTCCCTGAGATTTTGAGTGAATTCTTGTTGGTTCTTTGATAGTTTTCAGGTCCACCAATTGCCACTGCTTCTACCTGCTTCCTTCTGCACAGATGCTAATAGCACACAGACCTTGAATTACTGCTTTGTCCTCA
Organism: Cheirogaleus medius; assembly: GCA_008086735.1. NCBI lineage: Eukaryota > Metazoa > Chordata > Mammalia > Primates > Cheirogaleidae > Cheirogaleus > Cheirogaleus medius. The sequence continues at coordinate 164,621,501 of VBSM01002608.1, forward strand.
CCCATTCACAAAGTGGGGTTCATGGGAGCACCTTGTCACCTTGCTTTGCTGTAGAGGTTGCATGTAGGTTTTAGTTTTTGTTATCTTAGTTGTTCCATGTGTTTTTAGGGGGCGATTTGGGAAGATTAAGGGACACACTTAGCTCACTGCCACCTTCCCAGAATCCTATGCTGCATTTCATAGTGTGTCATTTTAAAACATTACCTATTGACTTCTAATTACGGTATGAAAGAATTTACCTTTACTACAAACTGTTGCCCATTTACCTGCTTTTCTTCCCTCCATTCTTCCAATATAGTTATTTCATAATAAAGTCAATATTTATTACTATAACAATATTGGGTACCACTAAATCAAATAATATATTATGTTTGTCTCTTTTCTTATACATATATATCCCCTCGGAAATAATTCTAAGATCATTCATTATATATTTTTGTTTTTTTATATTTTCCCCCCTGATTCCAGCATTATCTGTTTCCTTCATGTTCTTTATTTTGGTTCCTGTCTCTCATCTTAGAGGCTTTTCTCAAATTTTTGTTCATCTCTGGTCATCTGTTCATGATTAAGAGTAGAATTAAAAGTGAAACATAGCTTTCTCTTGCATTTGTGTTGGGAAGAGGGACTGTTAACAATTTGTGGTTAACTGGCCTTTTCATTGGCGTACCCTGAATGTCAGTATGATTAGGTCTTTCCTCTCAGATTGATCACATTCTCCAAAGAAGAACCCTCTAATTCCTACATGGGAGGTACTTCCTTGGACAGAGAAAGGGTCTGAGGGTTCCAATATTTGGTATGTAGATCCTTACATAATGCCTCTTTCCAAACTCTCTCCAACACTCTGGCATGTAGGCTGCAACCTCTCTGGTTCAATTTCTTTAGAACTAACACAGTCTTTATTCCTGCTGTCCATCTTTGCACATTTATGTATGAGTTCTTCATGTACACTGCTCCCAATCAGTATATTAAATGTTAGTACAACTTCATTTCTTTTTTAAAATAATTAGAAGTTGTAATATTTTCTTCCCATAACCCAATAAATTATCTTGTGTTTTACTCCCCTGGGATTTGTGCATCTGGTCCAGGGAGTAAATGTCTGTGGAAGGGAAGGCTCCTTAGAGTAAGACAGTGGCCTGGGGTAGGGGGGAGTCTCACAACCTCCCTCTCTATGTAGACTTTGATCTTTCTTCCTTTTTATTCATCCTTTTGTTTTGCACCTGCCTTTAGTGGACCTGGTGCCTGTCTGTCCCAAGTTCCCAGGTGACTGCCTGTCAGGATTCCTCTCTGTGGCCCTTGGGGTGCAGCCTCCCTTGGCCATTCCTCCAGCTTTAGAAACTGACTTCTATTGTTTCCATTTGTAGCCTTTTCTAATTTCTTGTCTCCGTGGATTCACACTTTTTAAATTGCTTCACTGTCATTTTAATTAACTTTTGACGGGGGAGAGACTAATGCATGTGTTCCACCTTTCAGAAATACATCTTAACAATTAATAATAACCATTCAATCATTAACAGAAAAACATCTAACATTGGTTGTGTACTCAATGTCCGTGTCCCCTCACAATTCAGAAGTGGAAACCCTAACCCCTTAAATTGATGGTATTAAGAAGTGAGGTCTTTGGGAGGTGATTAGGTCATGAGGCTAGACCTTTGTGAGTGGATTAATGCCCTTATGAAGGAACCCCAAAGACCTCTCTCTTGTCCCCTTTCCACCACGTGGGGATGCAAGGACAGGTTGGCCATCCGCAGCCTGAAGGAGGGCCCTCGCCAGAACCGGACCACACTGGGACCTGATCTCAGACTTCAGCCTCCGGACTGTGAGCAAAGAATGTCTGTTCTCTAAACCTCCCAGTCTACGGCATTCTGTTACAGCAGTCAGAACTGACTAGGACAACATTTAAACAATCTATGTATTAAAAAAAAAGATCTCCCATTCACACAGCACCCCATATTTCCAAAGCACTTTAGGACATGGTTCTTCATTTGAGTGTCCCACGAGGAAGGCTGAGACCTGAAGCAGCTGGGAGACAGCAGTGGAACTGGGTGAGGAGCTGAGATTCATGACTACGAGCTGTTGTTGCTATTTTAATCCCAGGCACTAGCTTTGAACTCTAGGAATACTTTTACTTTCCTGAGAAGTGTTATTCTGTAAAATTCAAACACATTATCTCTTATTGACAGGCACTAAAGACTATAATATACAGAGGGTACTCCATTTTATATGAGCAGAGACTTTTAGTCGACTATAGAAATGTAAACATGACCCTCTTAATGCATTTTTAACAGCCTCTGTTCTGGGCATTAGCCAAAGTCTGCCGCCTTAGCAGCAACAGATTTGCCATGCAGGCCAATTCCTCCCTGAAGAATTCTGCTAAAGATTTGACCTTAACCCTGACTGGTTCCTTTATTTCCTTATTTCAGTGAATTGATTCTCCTGTTTATCGTTTCGAAAGTCTGTGTAGAGTGTTATTTACCAGGTTTTAATTTATTAGATTACCTTTGTCAGCAATTGGGTTGATCTTCTATGCTACCCTAACATTATTTGGTTGCCTGGATATTAAGACTTAAAAACCCTTTCTCAGACACTGACTGAAAAGAAACAATCATCTCCTTTATGCTTGTTATTAATTGGTTGCATTTTCAGCCTGACAGACTATAAGCAATCAATTATGGTTTTCAAAACTATGAACTCCACACTGGCAGGTATCAGCTGCACCTGTCCTTTCAATGGCTTGTGTGGTGAGTGGTGATGTCTTTGTATTTGGCCTAGGAAGGCCCAGCCAGGTTCCCTGCCCCTGTAACCACCTTTCCTCCCTGTCTGGGGTTGCCTCACTCCAGCTTGGGCACTCAAGCTCTCCTGGACCAGATAAATTTAGAGATTAGAAGGATATAAGTAACCTATATCTTTGCTTATTTTCTTGGGTTCAACATCAAGTCCTTCTTCTGTTGGGTCAGTCAAGGAAAGAAAGATGGTGTCACGGAAAGAACACAAGCTTTTGGGTGAGATAAACTTGAGAGAGTGTTCCATATCCACCCTTACCAACCATTTGAACTTAGATAAGTCATTTACCTACTATGAGTTTCAGTGTATTCAAAAAGCAAGAATAATGACACTCATTGTTGAGTGGTCAACAAAACCAAATGGGATAGATTAAAAATGTCTAGCATATAATTTCATACAAAATTAAACACACACTTACCATGTGATCCCACAATTCTACTTAAAAGCTACCTAAGAGAAATGAAAACATGTTCACATAAAAGCTTGTACACAAATGTTTATAGCAGTTTTAATTACTAATAACCCCAACAGAAAGTAATCTCAAAAGTCCATCAAGAAGTGAATGAGAACACAAATAATGATATGTTTGTACAATGGAACTCTACTTATTTATAAGAAAAGAATGAATATGTTGATACATGTGTCAACATAGATGACTCTCAAAAACATGGAGAGAAAGAAGCCAGATACAGAAGACCACAGACTGTGTGATTACATATGGAACGCTAGGAATGACAAACCTAAGCAGTAGTGACAGAAAGCAGATTAATAATAACCTGGGGCCTGGGATTGATCTGGAAGGGCCACCAGGGAATCTTTGAGTGATAGAAATGTTTCCATATCTTGATTGTAGTTATAGTTGAATGGGAATACACATTGGTCAACATTCACAAAATCATACACTTTAAGTGTGTGCATTTTATTGTTTATAAATTATAACTTAATAAAGTTGATTTTTATAAAATGTCTGACTTGGTGCCTGATACATAGTAGGTGCTCAGTAAGTGCTGCTGCTTTTCTCCTGTTGGTTGGTGCTCGGGGAGGACAGCATTGCTCGGCCCCTGCCCTTAATCTCACAGTCTTGTCAGTGGGACAGTAACAGGACTGTGAGCTCAAGACTCTCTCTCTCTCCCCCCTTTCCCTCTTGTGTGCCCGTGGGGGGAAGGGGGAAGAGAGAGAGAGAGAGAAAGAGAATCTCTCTTCTTCTTTTTATAAAGCCACCAGTCCTATCAAATTAAGATCCTCCCCTTATGACCTCATTTAAACTTAATTACCTCCTAAAAGCCCCATTTCCAACATACAGTTCACATTGGGAGTTAGAACTTCAACATACAAAATTTGTGTGTGTGTGTGTGGCGGGGTGGACATAATTTAATCCTGTGCCTAAATATTTTTTTTTCCTGGAACCACAGAAGGCTGCTCTGCCTGCATGGGCAGTTTGGGGGGGCAGGCAGACCACAGGAGCAGCCCTCAAGTAAGTACTTTTGGAAGTCGGTGCACAAATACTCCAGCTGCCTTGCCCCTCAGTGGGTAATGGTGAGGGGTGTGTTTTATACCATTTCAGCATCCCCCTTGAGTTACAGCATCAGTCACCTACTGGTAACTAGCTCAATATCACACTTGTTATTGACTGTATTACTTCCGTGTATCACTAGCCCACGCCCACCTAAAGATCCCTTTACAAGAAGCCCTGGGAGGAGAGATTAATTGTGGAGGAGATAATGATTCTGACTTGGGCATCACAGAAGGTTCTGGGAAGAGGTGGGGTTTGAACTGGGCCTTGAAGGATGTCACTCTTACGGCACTGCCACTGGTCATATGGAGTGGAGTAAGACTCAGGACCTCATGGCTTAGTGAGGAGTGAGATGGTTAATAGATAAAGCACTTGTCACATTACTCTGTGATTTGATGCATCATCTTCTAGATGTTTTGGGCTCCCAGAACAGGCTTTCTAGTGTCTAGTGTCCTGAGAGACACTTGTTCCATTGCATTGTTCCATTGCCCTCAATGCAGAGCTCCCTTACTCCAAGGCTCCAGTGAGAGGAAGAACTGAGCTTCTGGAAAGCTCCCCTCAGGTACTGCTCCAAAATTCAGGACTGAGTCCACAGTTGTGTTATAAGAGCTTTGGCTGAATTCATGTTCAGTGCTTGATTTAGAGCTTGCAGTGTTAATATTTTGTATATCGGGCCAATTCTCTGGTGATTTTAATATTTCATTTATCGACTGATTTAACTTTTAATAGTATCCAAAGCCATCTCATTAGATCACTGTGCTAAAAGAGTGCCGCTGTAATAGCTATCCCGTTGTTTGAGTAAATTCAATTTGGACAGTTGTAGCCCAAGGCGAAATGGAATCGTAATCTCTGAAATATTTTGCCATCCTAATATTCCAAACAAGCCTTGGCTTCTCTCCATGCATGACTTGGACTTGACAGACAGATCTTCAAAGATCTTGGAGGACCAGGGGAGAAACATGATCTGGACATACGGGCTAATGGTCTTTGCCATGTTACACCGTGCCTGTGTGCTGTGTCCCTGTCACAACCACACTCAGGACATTCTTAGAAGATTGTGGTTGTGCCTGGTTCGTCTCTGAATGTCTAATACACAAAGTAGAGACTTATTAAATGTTTCTGTTGAACCAGAGCTGAATTTTTGTTTCCAGGCACAGAGAAAGCTCTTTCCTTGGTCCTGCGCTGCTTAACAGTTTTAGACAGTGATTTTGGTGGAGCATAGAGGACATTCTCTGAGCTTCTAAGGGTGGGAAGCTGAGAGGGGCCATAAAAACATCATGTGACAGAATCAGTATCAAAAAGATTGTTGTATGTTGTGACATCCTCAGTCTAATAAAAAATATTATAGGATAAACGATCCTGTAACACTGTTTGCCCTTGGAAAGCAAAGACTGTCATTCCTTTCTGCATCTCCAGAGTCTCGAAGAGTGCTGAGCACAGGTTAGGGAGACAATAGGTGGCTCTTGAATGGATGCATCGTTGCAAGTCCTGCATTCCTTCCAAAGTCTGTTTCTCACCAGTGCCCAGTGGAAAAGATAGGAAAGGCATGACTTAGCATGGAAGAAAAATACTTAAGATCTTTAGTTGATGGTCAGTTCACTATAATGGACTTATGTAGTCCTCAGAAAAGCTGATTTTTCTCTTAGCCATGTGATGGAAATAAGCTATGCAGCCCATGGAAGTGACAGTTCTGCTCTGATGGACTATATCTGTTCCTCTGCCTTCAGTCCTGGGACTTGTGCCAGGCTCCCTGTATTAAACTCTCGAATGAAAACTCTCAGGTGCAAACATACAGCCTCTCTGGGGACATAGAAACATTAGTTTGATTATTCATTTAACCTACAAACATTTATTGAGAAGCTTGTCTGTGCCAAGCATCTCAGTGATACGGAGGAACTGTCTTCCCAAGAAACTTACAATGTAGTAGTGGGGTAAGGTAAAGGACTGTTTGTTACACACAGTGAAAGCCTTTAGTAGAAAACTAGGACAGCGTGGGACGGACAGTGAGTGCTTAATGTAAGCTTTTAGAATGAATGGAATTCAGCTTCTGTGACTTCAGTGTATATAAGAATAACCTCCCAGAGAATCAGTAGGTCAGGGTAAAGACTGTGAATCTGGATTTAATATGTTCCTTGGGTGATAATGATGGTGTTGAATACGGAGCTCACTTTTATGTGACATATCAGTAAAGGTGTTCAGGACTTTCCTCAAAGGGAAGAAGGGAACTTGACCTGTGGTGGGTGTAGGGAGGATATTATAGACGCAGGGGCAGCAGGACTGAAGGTGCACAGAGAGGCTTAAAAACATGGCTGTGCTGGAGCAATCTCATGCGAGATGGACTCGCTTCCTCAACGATGATCAGGATGATTCCATTGACTGACTGACTGAGGAAATCATTCTTCCCTCTGTCTCTTTGTTCCCTCCCTCCGTCTCTCTTTCCTTCTCTCTCCTCCCTCCCTCCTCCTTCCCTTTCTCCCCTCCTTTCTCCCTTCCTTTTTCTTCCATCCTTCTTCCCTTCTTTCCATCTCACTGCTCCCCATGCAGCCCTCCAAACGCTGTACACCCTGACAAATAGGACCCCTTCCCCAAATAGCCTGACTGATTTCTGGTATAAGCCCCACAAATTGTCAGGCCAGAGCAGAGGGCAAGATAAAGGTAGGTACAAGGAACACACGTTGGACCTTTTCACTGCGTTATTCTTTTGCTCTTTCCAAGTATCCCAAGTTAGTCTGATGTGAAGATACAAGTTAATTGTCTAGGCAAGGGTGCAGGGAGAGCTATCCTTGGATAGTTACAAACCATATTCAAGCCAACTTCTTCTTGAATGTTGGAAAGATCTTGTAGTAAAAGCAGTGGAAGATAATGTTAAGTCCCTTACCTTCATAAAGGATGGACTAATTCTGTCTTCACCAAATCTGTGAGTGCCTATATTTTAGACACTGTGGAGCTGCAAAGCTGAATAAAAAGTCTGCCTTAGAGGAGCTCATATTGGGCAGGAGAATTAAGACAAGAGCAGAAATAACTACATTGTCAGCATGGTCCAGTATCTGAAACTTATTACACATTTGACAAATGAATATATGAATGTAACTCGTCTCCTCCCCCCTCCAACATTGCATAATAGGGGTGTGAGAGCGCCAGCCAGGGTGGAGAGTGTCTGCAGTCCTTGTCCTAAAGCAGGACGTACCTCCCCCCTCCACCTTCTCGTAACAGTCCCCACCTCTCGGCTCACTACTGGTTCTCCCATCTCCTCCTGCAACTGGTGCTTGTTATCGCCTTCCCAGTCTTGACCTCAGGTCTTCTCTCATGATTTTGGGCTTTCACCTTGAGGTCTCCTTGAGTGATGGCTCCTGTGGTTGGACACTGAGGACGCTCCTCCCTCAGAACTGCCGGAGTGGACACATACGTGCTACTGACCAAGGAAGGTGAGGGAACTAGGACTAAGCTCCAGCACAGAGGAAGCGTTGTGGGGGAGACATTGAGCTGGATCTGGAAGGCAGGAGGTCATCTCACCTTGTAAAGAGCATGAGAAATGGCCCTCCAAGCATGGAGAGGCATCCCCGGGAGGGCAGGCAGCTCCCTCCTTAATCTCCCCCCTCAGAAATGGAGAAAGGCTCATTGCTGAAGATTGAGGTTCACTCTTCTTGAACATAGTTCTGCTTCCACCCTCTATAATGCAGAAACATGAGTTTCAGGATGACAATATCCTCTCCTTTCTTCTAAGCTCACTCCCATCTGATTCTGAATGAATATTAAGATCGTATAAAGAAATCTGTGTCTCTGCAACCACGATGTAGCTGTGACCATGATGTTGGTGCCACTCTTGTTTTAAGGCTTAGTGCAAGTGTTACCCCTTCGTAAGCCCACACCTACCCCTGCCTCACTTCAAAGTCCAATGGCATGAAAATCTTAACTTTTTTTTTACTACATGCATATTTGTTTATAATTTTATATATATGTGTATTATTAATATATACATTTATGTATGACTATACTACAATCTATACATATAATATATACATAAATGTATATGGAATTTATATATGTGTTATCTTATACAATATATACAAAAATAGAAAATTTAAAGGTTTGAGATAAAAATGAAACAGTAATATCCTAAATTGTTTGTATTATAAAACCTTTTTTGCTGCCACTTTTTTTTTTGCTGCCCCTGAAATTATTAATAATATTTTGAAATAAGCATTAAGATTGGATATGCTTCATTATTTTTGAAATCTTAATACTTGAGGATACAGCAAGATATCATAGTTCTAAGTTCAGTTTTGTTGTTGTTTTTTTTTAAATATTTGGTTTGAATAGCTGTCAGAGTTGAAAAAGTTTCCTCACAAAGAGGTGTCGATCCAAATGGAAGAGTGCGTTGGTGGCTCTGTTTCCTAGATCATGGTTCTCATTTTTCAATGCCATCTACCAATTATGCAGAGGCTTTTGTTGAAATTGGGCTAGTAAATTTCCATCTTCCTGATGTCAGGCAGTTATTCTTGCAAACTAATTGGAAGATATTTTCATTTTTACATTTTTAAACAAATGGGTCCAAAACCCATTGAAACTTCATTTGGAAGATTTTTAAGCATGCTAGAGACTTCTGTTTAAGTGTGCATCTGTGAATGTTATTATAGTTGATATACCAACTATAATGGCAAGAAAATCACATAGTGATGGAAATGTTTTCAAAAACGCTCTTCAAACACATGAATTTCTTTGAAAAGCAGTTAATTTCTCTTTACCTTGAAGGGTCAGATTAAATGTGTTTATTTTTCAAAAAATATCTGCCTGTAGCACCCTGCCGAGAGTTAACTTGTCATCACAAAAAGGGTCACCAAATTTGATACCCTGTCTCTTTGTAAAGGAAAAATGTATAACTTGTCTTCAAGTTCAATAACTATTGCAAGTACATTGTGTCTTCCAAAAGAAGTTCATGGTCATATCACATATCATTATGAAGCCTTGTGAAAATTCTACTATTCAAATTTCCTTTTCTCCCTCATATATAATCACATCAATGATATTCTGTGGCACTATATTTGCCCCTAGCTTATATTTCTTCATTGCAACAGCCCACTTACAAATGATGCAGTGAATGTATTTCACGTGTGATGCTATCTTTACAACTTCAATCTGGAATCTTCCCCCCGCCCCCAGCCCCCTAGCGCTCTCTGGAATCTTTTTAAAGTTCTAGTGGTTATGTGTTTACAGTGTTCCTGTAAAGCACAATTACTATTACAGTATTGAGACCGTATCTTCTCTAATATAACTTTCCTTCCATGGCTCACATAAAAGTAATTCTTCACATGAGTCATTCTGGGTCACTACATCAGGGTCCCCAGAATGTGCACTGCACAATGTCAGGGGCACACGTCACAGACTACAATGTCAACGATGCCTTCTAGAGCATGGGGTGTGCAACCTGCACAACTGTATGAGGCATTGGAATGAAATACCTCAAATCTGTAAAATGAGACCTGTTGGAAACATCTGCACTTTTATCCAAATGCCTGGCAAAACGTTGATACTACATAATGTGTTCTCACAGTCATTTCCCTAAATTTCCCCACACAAATATTTTTGTGTGCCTTCCAAATGTATTTCTGACAAAGAATGCATTTTGATTTGTTGCCATATTGCCATATTATAACTATCTATAATTACAGTGATGTAACCGTGGCAGGACGAGTGAGACATTTAAAAAAATTCTGTATTCGGGATGCTTTGCACTCTTAAAGTCCAATGCATGTATATTTAGGGTGTATGCATTGTCTTAATAATAGTGGCTGTAAATTCAAATTTCTAATAGGATTCTTGTAATTTAAGTGGTTCTTTTGGCTGACTTTTTATGTGATAAGAGCAGAAAGTCATCACGGTAGAATACCATTGTAATGTGGTTGAAAAGGAACTCATACGCAGACGTATCAGCTTGTGCCTTTATTAGCATTATTTTTACCTGGATATTTATTTTCAGGAATCTTTTAACATCCTTTGTCCATTTACAAATAGACCTTAGACAATATAATCTGTAGTTTCCCTGGGTACGCACAAGATGCGGTAGGCGGCGATATAATTTACAGTACTGCAATGAAATAGCAACACAGAGTGGGCACCGCAGTGAAGCCATCTTGGTGAGAACTTTCACTTCCCTAACAGGATTCCATGTCCTTAGACGTGTGGCCATGGCATGTGCATTAAAGGAGGGTTCTAGGGTCATTCTGAGTATTGAGTTGGTACAATTCGTTCATATTTGTAAAGGTAAATAAATGTGAATAGAAATTTTATATTTTCCTCTCTCAGCATAATGGGATGTCTATATCTACTTCAGAAATCACTGAGATTAAACAGCTTCTCCCTCTATGTGCCCACTGGTCTCCATACTTTTAAAAAAATAAGGTTAAATTTTTCTTTTCGTAAAAGTTACATGTGCCCATTGTAGGATATGTGGAAAGTAGAGAAAAGTATATGAATACAAAAATAATCTGTAATCATACCCCTTCAGAAGTGATCACCTAAAATCTTAGTATATATCCCTCCAAGCTTTTGTTGAGTATTTAAAAAATATATGGTTAAGATCATACTGTTTATACAATATTTATATATTAGTTTTTCACTTAACGAGAAGTTCCTTTACTTTTAGTAACTTTGTAAATAGTTTGGTAATAGTTTGTAGATATTTTGCTAGTGCAGAAAGCACCCATGGGCTTTTGGGTCAGCTCATCCTCAGTGTGAATCCTGGCTCTTCCCGCTGACCAACAACATGTGATTGGACAAGTGACCCAGGCTTGCTGAGCTCCAGCTCGCTCTTTTGTGAAATAAAAGTAATAATACCTAGCTTTAGAGATTAAATCAGGTAATATATATAAAGCACCTAACACAAGGTAGGTGTCTATTATGTGGTTATTATTATCACTCAGAAGTCAACAAACTATGACCTACAGGCAAATCTAGTTTGCTGCTTGCTTTTATAAATAAAGTTTTATTGGAACACAGCATCACTGATTTGTTTACATATTGTCTGTGGCTGCTTTTGTAGTACAAGGACAGACTTGAGTAGTTGTGACACAGACACTATGGTCCACAAAGCCTAAACATTTACTTACAATGTTTACTTAACAACATTTACTACAATGGACTGAATATTTGTCCACCCCCCTCAAATTCATATGTTGTACATCTAACCACCAATGTGATGGTATTAGGAGGCTGGGCATTTGGGAGGTAATGAGGTCATGAGCCTGGAGCCCCCATGAATGAGATTAGTGCCCTCATAAAAGGAAGCCCAGAGAGGTCTTTCTCTTTCCTGCCACTTTAGGACACAGAGAAAAGACTTTCTGCAAGCTGGAAGCGGGCCATCTCCAGAGCCTGGCCATGCTGGCTCCCTGAACTCAAATTTCCAGCTTCCAGAACTGTAGGAAATATATTTCTGTTATTTATAAGCCACCTAGTCTATGGTACTTGGTTATAGCAGACCAAATGGACTAAGACATTGGCCCTTTATAGAAAAAGTTTGCTGACGCCTGTTATATAGTATTATCATTATTTATTCCTCCCGACTTTATAAGCTTGAACAGAACCCCCCTTGGCCTGCACTATGTCGTGCAGATGGGGGGCGCTGTGCTCGACCAACCCCTCAGGGGCCTGATCAATGACCTGCACACAGAGCCTTCTTTGACTCCTCACACCCTAGCAGCTGCCCTTCTGACCGAGGGTGTTTTTAGGGCTGGCAGGAAGTGCCAGAGAATTAACAAGCCCCCCTACCCCCAGGGACCCTCACCCCGTGACTTGTGGAGGCACTGTGTAAACACCTCGGCTCCCTCCTCTGCTCGGGTGGGCTAACTCTACCTTGGCTTCCAGGGCTGCCCGGGAGATTAAACTCTGCTCAGTTTGGCAACTTGCTTCCTTCTCTCCCCTGTGTCTCTTTTCATCCCCCTTTTGGTGTTTCCTGGGATCCCTCCTAAGTGAACTTCTTACTCCCAAATCCGTGCTTGCTTCAGGCTCTACTTCCCCAAGCTCCTGTTTCCTTCCTTGTGTATCATTCTAGTATTCTGTCTTCTGCGTCTTGCTCTCTCTGATAACTTTGTTGTTTTCCACCACGTTGGCACAGTAGAAAATAGACACTAGGCAGGTCACAACAAGTTTTTGTTGTGGATGAAGTGACTGATTACTTACAAGATCAAGAACGAAGACTTAGGGAACAACCCTCAGATTGAAGCACAGACTCACTGAGGTAGCCTTCTCTGTACCTTCCAGCCCTGTCGCCTGCTCCTGGATGTCATAGGTGTCTGATGGCATGCCACCTCCCTGTCTGTGGGTGGCAGGAGAACAGTGTTTATTGTGGATGCAGGAGAAAAGCCTTCGGCCAGAGATTGCGTAAGGAGAGTTGGGGCGCCTTAGGGAGAAAGGCTCATCTAACAAAGGGCAATTTCTGAGCATTCAGCAACACGAAAAGTCTTGCTGTGTTCTCTCATTTTTTATTTATTTTTCAGAGGGCTTTTCTGCAGCTCACAGAATGGCTTCATCGAGGGTCAGTAGTGATGGCATTGTGAGCCCACAGAGGCTGGGTCTTGATGTCAGCTGTGGCCCCGACTCACAGCGGGAAGGGCAGTTAATTACCTAATTTGTCTTTGTCTCTGTTTGATCAGTTGGTAAATGGGGGAGCAATATTATATCTGGTCTTAAAGGGCCAGCCAGCTGGTCTTGGAAAAGCAGAGAAATGAACTTGGGGCTTGGAAAACCCTTGGGTGAAGGGCAACTGTTAAGGCCTGTGTCTGACCTGAGCTGTTGTTTTTCTCGAACAAAGGCTCTCAGGAAAGGCTGGGTCGACAGAACTGATCTATCTAAAGCACAGGCTGGAAGCCAGGGTCTGGATAGACCTGTTAACATCCTGGCCTCGTGCCTCAAGCCTAGAGCTGGGAATCCCCCAGGGGAGCCAGTGCCTGGGCCAGGGTGGCTCCCAGGCCAGAGAAGCCCGGGGAGGGCACTCACTTGTGCCTCTCCCTCCAGGACAGGTGTGAGCAGCCTCACAGCCTCATGCAGTGTCGCCACAACACGGTGAGACCTGTGCTCTTTCTGCCCTGTGATGGAGGTGGGGTGGCAGCACCAACCACCGACTGAGTCAGGCCAAGCTTTAGGAGGAGATTGAGCATGTGAGGGCCTGGAGTACAGTGACGGTATGGCCCCCAGTGGACAACGGGACATGTTCAGCGAGGAGTATGAGGAGCGTCACTGCCCACGAGGGAAGGTTCTTGGGGGCTCAGTCCATGCCTCTGTGTCACAGGGGAAGGCAGAGAGAGCGCCCAGACTGTTTGAAAATGCTGTTTTCCTACATCTATTGCTATGCACCTGGAGGGCTGTTAAGTGAGAAAACGCGTTGCAGAGTAATGTGCATGCGATGCTTTTACTTTAATAAAACCCAGCAGGGCCACCTCCTGTGCATGTTTTATGGGAGAAAAACACGTACCGCTGTCTCCACTGCCTACCTAAACGGGAGCGTGTGGCAAAGGCTGTAGAGAGTATATGTTAATACGCAATTTAGTAATTTTTAAAAATGATGTGTCACACATGTCACTTTAATATTTTTGAGAAGGAATCAAAGGGTTAAACGATATAAAAAGAAAGTTATGGTTTCCTCCTTACAATTTGTCCAGGTCCAAATTGCTTCATCTCTCTCTGCCTGGAAGCTTCCTGGAGAATCTGGCACCTGAAATCTGTGCTGAGAGCCCAGCGGCTTCCTGCTGCATCTCTCTGCCTCAGGTTCGGCTCCATCCTGGTGGGCAGACTGCGAAGGGGACCGACAGGGGGAGCCTTTCAGGACCCTGGGCACCGCAGGGTTCAGCCGGCTGAGGGAAGCTTGGCACAGTCTTGCATCCCGGCAGTCCCCACATGCTAAGCACAAAAAGCTCTCAGCCTTTAACTGCCAGGCTTGAGCGTAAAGCCAGAGGCTTGGCTTAGCTGCCATTACAAATGTCCTGAGCATGCAGGCTCTTTTTTTTTATTATTTTTTTTTTTTTAGAGATGGGGTCTCGCTCTTGGTCAGGCTGGTTTCGAACTCCTGACCTTGAGCTATCCACCCGCCTCGGCCTCCCAGAGTACTAGGATTACAGGCGTGAGCCACCGCACCCGGCCTAGCATGCAGGCTCTTAATAAGAAAATTGATTCCGCCCCAGGCTTAATCCCTGAGGTACATTTTTTTTTCCATGACAGCAAGTTCATGGCTCTGCAATATCTGATTTAGATGATTTGAAAATGTATTCTTTAACAAGGCTTAATTAAAGTGGATTGCAACCTATATGGGAACATTTTACCATTTCCATAACAAACACTATTATTACCAGGAGCCGATGTATTTTTTTGTTCTATTGATGTCTTTTATGGAGATGTCATAAAAAGAAGATTATGACTTCTCATTTTGAGGCAGATGGAGAGGAAGACGCATTTTGATTACCAGAGAGGGGAATATGTTCTTTCCAAACAGTTACCTTAATAGCCAACGAGGGCTGTGCTGGACTTGAATGGGAGGTCTAGGCAAATGACTTTTTTATGGGTCTGACTTTACAGCAGCTTCCTTTTGTATGTTTTAAAATGAGATCCATCAAAGGTGAAGCTGATTCTTCAGCATGGCTAGAACCAAAGGCTCCACAGGTTGTATGTCTTTCTGAAACTATCACTGGCAATTGACACAGCTCACTTTCCGAGTCTTTTAATTTAGTAACAAGAAACTAGGCTTACTTAAAAAAATCTATTATAATTAAATGGCACTTTACATCTATAAAGTATTGTGCCAATCATCCATTTAAAAATATTTTGTGTTATAAGAGCAATATGTTTTCGTTGTAATATATTGGGAAAACATGGTCTTTCTCTACACTAAAAAAAATAGCCAGGCTTGACTACTCATATTATGAGCATTTCCTCCACGTCTTTAATGATGTTTTAAACACTATTTTAAATGACTTCATATATTATTTAACCTTTGGCCGTAACATAATTTATTTAACTAATTCTCTAATGTTGGACATTTACTTTTTTCAAGTTTTTCAATTGCGTAAATAACACTGATAAACTTCCTTATAGAAAATCTATCCGTACTGCTGACCAATTTCCTAAAATCAACTCCGGAAATGAAATTACTGGGTCTGTGTTTAAACAAATTGCTAATTAGCTTTCCAGAAAGTTTGTACCAATTAATTCTTCATCTATGAAGATATAAAGTATATGTTGAACATGCTTGTCAACATTTGCTAGGCAGAAATACAATAATACCTTTTCATTTTAGTCTCACATCCTTGATTGCTAAGCAGTAATCGAGATTGCAGGGGAGCCTGGGCCGGCTGGCCGGCTGGCGGAGGGCCTTGGATGCCTCCTGGGCCAGGGATAATGCCCTGCTGGGTTTGAGTAACTTTAATCCCCAGGAATAGTTCAGAATAATTTTATTTAAATTTTATGCTTTGAGTAAAAATACAGTGCTATGCTTAAGGAATTTGTCTTGCTTCTTCGTCCACCATCAGCATTACCAGCAGTGACCCACCCCATCTAAGAGGGGATTAGACCGCCTATGATTTCATTTTGACTTGAGGAATAATCATGTCGTATGCAAATCCGCAAAACCTAAAGTAGACATCTTTCCTTTTTCTTTAAAATCTGGCTTCATAAAGAGTCAGTTATCCCTAGCAGATTATGTTTTTGGTTCAGATTAATTATCCAGGCGTTGGACGTATTGGAGGACTCTCTGGCTACATTCACAGACGGGACCATGGAGCCAGGCGAAGGGCGCACGTGACTGCAGAAACGGGGACTTCAAAGCCACAGCTGAAAAGCCAGAAGGGAGGCAAAGACTTGTAACATGTTTGCAGAACAAAATGGGGGGAGGGTGTGAAAAAAGCAGAAGCAGTTAATTCATTTCTTTCCGAGCTAATTTACGAATCTCTACCCTGAACTCTCCAAGTCCTTTGCTTTGTTTCAGGGCCAACACTGGTTGTGTTTCGCATAGCTAATTAATTAGAACATGCAGTGCTTTACTTTGCCAAGGGTACATAATTTGTCTTGCCGGGCTCCTGAAACCATCCTAGGTAAGTTTTTTGAAATGTATGCAAATCGACTCACCACAGCTCTGTAGTTTAACAGTGGAATCCGGGCATCCCTATGGGAAGCCTTGAAAATGTACTTTCCTTTGCTTACTGGGGAGCTTTGAAACCAGGGGAGGGTGGGCATTTTACTGATGGGCAATTGAAATGGAGAAGGCAGTGTGGTGTATTTGAAATTTGGGGGCTCAAGTTCACACTGTGTTACTGTGACCAGGGCCTCAGTTTCTCCATTTATGGTTGTCCTTTGAACAATGCAGGGGTCGGGACACTGACCCTTGTGCAGCCAAAACTGGGTATAACTTTTGACTCCCCCAAAACTTAACTACTAACAACCAACTTTCTGGCCTGTCTTACGGATAACATAAATAGTTGATTAACACATATTTTGCATTTTACAATGTATATTATACGTTGTATTCTTATACTAAAGTAAGCTAGAGAAAAGAAAATTGTTATTAAAAATCACAAGGAAGAGAGAATATATTTACTGTTTATTAAGTGGAAGTGGATCATCACAAAGGTCTTCATCCTCATCAACTTCATGCTGAGCAGGCTCAGGGAGAGGAGGAAGAGGAGGGTGGCTCTTGCTGTCTCAGGAGTGGCAGAGGTGGAAGGAAATCCGTGTATAAGTACATCCATGCAATTCAAACTCATGTTGTTCAGGGGTCAACTGTATAAAGTAGGTGAAGGTCATTGAATTAGATGGTCTCTGAGGGAGCTCTCGTGGTGTGTGTCCCATGTCACAGGGTTGCCCAGGCTTATTTTCCTCACTGCGTTCTTGTGCTGCAAGGCCAAACCTTTTTGAAGTTTGAGACTCTCAAAAAAATTAAGAAAATTCCACTTTCATGAACTTATCTAGAATTTTTCAACCACAGAAGTCTAGGAAAAGGCTATTTATTATTATTATTTTTTATCTTAGAGACAGGGTCTGCTCTGCTGCCCAGGCTGGAGTGCAGTGGCAGGATCATAGCTCACTGTGGCCTCAAATTTCTGGGCTCGTGTGATTCTCCCATGTCAGCCTCCTGAGTAGTTGGGACTACAGGTGTGCACCACCACACCCAGGTAATTTTTAAATTTTTTGTAGAGACAGGGTCTCATTATGTCGCCCCAATCGATCTGCCCCCCTCGAGCTCCCAAAGTGCTAAAATTATAGGCCTGAGCCACCACACCAGGCCAGAAAAGGATATTTGAACATTATCATAGTTTAAGTTTTGCTTGTGTTAGGCTTTGGAGTGTGTTTTGAGCAGCGCGAGTGAGGTTGGAGGTTGGGTACCATAATCTTTTCAGAGCTCAGGACCTCTATGGGCTTAGCTGGACCCCATGTCAGCCTGAGGATTCCGTACGCGATGAGACTGCAGAAAAGCACTTCTGAGAATCGAGTAGTTTAGGATTCATAAGGTGGAGTGTGCCAACCATTCGACATACCTTTTATCCAGTGCTATAGAGCTTTCAGATAAAGACCTCTTGCTTCCTGTGATTTTTCCAAATAAGGAATGGGGATTTTTGTCAGCATAAATGTCAATGTAAATGTGCATCTGGGTGTGAGCCAGGCTAGCTACCTACTCAGAGAGATGCCACAGCCTCGGGTGGGTTTTCTCTGCGATCAGAAGCGTAACGAGTTGAGGCCATGTTTTCCTGTTTTAATTACTTTTCTGTCTGGAACATAATTTCAAAGAGGTCTCAGTAATCGTCAACAGTGGGTTTGGGGGTAAAGGTAAAGGGATCTTCTTGCCATTTCTCTTTGGGTGTTTATAGCTTCCCCCGGCCAGGTGATGGTCCTACAGTGTTGCAGGTTGTAAACACCTGCCCCCGCGTGGACCCCGGAATATGCATGCTGGGTCAGCCCATCACGCTGTTATGGTTCCGATACAAATGTCTTTTGCCAGAGTTATCTAAGATTTTACATCTATGAAAGCCAGAGCTAAGCTGGGGAGATCTTTGCGGAGCCAAAGTGATTCGCCCACGGAGGACAGAGTCACCTGTCTCTAGGGGAGGGGGCTTTCATGAGGAGAGCTGAAATGAGGAAGTCACACAACCTTTTTGTTCTAGTTCACACCTCAAACAGGCTTAAAGAGACAGACTCATGTGTAGAAAATGGCAGAGGCCAGAGGAGGGGACAGTGATTTGACGTGCTAAGCGTCCATTGTCTGGGCCGGAGGTCAGAGTTCGGAGCCCTACATATGTTTTTGGCCTGGAGAATGTTTAAAAATTGTGACTCAATTGCTGACCTTTCAAAAGGCAGTCATTTCACCTAACTGATCTTCAGCTTCTTTTGAAAAAAGAATTTCTGACAACGCTGAGCCGGCGTTTCCCCATGGCAACGGTTTCTGGAGCCATGAGGGGGCCGCTCCCAGTGCACCCCCAGCCTGTCACTGTGCCGTGTTCCCTCCCCTGCCTCCGCCGGCCTTTGCCTATTCCATGGGTTGCCGGGCCTGTGAGTATCCGAGCTTGAGGCCCCGGCTCTAAACCACGGCTGCAAACTCCAGTCCAGGCAAGGCTTTTCTCTTCCCCTAGCCTCAGTCTTCCCATTTGCAAAATGAGGAATTGGATTAGATAGGGTCCAAAATTTCTCCCAACTCTCAGATTCGTGATTCTGGGGTGATTAGGAATTTTAGAATGCTTTGGGTATATATTAAGAGGCAATTACATGAAGAATCCTAAAATTCATGAAGCCTTTGCAAAGCCATTTGTAAATCGTTATGGTGGGACTGAGCCTTCCAGCAGGGTGGAAGATTTGCGGGGGAGCAGAGGGGGCAGTTGTGCTGTGAGGTTCATGTCCATTTTTCACGCAGGCCAGGGGGCTGCAGGGATGTAGCTGTCGGTGGAGACACCTGTGCTTTGTGCCTATGTGGTGCTGAGTGTGTGAGTCCGGCTAGCGCTGCACAGCCCCGTGTGTGTTCCAGGCCTGTGTGTTGGCCTGAATCCTCAGGTCTTCTCTCCCATCTTCGCTGGTTCTGGGTGTGAGAAGGACACTGGATCAGGAGTAGCCACTCCCGATTCCTGCCTTGGGTCTGTCATGGACTTAGCGCGTGGTCCTGCCCATGTTCCTTCTTTCTTTCCACTTGTGTGAGACGGGAGGAAGTGTCCTCAGCTCTGACATCCTCTGGTCCTAAGGTCCATCTTCTGCTGCTACAGGAAACGTCGAGGGGAAGCCTACAGAGAAGTTGCCAGGTCCCCCGGGCAGATGGCAGATGTTGAACAGGACACAGACCCAGAGGGGCGCCTCAGTGAGCCACGGCTGCTGGTCCCAAGCAATCCCCGTTTAGTGGGAGAGAGAAAACACACACCCGAGAGTCTAGCACGGACGGGGAAAGAAGCGCCATTTGCCTCTTTTTCCTCCACTTTTAAGAGTCGTTAACATTCAACACCTGGACCTTTGCAGAGAAACATAAATAATTTAAAAATAAGAGCAGAAAAATATAAAAATATAAAGATTAAGTTAAAATTTGTCTCTCGTCAGGTCACAGTGAGTTTTCTAAAATGCATCTCCTAGGACATACTCAAAACAGTCTTTGTCCCGATAGAGTCTTTGTCCTTGACAGACCCTCCCTCCTTTGGCTCCAAACGCCCCTTTTGCTTCCCACCAGTGAGGGAAACCGTGACCCTCCGCTCCTGTCCTCCCCACACAAGCGTGCCCTGCTCCTGCTTGACCTGCACACCCGCCACTCCTCCTGCACAAATCCAGGAGAAGCCCCAGGACTCCATCCTGTGGTGCAGCTCACCTCGCTGACGTCCTCCGTGAGCACGTTCCCGTCCTCCTCTCAGCAGCCGGGCACGCGGCTCACTCACTGCCCCCTGCCCTCTCTGTGTGCGCTGTGTCTCCAACGCCATTGCAACCCACTTAACCATAGGGTTAGTGCTTGGAGTCCAGCCACGGGGGCTTTGGACACAGTGGGGGCCCAGGAAATACCTGTTGAGTGAACAAGAAAATGGGACTGAATGAGGGAAAAGCTAAAGGGAAGAGGTGCTATCTATGACAAGGGTGCACTGGCTCTAACACGGTAGGCTGTAGCTGACCTTCCGTCATCCTGCTATCAGCGTAGCTGCTGAGCAGCCCCTGCTCGGAGGCACAGAGGGACAGATGTCCTTCACAGGCTGAAAGGGACCAAAGTTTCAAGGTTGTCTTTGCTTGGTGCTTCGGAGGCTGACCAGCTGATGAGTTCCCTGAGAACACTGACTATTTTTCTTCCTCCAGGTGCCCTGCAGAGGAGAGCTGGGCGGGTCACTTTGTCTTCCTTATCTGTAACGCCACAGCCAAACATCATTAGTCTGGCCAGTTAGGGATGAAGGGCAGGCTGAGGAGGGCCAGAGCCTGACCACACACACATCACGCTAAGGAACCCACTGTTTATCTTCTCTCACTGCTTCTTACTGTGTGGCTGGTATTGCCTAGACGTTACTCAGGTACCTATTTTAATAAATAGACAAGAACGATGCATAATAACTATATTAGTCGGGGTTCTTCAGAGAAACAGAAGCAATAGGATGAGTGTGTGTGTGTGTGTGTGTGTGTGTGTAAGTGTAAAGAGATTTATTCTAGGGGATTATCTCCTGTGATTATGGAGCTGGCAAGTCCCAAGACCTGCAGGGTAAGTCACAAGCTGCAGACCCAGCAGGGCTGATGGCGAGAAAGGCTGGCGGGCTTGAGACCCAGGAAGAGCTGGTGTTTCAGTTCAAGTCCAAAGTCAGGGAAAAAAATGATGTTAGTTTGAAGGCTGTCAGGTGGGAAGAATTCTCTCCCCTGGAGGTGGGGTGTGTGGGGTGGGGTTTCAGCATTTTGTTTCATTCAGGCCTTCAGCTGAGTGGATGTGGCCCATCCACATTAAGAAAGGCAACGCGCTTTACTCTGCCTACTGATTTAAATGTGAGTCTCGTCCCAAACACCCCCACAGAAACATCCAGAATCATGTTTGACCAAATATGTAGGCATCCCTTGACCTAGTTAGGTTGACACATGAAATTAACCATCATGGTAACCAAATTGAGAGAGTTTTACGTGGTGAATTCTATTAACGTGGCTTACAGTCTTTGAGGATAATTTGTTATGTTTTACATTGTCCAAATGTACCACACCATGAATGAGCCAACTGCCCAGACCTTTGCAATGGGGAGGGAAGAGAGGGGAGGATGAGTGACAAGTACAAGGGTCCTTGAGTTCCCTGAGAACGTTTACTATTTTTACGCAAGTGTTTGCATTGGGTCTAACCAGCAAACCTACAGTCTGCATTTTGTCTCCATTAAAACTGAAGCTCAGAGAAATTAAGTCACTTGTGCCAGGTTACAGAGCCGGTAGATGCACTGCTGAGTGACACGCAGGTCTTCTGACCCCAAAGCCTTGCTCTCCGGCCTCTGTGATTGTCCACTTTGTGAGAACAAGCCGATTGTTAGACAGCTGACCGGTCATTCCCAAAACCCTCCCCTGCTCTGAATACATCCACACCAATTTGCTTGTTGTGATGGATGAAAATGGTTTCATGATTCTGTATATTATGTTGGTACAGCGGGCTCTACCTATAATAAACATCTGTTCTTTCTTCATCACGGCATTATTCTGAGACAGAATAAAAATGCAGAAGAGGACAGACAATTTTAACCCACAACAATTTTCAATTTTAGAGCACTTTGCAAATGGTGCTGAAGGAGGCACCTATTCCATGTGGAATAGACGAAGACATTTTGTTCCTTCCAAACGAACCTGGGGGGGAAAAAAGAAAGAATGAAAACCTACTTTTATTCTAAAAGCATTAAAAAGCTGCTGCTGTGTAGTCATCCACCAGCTTTGGGTGCCCGTACGGTGCCCAGCACAGGGCTGCTGCTGGGAGGGGGAGGGGAAAGCAGGCAGGCCCTGCCCTTGGGGGCGATCGGCTTAGACAGGGAACAGGGTGGCAGAAAGCAGAGGCCCAGGCAGACTAGCTCAAGGGTAATGAGGTATTGAAGGAAAGCACAGGCCAGCCAGGTCCCCAGGGGCGGGAGGGGGCACTGGGCTAGTTGCTGGCCCTCCTCCTAAGGGGGACACTGTCACACCCCCTGCTCACCCCACACCTCTGCTCCATTGTGCACGTAGCCACTTCCCTACTGATTAACTGCCGTGCCCACCACGGAGATGCAAGCAAATGAAAATATCCCAAAGGATGAGTAACCTCCCCGAAGGAGGAGGGAAATTGTCCATTAACTTTCTGTGTGGCTTTAGTCATGTATAGTCTCTCATCCTCAATTCTTGAGAGCTTCAAGCCACCATGTGGAATTCATTACCTGGAGGTGGTCATGCTGAAAGGTCACACATGGACTCTTCAGTCCAAGAGTCCAGTCCTCACTCCAAGGGTGCCTGACATGGGAGTGAAGCCATCTGGTCCTCCAGATCAGCCCACCTGCCAGCTGGGTTCCACTGAGTGATTTCAGTGGACGCCCTGTGGAGCAGAAGACTTACCCAGCTGAGCCTCACCCAAGCTCTGGACCCATAAAATTGTGAGATATAATAGCATGATTGATTTTTCTTAAAGCCACTAAGTTTTGGAGTGATTTGCTATTAAGTAATAGATAACCAGAATAACCATCCTTCAGACCTCTTTCTTGCCCAGATTGGGGAGGGTTTCAAGTGTTGGCCAAATAAGAACTGTGTTTCTGGAGAGGGGCGGGCGGTCTCATTGGCACGTGAGAGCATTTAGGGACAACTATGGCTCTGAAGTTGAGTCTCTGTGGAAGGCCTTATCCTCATCAGCTCTGATCTAACACCTCATCTCTAGGTGCGTGTGGTACACTTGAGCTTAAAGGGGCAGGATTGACCGTCATGGTTCTGGAGTTCTGAAGGAGGAAGTGCCGTCCTCTTCCAGCCATGAGCCTTCCTTTTTTTTAATTAATTAATTTTTTTATTTCAGCATATTATGGGGGTACAAATATTATGGTTATTTATATTACCCATGCCCCTCCCCCCTCGAGGCAGAGCTTCAAGCGTAACCATCCCCCAAACGTTGCACATCTCA
>VBSM01002608.1:164644963-164704685 GCA_008086735.1 Cheirogaleus medius
CTTTGTGTCCTAGGATATGGTCAATCTTAGAGAATGACCCATGAGCTGATGGATGAGACGAACATATATTGAGTGGTTTTGGGGTAGAATGTCCTGTAAATGTCAGTCAGGCCCATTTGTTCTAGAATTCTGTTTAATCCATTATTTCTTTGTTGATTTTCTGTTTAGAGGATCTATCCTGTGCTGTCAGTGGGGTGTTAAAGTCTCTGACTATTATGGTGTTGTTGTTTATTCATTTGTTTAGATCAAGTAGAGTTTGCTTTATGAATCTGGGTCACCTAGGTTGGGTGCATATATATTTAGAATTGTTATGTCTTCTTGTTGACTGTACCCTTCACCATTATATAGTGACCTTCTTTGTCTTTTATTACTTTTGTTGATTTAAAAACTAAGTTATCTGTAATCAGCACCACCACATCAGCTTTCTTTTGGCTTCCGTTTGCTTGAAATGTTGTTCTCTATCCCTTCACCTTAAGTCTAACTGCATCCTTGCAGGTTAGATGTGTTTCCTGAAGGCAGCAGATACTTGGCTTGTATTTTTTTATCCATTCAGCCAGCCTATGTCTCTTGAGTGGGGAGTTCAAGCCATTCACATTTATTGAGATAACTGATAGGTGGGGCAGATTTATGTTCATTTTGTTGGGTTGAACTTTGTTTTCTCTCTTGAGCCATTGTGGTGTCTGGGCTTTGATCTTTAGCTTTTGAGTAGATTTACATTCGTGAGTGTTTATTGTGCTGATCCGTGGGTAACACTGTTTTGAGTACTTCTTGAAGGGCTGGTCTTGTCTTGGTGAATTCCCTCAGTATTTGCTTATCTGAGAATAAAATTCTAGGTTGGGCATTATTCTGTTTCAGAAGAATGAGAATGGGACCCCAGTCTCTCCTTGCTTGTAAAGTTTCAGTAGAGAAGTCTGGCGTTATTCAGATTGGCTTTCCTTTGTATGTTACTTGCTTCTTTCATCTTACAGCTCATAGAAGAGCCTCTTTAGTTGATATCTTGGTCAGTCTGATGACTGCATGTCGTGACGTCTTCCTGTTTGCATTGAATCTCCCAGGGGTCCTTTGAGCTTCTTGACCTCGTATATTGAGATTTTTACCAAGGCCGGGAAATTTTCCTCTATTATATCTTCAAATAGCTTATCCAACCCTTGAGTGTTTTCTTCTTCCCCTTCGGGTAACCCTATAACCTTCACGTTAAGTTTCTTCACATAATTCCACATCTCTTGTAGGCTTTGCTCTTTTCTCTTGTTTCTCTGGTCTAACTCTGTGACTGCTTTATTTAATTGGAAGGTGTTATCTTCAATCTCTGAGATTCTTTCTTCTGTTTGATCTACCCTGTTCTTGAGGCTTTCCACTGTGTTTTGTAGTTCCCTGAATTGATTCTTCATTTCCAGGAGTTCAGTTAGATTTTTCTTCATAGTTTCAATTTCTTTAGTGAATTTTTGTTCCAGGTCCTGGAATCTTTTTGCATTTTCTTTGTGTTGGTCATCCAGTTGTTCTTGCAAGTTGTTGAATTTTCTTGCGATCCATGCTCTGAGTTCCCCTCAGTCAGCTGTAGGGCCCCAAAAGGGAAGGTCCCGTTCCCTGGAGATGCCCCAGCTGGAGGCTATATTGTCTCTCTCGGCAGCCGCAGCAGGGACGGGGGAGGGGAGAGTGCAGCAATATGGTGCCTGCCGCGCAGTCGGGTCTGTGCACATGGAGGTGCCCCGAGGGAGTTGGGAGCCTGGTGCCGCGTCCGCTACAGGCTCACCGCTCAGTGGCGGTGGCCGTCTCTGGGCTGGTGTCCGCAAGTCTCTCCAACTGCTGGGGAGCCCGCCAGCAGTCCAAGATGCAAGGGAGGGGAAGTTAACCGCTCCACCTACCCTTGTCGCTGGTCTCCAAGCTTCTTGGGAGGTCTCTCCTTCCAGTTCTCCTCCGCAACCTCCTCCCATGGAATCTCCCGTAGTCTCTGGCACTCCTCCTTCCAACTCCCGTCTGATGTATGGTCGTCTGCTTGCTTCTTTCTTCTAATTTCTTCTAGAAGCTGTCTTTTCTGCAGAGACACTCTGTTTGGCAGCGTTTCTCGTCCGCCATCTCGCTCCGCCCTCTCAGTTCTGCTACGAGCCTTCTTAGTCTACTAGTGCTAGAGGAGAAAGCTCTGCTCTCCTTCTTGGCTGGATGTGGCTGAGGTGTTTAGGGTACGATGGGACTGGCTTCTGGGGCAGAGGGTCTGGCTCATGGGCCAAGAGTGGGGCTTGTTCTCCTTGGCTTCCTCATCTTCTATGAACGTCCAGGGTCAGATCGAGGTCTTCTGTTCTTCATCGTATATCAAGGTCCAACAGTGGCAGCAAAAGAGCTGCTGATTTGTCAATATAATAACTGTACAAATCATGCCAAAAGTTTGAATTTCTGTAAACATCACTTTTTCTTTAAGTTATTAGTTATGTGCTCTGTGCCTGGTCCTTGGAGCTAGGAACTAGCTCTATAGAGACTACTATGACACAGTCCTGCCCTCAAAGCACTCACCACTGGCTAGAGGGTTAAGGTGTGCAAGAGAATTGCAACCCAGGGTGGTGAGTGCCACACAGAGGACTGTGCCAGGGGCTGCAGAAGCCAGGGGAGGAAAGGAGACATCCGCCAAGAATGTCTTGGGAATGGGTTGGATAAATTAGATAAAACAGGAATTAGAGCTTTTTCATGAGGAGAAGAGCCTCAGAAATCGAGTATGTCATAATTCAGGTCCTGCTGCTTCACAGATCACAGCAGGGGTGATGGCGAGAGACTCAGGTTCATGGAGAGCACAATGAGGTCCTGTGTCCTTGGAAAGGAAGGGTGAAGGTGACCCTGACAGATCCCACCAGAGGCCTCGGAAAGGAGTGGTGGCTCCTGCTTGGTTTCTTAGGGTCCTGAAAGTGACAGTGAGGATGGTGACATGCTTCTCTATTATCACTTTTAAATTCCCAAACACTTATGAGGGAGGAAATATCGCTTCCCATTTTACAGGTGAGGAAATGGAGGCTTCGAGTAATTAAGTGTTTTGATGAAGCCCACACAAGTAGTTAGTGGCTGAGACAGGTTTCTCATTTCATCTTGGTCTGGGATGAAGTTTCCCATTTCCTCTCTTCAGAAAAAGCAAACTTGGCCAGAGTCTGAGCCTCTGAGATTAATCTGTTGCATTGTCATTTTACAGAGTTTAATAGTCAGATTATCCAGGATTTGAAGGGGATTCTGAGGTCACCTAGTCAGCCCAACCATAACTTAAAACTCTATTGCACTTTTCCTGCTTGAAAGATTATGAAAGTGATAGTAGAGATCACCTTCCCTTCAGTTTTCTGTTTTGCAGAGCTTGATCATCATAACAAATAGTACATTTTGCCTTTCTCCCTCCTTATATGATACACATTTTCTCATGTCTCACTCCACCTTCAGGAGGATTGAAATTTATTGGGATACAAAATCATCTATTCTCTTTGATCTTGATTTTGTTATGTGGTCGAGAAGACCAGATGGAAATACATCCAAATGTTAAAAGTCATCATCTCTGGGTTATGGAATAACTACTGATTTATATGTCTATCTTTACGTTTTTTTCTGTATGTTTTTACAGTGAAACGCCCATTATGTGGAAATGTTTCGGCACAGCCCGGCAGTCTGCATCTCAGATCCAGAGTCATCAAACCCTGTCTCGACCCAGGAGGTCCGGGGAGAGGGTCCTTTTCTCAAGAAGAGAGTGGGTGAAATTGACAGAGATCAAAGTCCTCTTTGAGCTAGTCTTTGTGGGTGCCAAATGGAAGTGTTATTTTTCTCACCCTATTTCTCAGAGATGTTGGATAAGATCAAAGAGGCAAAGTCAACAAGTTTCTTTGAACTTTCTAGAAGAAAGAATGGTTGCAGGACAAAGTGTTATTTATTTCTAGCAGTAGAAGAAGGTGCTCCTGAGAGACGTGTGTTGTGCTAGCTTGATTGATATCCCCATTGTTGTTTATAATAGCAATGCTGAGCGTGATAAACCCATTAGGCCAATTCCCATACCAACCACCTAGGGAAATGGCACATCTGACCTTGCTACTCTACTGCTTGAAAGCTTTTCAGGGCTCCCCGTTGCCTGCAGGATAAAATTCGATTCCGTGTTAAGGAATACAGGTTGTCTACTGACACTCTCTACTCTGAGCGTTAAGCCTCAGCAAGTCCAACTACATCTTGGGGCCTTTGTATATGCTTGGCCCTATGTCCAAAATGCCTTTTCTCCTGGGGTATACCTTGAAAATGCCTATGCAACCTTCAAAACCATGATCCAGACACCTCCTCTCTGAAGCCCTCCGGGGCTTCATTTCCCCTCCTGAATGAATCGCATACTTCATTATCACAGCAGCAGCTCACATCTTCTTCCACTGTTACATGAAACACAATGCTGCGTCTACGTGCTTGCTTTTCTGTGTTCCCAACAGGCCGTAAACTCTTGGATGGAAGAGATGATGTCCTGTTCATCACCGTACTCCCAGTGCCAGGCAAATGACTGACACGGAGGATCCACACCGAGGAAGCTTGTTGCCCTGAAGCGTTGAGCCGCACGAGAGAAGAACAGCAGGATCCCGGTAGCGTGAGTCTTGAAACAACGTGTAGTAGAGAAACATCTTGAGAAAAAGAACTAGGAATTTCTTTGTGTAATTTGCAATTTAGTCGTATGCCATAAATAAGTTCAGTTTCATTCTTGCCTGTTTGTGTTATGCTGCAACAATCCTAACCCTGTCAAAAGCTCCGAGCCACTGTGAAATACTGCTCCGTTCCTTGATGAAACAGAGACTGAGAAGAGGTGAAGTCGCAGGTGGGACATCCAAGTGCACAACTGTATACACAATCACTGTCCTTGTGCATCGGTATGGCTGGGCAGCCGGAGGTGGTGTGCCAGCCTGTTTTATAAGGTGGGGCATTTTGAAGGAAGATCTCTGGGGACAGCTTCACTTCCAGCTTGGTCAACAATGATGACAGTATCTGCTAACCTGATGCTGCAGTGAAATGGAAATTGCCTCCGTCAGGAAGGTGACTTCAGACAGGACTCTGGCTCGCTGGGCCACCAAGAATCAGCCTCTGGGGTTATTGGAGCAGGAATTGCATTGGTGTCTCCAGGTCCCATCCCTTTTTTCCTTGGGATAGGTTTCATGTCAAGCCCTCGTCCAAGTCTGAGTCTGGGAGAGACATTTTCACAAACATTTTATATAAGCTAATCTCCTTTTATATTCTCTAAATTTTAACCTCCTCCAAATTGTCATGGCTAAAATGGCACGTTATCAGGAGAAAGGGCATGTTTGTTTCCATTATTTCCCTTTGATTCTGTAAAACTCTAGTTCCTATTCTGCTCAGAGGACTTTTTAAAATGTTTTAAATCTTCTATGTCCAAACTCCTGGGCGTTCCATGCCAAACCTCAGAACTTTTGTATCAGATAAGACGAAGCAAACACTCTCATCTTTTCAACTTTTGCTGTCAGTGTGGAGTGGAGGGGAGAGGCTGTCACAGGCTCCAAGCTCCAAGGGCTCACCTGTGTAATAGAGGTAGTTATTAGAGGAGAGGTTGTTAGAATAGAGGTGCTTATTATCAAGAGGTCTGGCTGTTCAAAGTCATTTGGCCTCAAAGAACTGCTTAGAGAGGGAAGGCCGAGCGGTGGATTTACAATTCTCTATCTTTAAATATCTTTCTACATTTAAAAAGTATTACACGTTCATTTGGTTTGAAAAACCTCAATTAGCAGAAATTCATACAAAGTGAAATGTAAAATACTCATTGTTCTCAATTTGTACAAACCAACTCCATTCCCCGGAGGTAATGACTGGTACCAGTTTTCTATGCATGTGACATTTTTTGTGTGTGGTACATGGCATCATACTATATATATATAGTATATCAGGGCTCCGATAGGAAACAAATGGCACATTGGAATTATGATAATTTGAAGAGAGTTTAGTTAGTTATAAAGGATTAGTTACAAAGATAGGGGTGACTTGCTAGGGACCCGCAAAGCATAGAGCAGGAAACTGGGGCTAGTGGCAGCAGAGATGTTAGTAGCCCTACGTCCGAAGGAATTGGGGGCAGGCTTGTCACTGGAATGGAGAAGCGGAATGTGTTGTGGAGCAGAATGCTGCTTTTCGGCTGGGGGTGCACAGCCAGCACCAGGCAGCCCTGCCGGAGGGAGCGGGGGGAATAGAACTTGGCCCTCTCTCCTCCTCTCCGCTGATGTGCTTCTGGGCTCCCCAGTGGCTGATTCCGACAGAGGATGGGTCCACACAAGTCTGTCTTGGGGAGGGGGCCGAGGGCAGGGAATGGAAGAGTGGAGAGTGGACCTCTATCTGACACATGCGCTGTGTTGCCCAGGTGGACTGAACTCCTGGGCTCAAGTGATCTTTTCCATCAGCCCCCGCCAGTAGCTGTGACTACAGGTGTGAGCTTTTTTAAATTTAATAATCTATTGTGGATACATTGTCGTTTGCAAAATGCTCCCTCGTATTGTGTAGCTCCGCCATGAATCATTCATCTAGTTGTCTATCAAAAAACATTTAGCTTATTTCAGGTTTTTTGCTATTACCAACAAGGATGATGCACATTTTTTGTAGATAAATTTTTGTGTAGTTGTACCAGTTTATCAAAAACATAAATTGCTTGCAGTAGAATTACTGGTTTGAAGAATGCGTGCATTTTAATGTAGATAGATTCTATCAAATTACCCAAACTTACGTTCTACCAGCAGCTTTTTGGTATGCCCTCGACCAACACTGGGTATTGTCCATCGTTAAATCCTTGACATTCGGACAAGTGAAAAAGGATATATTGTGCTTCTTTCACTGTGGATTCAGTTTGCCATCTTTATATGTTTATTGGCCATTTAAATTGTGTCTGTGTGGTTCTTGAAATCTGTTACTTCACTTTCTGTTGTGGATTGAATGTTTCCTATATTAGTTTTAAGAGCTTTTGCCTATTAAAATAAATTAGCCTTATATCTGTGATATAAGTTGTAAACCTTTCTCCACACAGCTCTTTATTTGTATTTTGATATGGTTTTGATTTTTTTTCCTATGGTCATATTATAGTTATTCATTTTTATCAAATCTAATTTGTTGCTATATTTCTTTATGACTTCTTATTTTCATAGCTTGCTTTAAAAGATTTTCCTTATTGTGAAACTATAAATACATTCTTGGCTGAGCGTGGAGGCTCATGGCTGTAGTCACTGCACTCTGGGAGGCTGAGGTGGGAGGACTGCTTGAGCTGGAGTTCAAGACCAGCTTGGGCAACAGAAAGAGACCCCATCTCTACAAAAAATACAAAAATTAGCTGGGTATGGTGGCAAGTGCCTGCAGTCCTAGCTACTTGGGACACTCAGTCAGGAGGACCGCTTGAGCCCAGGAGTTGGAGGCTGCAGTGAGCTATGATCTTGCCACTGTACTCTAGCCTGGACAACACAGCAAGATCCTATCTCCAAAAAAAAAATAAAAAATATACACATGTTCTTTTCTCTTTCTCACTTTTCTTTATTTCTTCTTTATGTGTTTTTATTTTCAATCTAATTGGAATTAATTTTTATGTAAGAATAAGATAAGAATGTGGTTTAGTTTTAGCAAATGGCTGGCCAGTTGTCATAAAATTATTGATTAAATTATCCTTTTTGTCATTGGTTTAGAATACCTCCTTTAATATTGCCTATGTTTTCACATGGACTTGAATTTATGTTTGAGCTCTTTAAGCTATTCTGTTGTTCTGTTTATTCCTGAAGCAATACCAAGTTGTTTTGAGTATTTTAGCTCTATGAGATATTTTAATATTTGGGATCAGTCTTCACCATTATTCACAAGAGATTTTTTTTCCTGATTTTTTCTGAGCTTTTCAAATGTTTTCCCCCAATAAACTGTAAAATCATTATGTCTAGTTCCAAAAATATCATCTTGACATTTTGACTAACACTTATAAATTATTTAAGGAGATAGTTTCAAGAATATTAATAACAGATTGTGTGTAAAAATACAAAGCCTGAATGTCTATTGACAAGATGCTATATTAAAACAGATATAATGCATCAGTGAAAAATAATGTATTGGTGTTATCTGCATCAATATGGATGATTCTCCCTAACATAATATTAAGTAAAAAAGAGTAAGTTACAGAGGAAGACCATATTATATGTATGTACATACGAATGTATTGATATACATGCATGTGTATATAAAATAAAAATGTGTATCTTGCTTAGTAATACATATGTAAGTAGTAAAAGTGAAAAGAAATGCATGGAAATGATAAGCACAAATTCAGGAATGTGGTTGCTCACAGTAGGATGAGTAGAAACAGCCAGGGAGTGGACATAGGTACCTTCACCTCTGTTGGTATCATTTTATTTTCTAAAACTAAGCTACAGAAGAATTTGCTGAGTTATTCTTTCTACTCTTTTGTATGTCTTGGATGTTCATAATCACTTTTAATTAAAAAGGTCTGCTGAGTATATAGATAAGTCATACATAAAATGGGAAGATATACTTATTCTCAAAGAATGTCAATATTATAATATTTTCAAATCTCCATGACTCCTAGTATACTTATCATTTCTTAACATTGTATTGAGACAATTTAAATATTTATGTAAATATATGTTTATAAAATTATTAACACAAAACCAAGGTTAAAATAGGAAAATATTTGCCTGATTATTTAGAGAGGAACTCCCTCTCTATTAGAGAAATCACAAAGAATTAAATGGATTTGACTACATAAAGATTTTTTAAAAATCTTCAATACTACCCAAACATCATAAAAAATTCAAAAGACAAATGAGAAGTTAGAAAAATATTTATAATAATATATTAAAGGATTCATATGCTTAATGTATAAAAATATTCACACCAATCAGTAAGAAAACACTAAAACTACAATGAGCAATGAGCAAAAGACCTGAACAGGAAATTCACTGGAGAATAGATACAAATGTCCAATGAACAAATAAAGCAAACTGACCCTTATTAAAGTCAATTAAAACAACAAGGTCAATAGTTTTTTAACTTGATAAATAAACAAAGATTAAAGATAATATGGAAATATTGACAAGAGCCATGAGGCACTGCTAGGGGGGGTTTCCCCTGGTAAAAGTTTTAGAAAGTAATGAGAAAATATCTTCAGAGCCTTAAAACAAATAACTCTTTGAAGCAGTAATCCCTTCTAGAGAGCCATGCTGGGCAAGTAGAGAGAAAAATTCAGACAAATATTAATTTGTGTGGATATTCATCCTAGTTTGCATGTACCTTTACTCTACCAAGTCTTCAAGGACAAAGATGTAATCGAGGCACTTCACTGTTTTCTTGGTAATGTTTTCATGACATCTTGTTGCTCTAAATCCTCACCTCCTGCTGAAAAGACACTGTGTAGATGTGGTGTTCTTACCTTCAGAAGCAAAAGGATGAGACGTGCTCATGTGTTGTTCGGGGAAAAAAGAGTCCCCTTAACCGCTCGGGAGAAATCCATGTCCTGCCTGCATGTTCCTATTTCTGCTTGAGGTTTTCTTCCACAGTCTGCTGGTTTAGCGCAGGGTTTCCCGACCTTGGCACCTTTGACATCTGGGCCTGGATGGTTCTGTGCTGCGGGTCGCCTTGTACACTGCGGGTTGTGTAGAGCATCCCTCACTGCTACCTGTTAAATGCCAGTGGATGACAAACAAAACGCCTCTGGACATTTCTGAATGTCCCGTAAGGGAGGAGAAAATTGTTCCCTGTTGAAAATCACTGCTTTCAAGAGTGAGTCTTACCAGGAGGGTAGATCTCTTGTTCCCCTGGGGTTCCCACCCCTAGACCCTTTTTCTCAGTGCCACATTATAAGAAGAGCTTGTGAGATGGGATGACATCAGAGTGGCTAACTTTGGAAAATGCTGCCATCTGCCACAGCCACACCAGCTTTGCTGCTGACCCCCTGTGTGTTCACAGGTTGTCCTTTTCTTCTGTGGGCCTCAGTTTCTCCAACTGCGAAATGAAAACTTTGAGCTTGAATCCATGGCTTTTAAGGAGGCTGTCTTGGCCTATGTAGGAGCTGCCGTGACTTAAAGGGTCAGGGAGGAGGACACTCCTCTTTCTTTCCCCAAAGGAACTGTACTTCTATATTTTCCATTTTGGTCTTTCATATACATGTTGTAGCAATGTGATCATGCGCATGCATTGCCAAATGTTCTAATGATGCCTATTCTGTGACGGTCGTGGGGGTCCCTGGGGACAAGTGTATACTCTGGAGTGAG
This sequence comes from Cheirogaleus medius, assembly GCA_008086735.1. Taxonomy (NCBI): domain Eukaryota; kingdom Metazoa; phylum Chordata; class Mammalia; order Primates; family Cheirogaleidae; genus Cheirogaleus; species Cheirogaleus medius. The sequence goes on from VBSM01002608.1 coordinate 164,655,202, forward strand.
AAGGGATGGAATTTTCCACAGAAGGGACTAGGACAAGGGCACACCCTGGTGTGAGGGAGGATGGAGTTTTCACGGAAGGGAATTAGTGTTCCTAGGGGAGAGTGGTTAGCCATAGGGCAGGAAACTCGATTGGCCCTTGGCTTGTCCAAGGCTGATGGGCTTGGACTCAGGCGGAGGGGAGCCACGTAGTGCTGCTGCCTTCATGGGTACTGTTCCCAGCACACAGAACACAAGACAGACAACACCCAAGGCTTTGGCTTTCACCGGGAACAGCAGCGAGCAGCTATGCAGGGCCAGGATCTGTGGGGTCCTTTAGCCTCAGTGTGGGTGTATTTGAGTTTTATTCTTGTTACAAGAGGGGCCGGGACGGACCCAGAAAGAGCTGTGGCCCATCCTCAAGGCCAGCCCAGGGTGTCAGCAGCAGGCACCTGAAGACACAGCTGTGCCTGTTGGGGGCTGGCGTTAGGGGGCCAGAGAGACTCAGTGCAGAGCTGTTCCTCCTGGCCCTTTGGTGTCCTAGAATGGGGAAACTTCCAGAAATAGCTAGGATGCTCCGTACAAGTGGGCTCATGGGAGACAGCAAGTCAGGAGACAGCTGGGCTCCACTTTTAGAAATGAATTAATTCTTAAAGTAAAGGGTAGTACCAGGGGCCTCTGCCGTTCTGACGTCCTCATGGCGAGGGTCGTAGCCCTGGTTCACTGGCTGCACTGGCTCCATGAAAGGGTCTCAGGGATGCCTGGGCCACCGGATATGTCCAATTCCCAATCCGTGCTGACTCCCCGCCTCTGTTGTGATGCTTATCTACCTCATTTTTCACAGGTGTTCAGACAGAACCAAACACTGGTCTGTCTCTGCTCTCTGTCATCAGTGTTTCATGTAGATGCTGTCACAGAGAAAAACAATCCTTGAAAAGTTATTTTTTTCTCTCGCAACATGACTGAAGATTTTACAGAGATGTGGAGGTGAGAAAAATCCGGCTTTTAATCCCTTGAAATGTGAAAAGTAGTTTTAATAGTGTCATTTGCCATTTTTGCTATCTTACTCAGATCCGTTCTATTTATTTATTTTTTCCTGAGCCCAGCTGAAAGTATGATAAGATCCGCAGTCCCCACGGTGAGCCTGACTTCAGAGCTCAGCGATCTGAGAGATGGAGATCTTTCAGAAAAAGAACTCATTAGCGTGACTCGAGAGTCTCGGAAGGTAATCATTTCAAGATGAAGTGTTGAGAACAACACCGGGCTTTTGTCATGACTGAAGGAATCTCTTTCCTGGGCAACCTGACAATTTCCAAAGCTGCTTCCCTGCTGGACACGGTTACCAGGAGCTATTTTAGGGAGTCCTGAGCATCTTGCAGTGAGGGTTTTGACAAATCAGACACAAACAGGCTAAATGTGTGTGTCCTCACATTCCTTTCTCATTGGGTCGTGCCATGGTTTGATATTTGTCCCCTCCAAAAGTCACATTGAAATTTAATCCCCATTGTGGTGGTATTGAGAGGTGAGGCCTTTAAGAGGACTCTGCCCTCGTGAATGCATTCATCCATTCATGGATTGATGGATTAATGGGGTATCACGGGAGTGGGAGGGGTGGCTTTATAAGAGTAGGAGAGAATTGAGCTAGCACTCTCAGCCCCTCACCACGTGACGCCCTGCACCACCTGACTCTTCAGAGAATCCCCACCAGCAAGAAGGCTCTCGCCAGATGCCACCCCTAGATGTTGGACTTCTTGGCCTCTGTGACTGTAAAAACTAAATTTTCTTTCTTATAAAATACCCAGTTGCAAGTATTCTGTTATAAGCAACAGAAAATTGATGAATACAGGGAGATTAAGAGATTGCATCCAGAATTTTCAGGAAGCAGGAAAATGCACTCTTTCTCAGCTGCCGTCACTGCATGGGGCAGCCGGGCCAAGTCAGCCTGTTGCTTAGAAAAGCAAGTCAGAGTTGGTATGAATCTTCCTCCTCCTAACTACGACTGCTACGTGAGTACAACTTATTGAAACTTCCATTTAATAGTCCTCGGGGTTCAAAAGATGAATAGGACATCACCTCTGCCCAGGAAAAGACACGTGATTCAAGCCGGCACAGTGAGTGGGTGGCACGGTGGGGTTTGGGGTTCATTGCTTTTGCCTTTCATCCTGGTGTGGGTGAAGTCCATAGAGATCCAGAATCTTCCAAGGAAGCATATACTGAGCCCTTATCTTCCTCAGTTGTCTCCAAAATTTATGTCTTCCTTCCCACTTTGGATGCCTTCTTAATTGTATTAATAGCTGCCATTTAATTTGACATCTATGAGTATGCAAATCATGACAAAAGGTTCACCCACACAAACTCATTAGTGCTCACAGCAGTCTAGGCTAACACTAGGTAAGCAGATGTTTCAAATATGAGGAAAAATGTTAGAAAGCTTAGGTCGGGGAATGCAAGTGACCTGCTAGAGGCTACACAGCCTGTAAATGGCAGAGCTGCAATTCAAATCCAGGTCTCAGTTCCAAAGTTCACCAGCTTTGGATCATTCTGTCTCATTCTAAATCTATGTTCATAATTAGAAAAATTCTAGGAGTAATTCTAGAAATGATCAGTGTGCTTGTTAACTTCTGGAACTTAGAGGCTAAATCCACCTCCCTCTTTCTTTGTTTCTTTTGACCTTCAAATTCTTTTGTTTGTGTATTGTTCTCCATTAATTTCAAATTGGGTCTCAAGAATGTTTTCTTTTTCTTCATCATATATATGTGTCTTTATTTATTGTTGTGGTAAGAACACTTAACATGAGATGTACCTTAGCGGATTTTTAAGTGCATAATGTAGTATTGTTAACTATAGGCACAATGTTGTAAAGCACATCTCTAAGCTTATTCATCTTGTATGACTGAAACTTCGTATCTGTTGAATAGCAACTCCCCATTTCCCCCTCCCCAACCCCAGAGAACTGCCATTCTACTTTCTGTTTCTATGAGTTTGATTATCTTAGATACCTTATATAAGTGGAATCATGCAGTATTTATCTTTCTATGACTAACTTATTTCACTTATCATAATGTCCTCTAGGCTCATCTATATTGTTGTACATTGTAGGGTTTCTCTTTTTAAGGCTGAACAATATTCTATTGTATGTATATATCACATTTGTTTATTCATTTTTGTTCATTGATAGACACTTAAATTGATTCCACAACTTGGCTATTGTGAATAATCCTGCAATGAACGCAGGAGTGCAGATACTTCTTTAACATATTGATTTCATTTCCTTTGAATATATACTCAGAAGTGGGATTTCTGGATCATATGATAGTTCCATTTTCAAATTTTTGGGGAACCTCCATACTGTTTTCCATAGCGGCTGCACCATTTTACACTCCCATCAACAGTGTACGAGGGATCTCTTTTCTCTAAATCCTGGCAAACACTTGTTATCTTTTGTTTTTTTGATAATAGTCATCCTAATAGATGTGAGGTTTTGATAATAGCCATCTTAACAGAAGTAATGTTCTCATTGTGGGTTTGATTTGCATTTTCCCAATGATTAGTGACGTTGATCATCTTTTTATGTACCTGTTGGCCATCTGTATGTCTTCTTTGGAGAAATGTCTGTTCAAGTCCTTTGCCCATTTTAAAATTAGGTTATGTGTTTTTGTGCTATTGAGTTGTATGAGTTCCCCAGTATTTTAGATATTAACCCCTTATCAGATATATGGTTTGCAAATATATTCTCCCATTTCATGGGTTGCCTTTTAACTCTGTTGGTTGTTTTCTTTGATGTGTAGAATCTTTACTTTGATATTGTCCTGCTTGTTTGTTTTTGTTGCCTGTGCTTTTGGTGTCAAATCTGAGAAATCATTGCCAAGACCAATGTCATGAAGTCCCTATTGTTTTCTTCTAGGATTTTTAAGTGTTAGGTCTTACATTTAAATCCTTAATATATTTTGAGTTGAATTTTGTGTATGCTGTAAGATAAAGAAATGATTTCATTTTTTTTGCATGTGGCTATCTAGTTTTCCCAGCATCATTTGTTGAAGAGACTATCTTTTCCTCCTTCTGTAGTCTTGGTACCCTTGTTAAAGATCAGTTGACCATATATGTATGGGTTTATTTCTAGGCTCTGTATTCTATTCCATTGGTCTTTATATCTATCTGTATGCCAGTGGCATACTGTTTTGATTACTGTAGCTTTGTAATATATTTTAAAATCAGGAAGTGTGAGGCCTTCAGCTTTGTTCTTTCTTAAGATTGCTTTGACTATTCGGGGGGTTTTGTAGGTCCATATGAATTTTAGGATTTTCCATTTATGTAAAAAAAGGCCATTGGAATTTTGATAGGGATTGCATTGAACCTATATATTGCTGTATATAGTATGGACAATTTGACAATATTAAGTCTTCCAATGCATAAACATGGATGTTCTTTCATTTATTTGTATCTTTTTAAATTTCTTTCATCAGTAGGTTGTAGTATTCAGTGTACAAGTCTTTTACCTTCTTGGTTAAGTTTATTCTTAAACATTTTACTGTTTTTGTTGTCATTGTAAATGGAATGGTTTTCTTAAGGAATTTTTGGATTGTTTGTTGTTAGTGTATAGAAACAACTGATTTTGTATCTTGCAGCTTTACTGAATATATTAGTTCTAAAGTTTTTTTTTAATGTAATCTTTAGGGTTTTCTGTATATCAGATCATGTCATCTGCAAACATAGATACTCTGAATTTTTCATTTTTGAATGGAATGCCTTTTATTTTATTTTTTTTTTTCTTGCCTAATCACTCTGTCTAGAACTTCCTGAACCTTGTTGAATAGAAGTGGCAAGAGAGGTCATTCTTGCCTTGTTCCTGGTCTTAAAGGGAAAGGTTTCAGTTTTTCATCGATGCATATGATGTTTCATATATGCTTTTATTTATTTATTTTTAACAGATTTATTGAGGCATCAGTAAAATATAAAAATGTATATATTTTAGGTATACAACTTGATGTTTTGATATATACACATTGTGAAACAATCAGCACATTCCAGCTACTTAACATACCTTATATGGCCTTTATTTTGTTGAGATAAATTCCTTCTATACCTAGTTTGTTGAGAGTTTTTATCACGAATTTTGAATTTTGTCAAATGCTTTTTCTGCACCGATTGAGATGATCCTGTGATACTTATCCTTTATTCTCTTAGTATGTTTTATCGCATGCATCAATTTGCATCTGCTGAACCATCCTTGCATCCCAGGGATAAATTTCACTTGGTCATGATGTATGATTCATTTAATGTGCTGTTAAATTTGAGTTGCTAATATTTTATTGATGATTTTTTGCTTCTATACATCTATGTTCATCAGAGATATTGGCCTATAGGTTTTTTAAAAACATTTTTTGGTAATGTCTTTGTCTGGCTTTGCTATCAGGGTAATGTTGGCCTCATAAAATGAGTTTGAGAAGTATTCCCTCATCTTTGATTTTTATGAAGAGTTTGAAAAGGACTGATGTTCATTCTTCTTTAAATGGTTAGTAGAATTCGTCAGTGAAATGTGCTGGGCTTTTCTTTGTTGGGCAGTTTTGATTTCTGATTCAATCTCGGTATTTGTTATTGGTCTGTCCAGAGTATCTATTTCTAATGTTTCAGTCTTGGTAGACGGTATGTTTCTAAGAGTTCATCCATTTCTTCCTGGTTATCTAATTTGTCAATAACACTTGTTCATAGTAACCTTAGGATCCTTTTTATTTCCCTGGCATCAGTTCTACTGTCTCCTCTTTCATTTCTGATTTTATTTATTTGAGTTTACTCTCTTTTTTTCATAATTAGTCTAGCTAAGGGTTTGCCAATTTTATCTTTCCAAGAACCAACTCAGTTTTTTTGATTTTTCTACTGTTTTTCTATTCTCTATTTTTGCTTATTCTGCACTAATATTTATTATTTCCTTCCTTCTGCTAACTTGGAGCTTCGTTTGAAGGAGACTTCAAATCTCCACTTTCAATAGCAAATAGAACAACCGGATGGATAACCAATAAGGAAGCATCAGACTTGCAATGGGCTTAGCAGACGCACACTGGAAATTCTCCCCTCCTCTTTATTCTATGTCCCTGCCTCCCCTTCTGCTTAGAGGAGAAAGGACAAATAAAAGATGGTTTTACCCTCTGTACTTTATGTATTAGTTTGTTAGGGTTATTATAACACCACAGACTGGGCAACTTAACAGAAGTTTATTGTCTCATGATTCTGGAGGGTAAAAGTTGGAGATCGAGGTCTACAGATGTGGTTTCTCCAGAGGCCTCTCTCCTTGGCTTGCAGACCTTTTTTAAGACCTTTTTTAACCTTAATTACCTCCTTGATATCACTCTATTCAAAGGGGCTTGAGCGTTGTGATCTAAGTCTCTGGTCACTGCAGCTGCATCAGCACCGGGGGTGCCCCAAGCCCAATAATGCTGTGACTCTTGCAGACTCCTGGTGGTAGCACCTTGGTAGACTTGGGTAAGGCACGGGAGAATTCCCTGGATTACCAGGTAAAGTCTCTCGCTCTCTTACCTCACTGTCTGTGCTGGGCTGCTAGGGTAGGGGGAGGAGTGACGTGGGCACCCACTCATGCCACCAGCACCAGGTCACACCTGAAGCCACCGAGTCTCACCCAAAGTGGTGACTGTTATCTAGTTACCTCTGGTGTTTATTCAAAGCGCGAGGGCTATTTAGTCAGTAGGTGGTGAGTCCTGCCAGGACTGGGTCCTTCCCTGCAGGGCCACATGTTTCCTTCTGGCCCAAGGTGGGTTCAGAAATGCTGTCCAGGAACTAAGGCCTGTATCAGGGGCTCTGGGAGTCTGCTTGGTACTTTATTTTACTGTGGTTGAGCTGGTACTCAAGTTGCAAAACAAAGTGCTCTGAAATTTTCCTTCTCCTGTCCCTAAGTGGAAGAAGACTCTCTGGGCTGCACTGCTTGGAGTTGTGAGAGGGGTGACACAGGGACTGGCGTGGCTGCCACTGCTGGTGTCTCGCTGGGTCACATGCGCCACAGTCCACTGGCTCTGAGCCAGCACAGCCTCAGGGAATTGTCCAAGGACTGCAGCCTTTGTGGCCCGACTGCCTTATGAATTCAGTCCAGGTCCCAGGCTGCTTTTTGTAAGCCAGTGTGGGGCTCGCCAGAACTCGGGTTTGGGGACAGAGGATTTCTCTGTGGCTGGGCTGGTCTAAATGCTCCCTCCTGGGCATTGGCCGAATTCCGTCCTGTGCTGTGTTCCCCTTGCCACTGGGGCCCTGAGTTTCAATGCAAATTCCTATAATCCCTTTACTCTCCCTGCCCCGGGCACACAGATTCTCTCCCGACTCACAGATTCTCTCCCGACTCGGCACGCTGGCGTGGCACTGCTGGGGATGGGGAGGGGTGGCGTAGACAATGCAGACTGTTTTTTCTGCCCTCTTCGGTGCCTCTTTCTTTGATATAATGTTGAAACCAGATCGTATGAGCACTCACTTGAGTTTTGGTTCTTCTGAAGGTGCTTGCTTGTGTGGATAGTTGTTGAATTTGGTGTTTGTGTTGGGGGATGATCACTGGAGGTTTCTATTCAGCCATATTGCTCCATCCCCTCCCCTAAAAATATTTTTTGTAGAAATGGGGGTCTCACTATGTTGTCCAGGCTGGTCTCAAACTTCTGGCCTCAAGCTGTCCTCCCACCTCAGCCTCCCAAAGTGCTGGGATTACAAGTGTTGAGCCACTGCGCCTGGCTGAGAAGTCAGTTCTTAACCACATGTAATTCTATAAGCATTTCTGGGACATCTACTCTCTTCCAGGCACTGTGCTGAGGAATGAGAGTGTAAGGACAAAGACTTGCTCTTGAGTTGCCAACCTTCCAGGCCAGGGGTCATTTTAGTCAAGGATTGACAACATATTAGAGAAGTTTGCAGTACAGACCAGCCATTTGAAGTTGCTTGTGGGGAACAGCTGTATCCCCAACAAGCCAGGCCTTGATGCCTTGCTCAGGGCTCAGTGCTGGGTACGGGCACTGCGTGTTCTTATAACCTTGGCTCCATTTCCAGTCTTCCTGAATGTCCCTTCTTTGCCTCAGCCTAATGTCCCTTCCCTGACCACGTTGTTTTGATTGAACACTTAGCTTCTCCCTGCTATTTAGTTTACATATTGTTCAGATTTTAAGTTCCACGTGGCAGGTCCTTGTCTTTTGTATTTTACAATTTGAAAAGTTCAGTCTACATGTGTGATGCCCTTTGTAAGCCATGAATGTTAATCAGAGTTTGAGTGTCAGCCCACAACAAATGTTGACCTGACAATGTCTAAATCCTGAAAACGTTCGAAACCAGAATGCAAATCCATTGTCCTCACAACTCTCTATAATTTCCATTAATTGCTCTAATATGCTGGCTCCTCTTTTTGATTGCGTGCCCTTTAGAAGAAAATCATTGATACATTAATTATAGCTTTCATGCGGAGGTTTGAGCATTTCTAAACATTTATTTGGATTTCATGCCAAACTGGGGGATAATTGCATATAAAAGGATCATGCTGGGTTAGATACTGAGATGGGGTTTTCAAATATCCTTCCACCAGTATAAATAGCCCATTTGGCAGCTCAGGCATGCATCTCATCGCTCTGTGCAGCTTGACTGAGTCCGTTTTCTGTTTAGTGATAGCATAGGATAATGGAAGAGACTCCAAGAGGTAACCTTCAAGCTCAGTGGCCGAGACGTACTTTCTGGTGTAAAGTTGCAGCAGGTGACATTGTAAAGGCTGAGTCTTGGAGAAATGCTAAATGATGCCAGTAGCCCAGCCTGCTTCTTCTGCAGGGGATCCCAGAAGGACCCCTCCTGTCAGTGTGGGATGACCACAGTGCTGCCCAGGACTGGGGATGTCTCGCCTGAATCCCAGCAGCTGGCACCTCGTTGGGCCGCTCTCCTGTTGAAGGTCTGGAGGGGCATCCTGGCCTCTGGGCTGTGCCTATTGGAGGGGCTGGTGGTCGCTGTCCTGCTTCATGCCGGCCCCCTGACCTTCTTCCTCTTCCTTGCCCTCCTGACCTGTATATATTCCTGCTGGTTCAATTATGTAACATTTTTATTTAAGGTTTGCTTATCTTCTCCTGTGAAGCCACAGATGGAGAAGTAAAAACTGAGGGTTTTAGAGATTTATTCAAGAAGGAATTTGGCAAACAAATGGTTCCCATAAACACACACTGAGATTGTTTCCTCCTGGGTCGTCACCACCCACAGAGCTGGAAGGGAGCCGGAAGACAGCCCTGCGGAGCACTGGGATTGGGCTCCCGGGCGGAGACGCTTGTTCTCCACGTTTCTCCCGCTTGATGCATTTCTCTCAGGGGCAGGAGTCCCCAACCAAACAGGTGAATGGAGCACAGGACTGGGTCCTGGGAACTGTGGGTTTGTACCCCAGCCACCGTGTCCCAAGTGACCTTGGAGATGTCAGCCCAAATGGCCTAACCTCCACCAGCACATGGTAGCGCTTTAGTGCAACCACGCACGTTGACACAGAGAACGGCTACTGTTTAAAACTACCGTTTATTGGATATTCACTCTGTGCCAAGCATTAGGCTAGGTAATTTACATATATGATTTAATTTAATCTTCATGACAGCTTTGAAAATTAGTTATTATGAGGATCAGAGAAAGCAGATTGCCCAGAGTCATAAAGCTAATAAGAAAACCCCAAGCCCGGGATGTAGTTTGGACTCCAAAGCCTTTGTTCTTTTCCCTACACCAGAGATGCTGCCTCTCAGCCAACATCTTAGACCTATTCGAGTTCAAACGTACGTGTGTGTGTGTGTGTGTGCACGTGCGCATGTGTGCAAGCATGTCACGTGCGCATTTGGAAAAGACTGTGTTTCACCCCATGGGAGCGAGTTTTGTGTCTCCAGTTTCAATCCCCCAGGACACAGTTTTATTTGTCTCTTCCTGAGCCCTGAATTATTCCTGTTAGCCTCCCTCGGAAACAAGTACCGATGCCTTTTCTGTGTTTTCATTTTCTTTGTAAATGAAAACAATGTGATTTTTTTTTTTTTTTTACTTATTACAGGATAATCGAGCCCATCTACATGTCATAAATTATGTGGCTGATTTCTTATACCTTTGAGCCTCCTGTTATGTTTGACAGTTGTACTATTTTTGTTTACTGGGAAGTTGGGGGACTGAGGCACGTGCCTCCCTTATCTCTCTTGTCGCTGAGGCGATGTCCAGCATTATCTTATTTAATCCTCCTGGCAACCTCGGAGGGAAGGATTATGATAATCTCCCCAGTTTTACGGCTGAAAACACTGAGGCTCAGAGAGCTTACAAGTCCCAAATCACCCATGAGAAAGTGGCAGATCTGGGATCCCCATTTCCCCTCCTGCCCCTGACTTGATGTTCCGCCCTTCCCCCACTGCCGCATGGGCTGGCTGTGCTTCCCATCTGCCTGCTGTGACACCCCCAGTCCCCGTGAGCAGGCTCGCCCATGATTGCTCAGCATGATGCTGCTGCCTGCCAGGACCAGAGGAGGAGGAAATCGGGGCTTGGAGGGCCCCGTGTTTGTGTTCTCCCTTGTTTCAATAAAATACGATTGTCCTACCGACGGCCCAACGTAGTCCGCCAGGTTCATTAAATCAAGAGCTCTCCCTGTGCTGCGCTCGCTAAAGGACAATTTTCCTTATGCACAGATGGTGGTCCTGAGACTTGAGCAGGTGGGACTCTGATGGGGAGGAGCTGCCACAGAGCTGGGGATGTACTCCCGGGACATGGCAAGTGGGGACAGAGATCGGGAGCACAAACCACGCCCTTCGCGGCTCACTTTATGCAGTTTCAAAGTGAGCTCATAGGTCTTGTTCCATTTTGATGCGTGTGGGTTTAATTAGCCTCCTTTTATAGATGACTGCACAGAAGCCCGGTGACATTAGGTGACTCATGCAACATCACTCGGCATGTTGGTGGCGGAGCTGGCACGCTTACTCTTGGCTAGGCATTTGTTTTCTTTGTTGAATGACCAGACTTCTATGTGGAGTTTGTTTTTAGCAGCCCTGCCATCCTTCCTTATCACCATTCGTTCATGACTAAAGATACATACTTTGCCGTGGGTCGGCCTTAGTGCTGTGACCTCACTCAAACTCCCGGCCTCAAGCCATCGATCCTCCTGCCTCGGCCTCCCAGAGTACTGGGATTGCAGGCGTGAGCCACTGCACCCTGCCACTGTGAACTGACTCTAATTACCGGAAAGTTCTTCTTTATGTTGAGCTGGAATCTCCCCTTTCATCCTAATCCGGGCCTCCAGAGCATCACAGAATTTACATTTTCAGCCCAAGTCTTCTCTTCTTTAGGGACAACATCTCTGATCTCTTTGGCTTGTTCTTGTGGGAGACAGAATCTAGGAATGTCTCGGTCCCGACTTCCTTTTTCCGGAGGTGCTTCCCGATGGGCATGTTATGAAGGATGAAAGTGAAACACCCCAGGTGGGATCTAGTCAGGTCAGTGTGTAGGAAGGACGCTGCCCAGTGCTGGGCCCTGGGCTCTAGGTGAGGCAGGCTCTGAAGATGCTGTGTGTATCCATCACACGTGGGGCCATTTCCTGATAGGCTCACAATGGGAGCCTATGGGAGCCTTACCTTCCCAGGATGGGAAGCTCCCTGAGAATGCGCATGGCGTTTTATACTCCTCCCCGTCCCCACCCCGGACCTCTGAGCCTCATCATCAACCAGGCGCACCTACTGAACATCAGTTATGTACAAGGTTTGGTGCCAGGCCCTAATGATAGGAGAGAAAGTAAAATGTTGTCCTCATAAAAACAACTTCCCTACATTTGTGGAGCGCATCGCGTTTACAAATTGTATCCATATCTATCGTCTCAAACTCTCCGCACCCCTCAGCAGGGCGTAGTTAGGAAACCAGCATTGACCACAGTCTGGTGACAGATTTTGCATGGCCAGGAATCAGAAAAACAGAGGGATTCTCAGAACAGGTGCCGAACAGAAAGCATTTGAAACACAGAGGTTCAAAGGCCAGTGGGGAAGGCAGAACATTCCTCAAACAGATGGGCTAGATAGAAGTGGATTCTGAAGCTGGCGTTTGCAACCAGGACTTTGGGAATGGGAATTTTAAAGAGCAAGACAGTCAGAAGGAAACCTAAGCTGCCTGGCCTTTGAGGTCTGCGCTTAGGCTGTGCCCTGGTGTGTGGGGTGGGGGTCAACAGAGAGTCAGCCAAGGAGAGGGACAGACAACAACGATTCAGGCACATTCAGCACATTTTGCAGAGGAGAAAAGGTGGAGATTCTGGGCCAGCTGTGAAAGTAATAATCAATAGAACCAAATTAAATTCTGGCCTTCTGACCCTTGATCCATGAGGTCTGTATTACCCCAGGCCATTTCTGCCTCAAGGACGTTATCTCATCCTCCAATTACAATGGCCCGGGTTAGAATAGGCAGGGTGTGCACCGAATGCTCTATATTGTCATGCCGGCCTTGATAATTAGGAACTTCACCCCTTGTCCTGTACATGCCATAGTCCATTAAAATGTCCACAGCTGTCTGCTCAGTGATCTGTGGTATGAATATATTTTTTTGTTTCAAAACAGGAGCCAAAGATTTTTTTTATTTGTGGATATTTTCTGCTAGATAATAATCTCTAGGGTATTTTAACCTTTGCACTATTGACACTCTGGACTGGCAATTCTTTGTTGTGGGGAGCTGCGCTGAGCATTGTAGACTACTGAGTAGCATCCTTGGTCTGTACACACTGGGTGCCAGTAAGACTCTTTTCTCTGGTTGTGATAACCAACAATGCCACCAGATATTGCCAGTGTCCTCTGGGTGACAAATTGCCCCTGTCCTCTCCATTGAGAACCACTGATCTTTTTTTTCACGTGATTTTAAATTCCAAAGATACCAAAGGGTACAAGAACAGTCTCTCCCTTCTGTCCAACCACTCAGCTCTCTTGCAACTGTTTTTTTTTTTTTTTTTTTGCAAATTGCTCTACTTGGTGTTTTGGATTTTTACAACAAAGCTACACCTTGTCATTGCTGAGAACGCAGAGGCCTTCCACATGGAAAGGTGAGCTACTTCTGCGAGGCTGCCCGAGGGGCCTGGCAGCCAGGCTGAGGCCACTGCTCTAGACTGGCTTCGCAAATGTCAGCAAACTCTGGAAAAGGGACAGTGAGTGAAGGGTCTTTAGTCCCTTGTCTCTTAATACTGTGATGTCTACACTGCCTTGAAAAACAAAGGAAAACAAGCAGACATGAAACCTACCCCTCACCTGACCACTCTTGTTCTTCCTTAGCACCAAGGAGTTCCTTCTTGCCTTTGGTGCAGCCGGTGTTTTCCATGCCTGGCTGTCCTCCAGTGTCCCCCCAGAGGTTCTCTAATTAGTGTCTCATGTTTGCAAAGTGTTTTCCATGGTAACATTGTTACTCTTTCAATAGGCCTTGACAGACATCAACACTCCCCTATGACAGATGAGGAAATGGAGTCTCCCATGAGTCAACATTTCCTCTTTATTTTAATAAAAATAATCTTAAATCAATCTCAAAATTTACAGAAAAGTTGCAAGGGCAGCACAAAAACTTGTCTTCCTAAAGCATTTGGCAGTAGGTTGCTGTCCCCGTCACACCCTAATGCTTTAGAGTAAATTTCCTACCGACAAGGATGATCTTCCACATAACCACAACATACACACAAAATCATGACATTAGCACTACACTTCTCTGTCATCTCATCCTCTATCCCATTTCAGCTTGGCCAATTGTCCCAACGACATCTTTTAGAGCAAACGGGTCCAGTTCCGAGTCACGCGGTACGTCTGCTGGTCGTGTCTCTGTAAGTCTTCTTCCGTCTGGAACGGTTCCCCGGTCTTTCTTGACTTCCAGGAGCTTTTGTAAACAATTTTGTAAATTTTGAATCAGTTTTTAATTTTTCAGTCAGTGTTTGCCATCTTCAGAGGGCCCGAGAACATTAAAGTAAAAAATTTGTCATTCAAAATTTACAAAACTGAGTAAATGTAAAAAGAAATATAAATGATTAATTTTTCAAATAGCGTGTTTTGTCAGTCTGCAGAATTTATACTCTGAAGTTAACAAAGCTTAAAAACTACAACTACGTTTCGGGATATGCTGTATATTGAAAATCGTAAATTCACGCAGTATGTACAGTCCTAATCCGACACAACGAGATCCATTCCACTCTCCTCCCTGTCCATATCGGTAACTCCCTTCTCTAACAGTTAGCAGCCTGACTCCCACGGTCGGAATGTGTTTCCTTGTCCGATCACACTCTGTGTAACCAGCGCCCTCACCATGTGCCACTCACAGCCCCTCCCTGATACTGGGCAGCTCGGCCGTCCCCAGCTCAGGCTCCCACGTCCTGCTCTTGGCTATCCCCACCCTGTCCTGCCCACGTGGGTGCTGTCCTCACCCTTCTCTGGCTCCTAAACCTCTCATTTGGACACTGCGGCTCCTCCACCACCCCATCCCACCCACCAATTGGAGGGAAGCTCCCCTTGGCCAGCCCCACCCAGTGGCATTAGGACTGGATGGTTCAGGGGGGAGCGAGGAGATGAAGAGGAGGAGGAGAAGGTAGAAGAAGGGCTGTGATTCTTCTTGCGAACAGTCTGCATCTCGCCCACTTCCCTGCAGAGAACTTTCTCCCTCACTGCTTATAGATCCTTCCCCAGCAGATAACACTGCTGATTATGTCTTCTCTCTTGAAAACTTCTTTTCCCTTGGCTTTTATATCTCTACTCCCTCTTTTATTTCTTCCATCATATCTCCACTGGGCTCTTCTCAGACTTACTCCTGGTATTTTCCTTGGCCCACCCCTAAAATATGATGCTTGCTCAGGAGTTGGTTTTCTTCTCATTCTTCACCATTGCATGACCTCGTCCAGTCCAACATCACATGGCAAGCTGCGGGTGAATGTCATTTATCCAATGACAGACATAATAGGTGACATATCCAAGAGTGGAATCTGTATCTCAGATAAACAGGGCTTTATTAAGCCTTTTACCATCTTCATGGACATTATAAATCTTCAAGAGGGTGATAATCTCAATCCCAAATTTATCTGGCCAGACGATGGAGCACAGCGTGGAAAGCACTGCTTGGAAGTGTTGTGTGAAAGATGCTCTGGAAAACACATCCGGGAGGCCCTCATCAAACAGGAGAGCACGTGAACATTGGATTCAGCAGGACCAATCTGGAGGTTCTTTAGAAGGAGGAACACCAGTGTGTTTCTATGTTGGTCTGCAAGATACAGAGGTGCTGATGGTAAACACTCTCAACATCTGCTACCTTAAACTGGGCACAGCACTCACTTAGCATAACAGCTTGGTGGGATTTGAGTTCAGGTTATGCCACTTACTTTGTATATGCAAGTTATTTATGTGCTCCGAGTCTCAGTTTCCTCATCTAGAACGTGGGCATGAGGAAGGTCCTCCTTAAAAGAGTGGCTGTCAGAATGAAAGCTCTATAAAGTGGACCGTTGCAGTGGCCTGCCCCATTGCCTGTGCCCTCCCAAGCCACGCCAGTAGACAGCCGCAGGCCTGTGCTTGCACCCCAGTCTTCCACCTCTTGGGTTTCAGAAACAGCAGATGTGGCGTCAACACTGACCCTGTGCAACTAGCTGAGTACCCTTGGGCGTCTTACCTAACCTCTCTGGATGTATGTTTCCTCACCTATGAAACAGGTGATACCTATCCCCAGGTTTGCAGAAACGATGGAAAGAGAGTGTGGTAAAGAGCTAGGCGCAGAGAGGCTATCACATGTTTAGAAATCAGTAAATAGAGTGCAGGACACTTCTAAATAGTGTATACACTGAATTCAAGAGTCCAGTGTGGAGGGGATTTGTGACCTCCATGTCTCAGTTGGTTTTGGGGACATCACTTCCCTATTTTGTCATAACACTTCAAAAATCTAGTGGCTAGATTTTTTTTTTTTTAATTGCAAGGAGTCAAGTAAAGCGGCCTCACTGTTGCTTCCAGGATTTGAAGTGGGATCAGAGAGAAGAGATGTCTACTCTTTCTGCCCCTTTTCTCTCTTTTATTCTCTAGTTTGTCTTGGGGCAAATGTGCAGGCTGGGAAGGCTTAGAATATACCACACATACCCGAGGCCCCTTCTTGATGGCTGGACCCTGAGATGAGCCCGGGGTCTGCAGGGGAAAGGACACTAGGTCCCTTTCATTCCTCTTTCTCCAGAGCACCCACTGAGAGAGAGTTTTGTTTGAGGAGGTTAATTCAGATTAGTTCAATTTGGGTTCATTCTACCTCTTTGAGCTGGTGCAATTAGGCAATGAAGTATTTTATACCTACAATGAGCCTTACAGAACTTCCTGTCCACTTCCAGCCTTTTGTGGGTAAACTGAGGCTCAGAGGAGGAAAGGGGCTTGTTCAAGGTCATGCAGTGACTTAGAGACAGAGCTGAGGCTGGAATCTGGCCCCCTGAGTTTTCTCATGCCTTGTCCTCTACTCACCCCTCGTAATTCTTTGACTTTCTAATTCACAGTATTTTCCTTAATACCTTTCCTAGCTCAGATTTCAGCAGATCATTTGCTTATTAAAATGTAGAAGTCCAGATAAGGGGAACATGACATACCCTGAAATAATTTTAAAATCAATGTATGTCCTTCTTTAAGTTGCTTCTAAATATTTTAATCATGTTTATAAAGAGCTGCAAATGGCGTAATTTCTGGCTTCCTGTAAACTATCGACATTTTATAACAAAAAATGCTCCATCTCTTCTTTTAATGTATGTAATACAATATAAAAACAGTAGTTATTTTATACACACCATCATCCATTTAAAAAAAAACACATGAATAAACTATTTTTAACAGTTGCAAATTTACATTGTTCCTTTTTCTTCTTGACTTTGAATTTCCATTTCACTTCCCCTTCAGAATTTTAAATTAATATATTTTTACACTTAAAAGTCTTTTATTAATCACCCTATCATACATCTCTGCGTCAAAAATATGCACATCATTTGAAATTTAAATTTTTACATTATTTTATTAAAGCTAAGTGTTAAGATTGTTTTCTGTATTGAGTTACTGCTACAATTATTTTTACTATGCAATTTATCAGAACAAAATACATGGATTGCAAATTTCTATACCTATTAACTAAATACAAGAAGTGCATGCTATTGGAAGTTACATCTTCGATGGATCAGGGTAGTTTACAGTGCCACCAGTCGAGGAGGCTGGACACAGTGGGTTGAAAGTCTCCTGTCTGTGCTCCAGAGGCAAAGCCCCATGGAGAGAGTTTAGGGGAGCGAGGGGTGCATCTCTCTTTTGCAGAGTGGGAAGAGGATGGCTGTGGAAGGGGAGGTGGGAGATGAGAGCCACCATGTCACCATGTCAGTAGAGACTGTGGGGTTTGTCCTTGAGCAGAATTTGAGGAAAGAGTATTTAGCAGTCCAGGACTGGGAAGCTGATTCCATCAACATTCTCTATTCCTGGAGGTCCTGGAAAAGTCATCTGGTGTCTCCACCGTCTGACATCACACCTCAGTTTGAAAACCCCTGGGATGAAGGAAAGTGCCTGGTGGGTCTCAGTACGTAAAGGCCCCACTGAAAAGAGAGCTGCTGGTGGGATGCCACACGACCTCCATCCCCTGCTGGCTGTTTCCAGCACACCACAGAGCAGTCCTTTTTGTCCTCGCAACGTTATATGAAGGGATTGCTTAGTTGCTGGGGATACTTTAAGTGTCAGTCTCTGTGCTGAGCACTAAAGAGACAAAAATGAGGAAAACCTGGCCTCGACCCTCAAGACGCTCATAGCCAAGAAGGGGGATGAGACAAGGACACTGTCACCATAATAAGTGATCAGGGCCTTACAGGAGGCACAGAGGCAGGAGAGACCACTTACAACTGGGGACAAGAAAGAAAGTTTTTATGGGGAAGACCTCATTTTAACTGGCTCTTGAAAAAAACGGGTAGGGTTTGAATATTCTGAGAGGAGGGAAAGAACATTTCTAGAAAGAGGCAAGAAAGACAAATGTGGGTTGCCCCTTAATTGGTGCCTGCCATCTGTCAATCACTGACTTGATTGTCACCACAGTGACGCTCAAGATAGTATCAAGTGATTGTGTGATAAGATGCCTGAGACAAATATAGGTGCTTTAATTGCAATAGGTATTAAAGCTATTAGCCTAATTATGGTGATGGTGTAATACTGTATCTTGCTCTAAAGAGCAATCGTTTACAACGTATAATAATAACAGCCTCCTCTGGCTGCTCACTTTGTGATCTTAATATGCACAACAACTCTTGGAGGCAGGTTTTATTATTATTTTCATATAAAAGAGGAAACTGAGGCCCTTGGGGGGTTAGGTTTCTTGCTCCAAAGCCACAGCTGGTGAGCGGCAGAGCTGGAACCTACAAATAGGTGCGTCCAACTCAGAACCCTGGGCTCCTGCCAGTCACCTGCAACTCGCCCCTTCTCTTCTCTCACACCTTCATGAAGTGCCAGCGTGTCTATAAATTCCACACACATTTCTCCTGGCGGGCTCCCTGCACACAATTCTGTTCAGGTCACTGACTGATACGTGGCTGGTTTTGTGGCTGTTATCACAGTGGTTATGATGGGCTAGGGTGGCTGCTTGGAGAACAGGCAGCCCAACAAGAGGCCACTGTCTCAGGGACATGCAGATGTGGGATGTCTTCATTGTTCAGCCACCAAACAATCTTCAAGTGCATCCTTAATAATTCATTCTCTTATTCATTCATTCAACAAACATATATTGAGACGCATTATTTGCAAGACTCTCTGCTAGGTCCTGGAAAATGGAAGAAAAGGCAGTATATACCCTGAGTGGCTTATTGGGTGGCGGGAATTCAGACAAACAGACCCTGACCCTATGGTGTGGAGGAAACCCAGGGCTTGGCAGGCCCTGACATTTCTATCTCCCCCTCCCTCCTTCTTGCATCCTGGTCTCTTTTCATCCTTACAGCCCTGTCGGGGTGTCATGATCTCTGTCCACAGACATAGGAACTGAGGCTCAGGGGATCGAACGTGTCCAAGCCCACAGGTGCATTTGGAAACCCTGATGGAACGTGGGTTCCAGGCGCCCAGTCTGAGGCCCGTCTGTCACACTGCCATCAGCCACGTTTGTGTAAATCGTCTCATCCAGGTGGCCTGTAGTGGGCTCTCGGCCTCCAGAGGGGAGTGTGCCCCACCCAGTGCTGCTGACACCGTCACTGTCTGCTGCAGCGTCACATACCCTCATTCGTGATCCTAATTCTTCTTTTCTGATGTGAGCTGAGTCATCTTTGTCACTTTCCTGTGCATATTCGTAGTCAAATGCTTGTCTGCGGAATTGCTGATGTGTCTGCTGGTGGGACGCTGCCCGAGACCTTGCTGGGTGTCACATGATAAACATTGTATGTGTGCCGTTCCTTTCTAAAGTCAGGAAAATTTTTAATTTTGAAGCCCCATCGGTTTTGGATAAAGGATTGTAGACCTATAGCAGAAATTCAGTCTAGAGGGAGGAGGGAAGGAAGGATTAAGAAAAAGGATCTACATAAAATGTGGTGGGAACAGGAGGGGCTGCTCCAGGGTAATGCTGCTGAGCTGAAATGTTGGGGGGGGGGAGAGTCATAGAGACCTCACGTGGTGGAAGAAAGCTGGATTTTTGGGTAACCACAGATGACAGAACTGAGGTCCAGAGAGGAAAGGGAACTTGCCTGGGGTCACAGATCTAGTTAGAATTACAGAATTACAGATCTAGTTAAAATCCAGGTCTTGGGGCTCCCAGGTCAGGGCACCTAGGGCCCCCAGCTGTAGCCTGGGGCTGGGACAGGCTGTCTGGGGCTGCCAGGAGCAGACACCTGCAGCTGGCCTATCTCGGCTTGACACGCACAGGTGGACAAAGCTATGTTCCAGCTTTTGTCTGCCTCTCTCTTTGTGGGCTCCCCAGGCACTTGCCGGGCTGCCCGGGCCTGTCACCGGCTTGTTTACAAGGCCCCCTGGGAGGTCCCCTGGCTCAGCGGCTGAAGGCAGGGCATGTGGCCGCCTGTGGTCCCCGTGCTGGGAGGCAGCGGGCACTCGTCTCCATTGTCTGATAGCAGCCCCCGAAGGAGCTTGTGGATCCATCAGGCCTCCTCTGGCTGCCCCCTCCCCTCTTGGTTGGGAATTCAGCCCATTTCAGAAAGAAAACTGCCTTGGGGGTCCTGTTTTAGATTCATAGGCCCACGGTGCTGGCATCCCAGGAGGAGGGTCACTTACAGCCCCCCAGAAGCTTCCACAGCTCAGTCTCCTCATCAGAGTGGCCATGCCAGGGGGCCTGGGCCCAGAGTGGACGAGACACTGAGCACTGACTGGGTAGCAGGGACCTCCAGGCTGTAGGACATGGGAGCCAGCCCACAAGCAAGGCGCAGAGGGGATCATAGAAAATGAGCAGAGGCAGCACAGCAGGTGGCTGTGTGTGGGAAGCCTGGCAGGTGCGAGCAGTGGCCCGGCAGGTGGCTGAAATGTGGCACAGGGAGTCTGGGGGCCGCTGATGTCTGGGCTCTTGGCAAGCAGCTGACACCTGGGAGCCGTGGGTGCAGGTGGCAGGGCTGCAGCTGCTGGCTCCCGAGCAGCTTGCCATCCTTAACTCCCGCATCCTCTCCTCACCTGTGGCTGCCCACCCTGCCTGCAAAGCCTCTTCACCTGGCCGACTCCTACTCCCTTCGAGATTCAGCTTAGGCGTCACTTCCTTTGATATGGCTTCTCGGCCTGGGCCCTACACCGGGCTGGGCGCCTCTCCTGTGCCCCTGCCTGCCCTTTTCTCTGCTGCACGCTCACCACAGCGCCTTAGGTGCCCCTGTGATGGCCAGACAGGGAGCTCGTTGCAGGAATGACAGTGTCGTGTCCGACTGAAGCCCCATGTGCAGGGCACATCTAATTGGTGCGGGACTCACAGGTATGTATCGAATGAAGAGATGGATGCAGGGCAGGGAGTCAAGGCGGAAGGAGCTGCTTGCAGGGAGCATAGTCTGAGGAATAAGGAGAGCTGCCTTGTGAGAACCAGTCCCAGGTCAGAGCTGGGGCACAGCCTGGTGTCTGGGTGGTGGTCTCTGGTTCTTTGAGCCAGGTCACCTTCAGCCTGACCTTGGGTGGAGCAAGGAATTGACACTTGATGTGGGATTGGGGTACAGGTGGTCCTCATGGGGTGAGAGGAGGGACCAGTGTCGTCCCAGGCAGAGCCCAATGCCATCCACTTCCTAGTATTAGAAACACATTCACCGTTTAGCACTCTGTCCTTGGAGAGAAGGCCTGGGGGCTGGGCTGATGGAGAAGGTGGGCATGCTTTGAGTTGCAAGGAAAGAAAAGATGGGGCTACTTCCCGCCTCCAAACGTCCCCTGCACCATGGACTTCGAGAGCAGGGAGACAGCACCAGGCTTGGACGGACTGCAGGTGGAGCTGCCTTCTGGCCTCTTCAGCCTTCCTCCCCTCCCCTCTGCAGGGTCATTAAATTCTCTGTGCCGGTTCATTCCTGACCCCGGCTCTATGGTTGATCTTGCCACCAGTAGTGCTTGGTGCTTCATAGCTCCGGGAGGGCAGCAGGGACTATGTCTGTCCTTCTCACTGCAGTCTCCTCACAGGTGGGCAAGGGTACTTGGCACCTAGGAGACTCCAGTAGCCATTTTCTGAATACAGACTTAAAGAATCCTGATCACCTATTGACTGCATGCTGTGAGCCAGGCATCATGCTAAGCATCTGACCATGGACATGTTCTACTTTAGACTTCACAAAATGGTTTGAGGTCAGTAACCTCACTTTGCAGTTTAGGAGCCCAGGGCAGGGACGTTAGGTAACTTGCCTGATGTCATGCAATGAGTAAGTGGCAGAGCTGGGATGGCAACCCAGGTGTGCTCGCTTGCAGAATGTGAGTTCTCTCCTACAGGGCATGGCCTGCCTCACCTACACGGGCCCAGCAGTTCACCTGCTGCCGGGTCCCCGCAGCCCAGGCCTCAGCTCTGCATCTTTGCGAAGGCAGGGCTGGGGCTTGGGACCTGAGCCATCTTTGCCACCTCCCCCCTTGTTCACTGTAGTCAGGCAATAAAACAACTCATTCTCCTCTGCCTTCATCATGTCTCACATCTCTTTCTCTCAGTCCTTTCTGCACCTCAGGGGAGACCCTGACTGCTTCGACTCTGGACTCCACTGCCCCAACTTGGACTCCCCATTTCAATCCACCCTGTTCAACAGGTTCATCTGTAGAGAGCACTTCTGCTGCTCAGACACCTGGAGTGACAACGCCCCAGCTGCCCGGCCCACAGTCAGACCCCCCAGCAGCCCCCGAGTTCCCCTGCCCTTGAGGACTGCACCAGTCGGGGGTCTTTCCAGCGCCCTTTTGCTGTGATTCTGGGCCTTCTCCACACTGCCTCTCCACACCCCACCCTCAGGGCCCAGTAATCGCCTGGTGAACCTTGACCATCACCCCTGTTGTAGAGTTAGTCATTAGTTACATCCCTGCCTAGTCACCGCTTTCCAAACTGCAGCTAATACCAAGTTGGCTAGAATAACTTTTTTTTTCCTGCCTGGAACTGACTCAGACTCTCTTCTTCTGCACAACTAATTAAAAGTGAACTAAAAATAAAACCACTCTCGGTGTTAAAGTGGCAAAAAAAATAAATAAATAAAATAAAAATAGAATGACTTCCCCATTTCTACTCAGTAACAGCCGCCTCTTATTTCAGAGAGGAAGCTTTCTTTCTGTCCTCCTTCAAATTATTCTCATTATAATTGCTTCAGGAGCCCGAAGAGTCATGTTCAAAGTTTGTGTTTGTTGGGTCTAAGCGATAAACTTCCCCAGTTCTATAATTACGTGTGTACAGTGGTTAAAAGAGACTTCTCAGAGTTAGACGCACGATGAGAGTTTTTAAATTCGTTTTTTAAAAAAAGTTTTAAGGTTTCTGTGAATTGGAATACAACATTCCTGTCAAGATAGATTTTTAACTCATTCAAATTAAGCCTTAAGAACTAAAATTAAAAGTAGCTATAAAAACATAACTGAATCTGACTTCCGCCCCAGGATGTACGGAGCTGGAGGGAGTGTCATTACCGCCCTTGCGATGAAAAAGAGCTGGACCGATTTCAAATTCATGGCTGGTTTTGAAACGGTTGGAGAGCTGAGGTTGCAGAGGTAAGAACTCGTGGAAAGCCCGAGGAGAGACGGCGCCTGCAGGAGAGAAGAGGGAACACACGTTCTCCGGGAACAGGCGCAGGGGGGTAAGAAGGGCTGGCAGAGGTGACTAATCGGTGGAGGCTGAGAGGGAACCAGTGAGATCAGGGAAGCCCCGGGGCTGCTGAAATTACAGGGTGCACACCCTCCTGCGGCTTTGTCCACAAATCCCGTGAACCCCGTCTTTTCTGTGAGGGCACGCAAATAAAAGATCTGAGTACAGAGCTGGGGGAGGAGAAACGCTGCTCCGTCCCTCCCCATGAACCCCACTGCAGAACAGTTGCCTGATCTGCAGGGCCCTGGCGTTGGTGGCTGCTGACCCTGATCTGCAGGGCCCTGGTGTTGGTGGCTGCTGTCCCTGATCTGCAAGGCCCTGGCGTTGGTGGCTGCTGACCCTGATCTGCAGGGCCCTGGCGTTGGTGGCTGCTGTCCATGGCACTGGTGAACACTCGCTGCAGCAGCTGGAGGGAGGGAGGTGGGGAGGCTACTACTCCTAGGTTGGGAGGACCAAGTGCTGATCCCACAAGTGCAGGCAGGAAGGAGGCCAAACTCCAAGGATCCAGGAACAGCATCCAGGCTTGAGGCTAAGCCCTAATCAGAATGGCAGAGATGGTCCCTACCCACACCCAGTCCCACAATCAATCCAAGGTTTTAATAACAAATAACAGCAGAATACTGGTGCGTGAGGAACAGGAGAGGTACAAGAATATGGATAGGGACCCTTTAGGAGACATAGCACAAAGAGAAGACCTAGACTCAGAATCAAACAGATATTGCTCTGGTAAACCCTCGACACAAGCTGTCTCTACAGGAATTTGCCGACTGTTGTACACCAAGGGTAACTATAGCAACAATAAATCTCAAACCCCGCCTAACACCTGACTAGATTAATGCAAACCCTTACCCTAGAGGCCCAGCCAAAGGAAAGGAAAGCTGTGTCCCTTTCGAGCCATAAAAAGTGTTATCTCAGCCTCTGCTGTCCTATATTCATGTCTTGCTTTCAACAAAAAATCATGTGTTGCATTAAAAGGCAATAAAAAGCAACACACTCCCAAGAAACAGAGCAATCATCAGAATTCAACACAGACATGACAAAGATGCAGGAACTATCTGACAGGGACTTTAAAATAACTATGATTAATATGTTAAAGAGCCAGATGGTTTCACTAGTGAAAGCCACCAAACATTTAAGGAAGAAATAAAACCAATTCTTCACAAATTCTTCCGGAAAATTGAAAAGGAGGGAACACTTCCAAACTCATAAAATTAGCGTCACCCTAATGCCAACACTGAATAAAGACATTGCAAGAAAAGAGAACTACACACCGATATTCCCCATGAACAGAGATGTAACAACTCTCAAGATGTCAGTAAATATTAGTAAATCAAATTTATCAACGTACAAGAGGATAATCCATCAGCACCACCTGGGGCTCACCTCAAGAGTGCAAGGTTGGTTTAACATTTGAAATTTGATCCATGTAATTCACTTATTAAAAGAGTAAAAAAGAAACACCACACAAGCATCTCAATAGAAGTATAAAAGGCATTTGGCAAAATTTAACACCCATTCACCATACAAACTGCAGCAACTTAGCGACAGAAGGGAACTTCCTTTACCTAATAAAGAGTGTCAGGCGATTCCAGTATCAAATGCATATTGTGACGAATGAATCCATATTACAAATGTGTGGCACAGCCTCAGTGAAGGGGGAGGAATCAAGTGACTGACCTAAGACACTTTGGAAACAGTGTTTGCCTGGGTATTATAAGGTTAAAGACAAAAAACAACTGCTCATTGATTCTCTAATTGGTATTCCAGTTGGTAAATTTGTTTCTCACAGGGTATGGGTTAGCAAATAAGTACATAAATGCAGATAATGGGAGTAGGATTTCTCACTATCGGAGAAAGAAGATAGAAATAAGAGGGAGGAAGGTTGGAATGAACCCTGTGTTGCTGGATTGGATTTGGGGATATCACTATCACTATGAGCATATGTGTGTTCTGATTGTGTGTGTGCACATGTGTGTGTATACATGCACACGTGT
Source organism: Cheirogaleus medius (assembly GCA_008086735.1). Taxonomy (NCBI): domain Eukaryota; kingdom Metazoa; phylum Chordata; class Mammalia; order Primates; family Cheirogaleidae; genus Cheirogaleus; species Cheirogaleus medius. Next base: position 164,680,368 of record VBSM01002608.1, read on the forward strand.
GTGTGCAGCTGGATAGATACAGAAGTAAATAGCGTTATGTGTGTATTGTTAAATAGTTATTCCAAAGCTCATTAAAAATGGGAAGGAAGACCTTAAGATTATTGCAACAGGGCAAAGAGATTGGGCTCAACTCTGAGTATAGCAAAGACAGCTAAGAATTTATAACCAATGAGCAGAGGGAGGGTGTCAGTGGATGGAAAATTACTCAGAGAAGACATCAAGGATAAAGGGTTCTTGCTAAACTGACATAACGGGATTCTTGCCAAAGGCAGGTCAAGGACTTATACCTCAAGGTGGGGGATGAGGAACTTGATCAGATATCAAGGGTTGTGGGGGTGAATTAGCAGAATGCTTTGCTAAACCAAAGACAGGCTAGGAGCCCAGTCTGGAAGAGGGTTGACTAAAGTTTGGCCGAGAAGAGAGTTTTTGTCAGTATACATGGACTCATATACACACATGGATTTCTTAGCTCTGCTTACTGAGAGAGCCTGGAAGCAATGCTGCCCCAGTTGCAATAAGCATACTTAGCATTTAGATCTTGGTTTCTAAATACCACTCTCCAATAAAAGCAACCAGCCCAGAAGTGGCTGATTCTAGAGCTAGGGAAGGTGAAAAATGAGAAACTAAGACACTGATATAAAAAATGATTGAATAAATAAATAGAGGAGAAAGGACAAATCTTCCCTATAGAAGAAATCCAATTAATACATATAAAGGAAATAAAAAATCACTATGAGAACAAAGCAGTTATAGTAGTTGCAGTCAAGATCAATTGATAAATTCTAAAATGAGTGGGTGGAACTTTAAGGAGAAACAGAACATGTGCATAGGCCCCAAATACCTCCCCTCAAATTTACTAATTACTGTGGTAGTTTTAACATAAGACCACAAATTCTTTGATCTTCCTCCCTCCAGAAGGCAGAGCCCAATATCTCTCCCCTTGAATGTGGGGTGGACGTAGTGACTTGCTTTTGACAAATATAGTATGAGAAAGGAAAGTCAGACTCCACCTTGATCAAGTGATTAAGGTCAACGTCACTGCTAATAAGTCATGCTGATATCATGAGCCCTGATGTGATGTGATGGGGGCCCCCACCTTGCATCCTGCCCTCAAGTCAATCCATAACCGCAGTCTAATCATAATATATCCCACAGACCCAAATTGAGAGATATTGTACGAAATTTCTGATCACCTCTTTACAAAAATGTCAAGGTCATGAAACATGAGGAAGGACAGAGAAGCCATCACAAATGGGAGAAAACTAAGGAAACAGAAAGAGTATATGCAGCATGGTGTCCTAGATTGGATCTTGGAACAGAAAAAAGGACAGTAATGGCAAAACTGGGAAAATTCTAATAAAGTCTGCAGTTCAGTTAAGAATATTGTACCAACGTTACTTGTTTAGTTTTGATAAACGTACCAAGTTTCCATAACCTTAGAGGAAGCCGGGTGAAGGGTTTGCACATCTTCTACAAATCTGAAACTATTTATTTTCATACTGGAAATAACACCTCTATGTGAAACCCACTAATGGTGGCGTTCAGGCCCTTGTGTCTAAAGCCGGGAAAGGCGTTTTTGCATGGGGCGGTGGGAAGCGCTTCAGCATGCTCTCAGGTGAAATGAAACACGGGCGGCGGGGGGGGCACTCCAGCTGCACTACGGACAGCAGTGCCGTTGTGGTTTGGAAAATTACTGCCCGCAAATAACACAGGGAAACGCTCCCTTCTTGGTGCTTCCCGGCATTCTGCTCAGACCTCGGCGTCGGCTCCCCTCACACGGGGCTGGAATACTTTATTTTCTTGACTGTTGCTCTGTTGGACTATGAGCTCAGGAAGCTATGGTATTGCATTTTTAGATCCCGGCACAGTGCCTGTCATGGTATATGGATGGTCAGTTAGTGCTCCCTGGATTGACTTGTCTAATTTGTATGCTTCAGGAAGGTTGGAAAATGCATGATCGAGATTTTGATATTTATTTTGGGAGATCATATTTAGCAATTGATCAGTCTTTGCTAATTGGGCAGAACATGCTCTTTCCTTTGAAATCTGATTTCGATACACCATCCCTTAGGGAGCTCTGATTAGCATATGACATTTCATTGTTATGTGTTAGCAAATGCATTTATGTTTCATTTCAAACACAAGACTAGGTGTTCAAAGGACCGTCTTTATATGTGAAGCATCCTGCTGTCCTTTAGTGGAAAATAATGGCCAGACTGAACAGAAGCAGGAACAATAGGGCAACTCCTCACCTCTTTATAGTTATTTACAATTTGGAAAATGAGGTTACAGCCATCATCTCATATAACCCTCACAATCACTCTGTGAGTTAAGTGGGGCATAGATCATCATCCCCATTTTGCAGAGGGGAAAACCGAGTCTTATGTAAGTAAAGTGACTTTCCGAGGTCTGAGTCAGGACAAAAGACCTTGGGGTTCCAACTCATAGGTCTCCCTATGTTCCATAGCCACACCAAAAAAGAACCCTGCCATTCCAGTTATTTTGTAAAATCTTAATTCTATACTCTGCTGAGCCTCTGTCAGTATGCTTTGCTGCAGATTGCATTTATTTTTCTATCTTATAAAAAACCTCATTAATACAGTTTTGCTGTTCATTCTTCTGTATGCATAATGTCAATAGGCTCGAATATAGCTGAAATAATTGGACTGTGGGGTTCTGAGCTGGGAGTTTATTGTCAAGTCAGCTGTCCCCGATTCTTCATCAGTGTGAGGGAACTCAGCCGTGCAAAGACCTCCCCCACCTTACCTACCTGCAAATCGTGCAGCATCAGCATATTAACAGGTAGTCTTACAGAATGCTAATTTTGTCATTTGGAATCTAAATAACTGGAAACACAACTGAGGAATTGTCTAAACGGTATATAGTAGCAAAGTTTTAAACTTTTCTCTCTGTTCGGCCTAACTCCTCTATTAGTAAAATTCCGTGTGACAATTTCTCAGTTTCCTCATCTATGAACTTCTTTCATGAGTCGTTCATTTATCCATTTATCCATCCAGTCAATCAACACTCACTGTTGTCTGCTCTGTACCAAGCACTGGCATGTGCTTGCGAATAGAAAGGTTACCAAGAGGATCTCTCCCTGAATGGGTCGAGTTTGTAGACAACAGACAGAGGAGGGTTTACCATAATCCCAGGGAGCCTTGGTGGGACCATGGGATGGGGTCAGAAGGTGTCCTCCGAGGTGAGAAATTAGGCCGAGTGCTGAAGGTGGGCTCATCAGTAGAGGGCCACCAGTCCCTGGCAGAGCTAGACTTGGAACCTAAATCCTCTATACCTACATGGCCTCCTTAGCAAAGCAATCCTGGTGTGAGCAAGGGGTGGAGGGCAGGTTAGGCTTTCTGGCTCAGGGAGTGGTATGGACAAAGGTACAGAGGTTCGTCATAGCAGGATGGCTCGGAGGCATGCCACACTGCTTGAAATTGCTGAGGTTTAGGGGATCACAGCAAGAGGTGAGGATGAAGAGTCAGGCAGAAGCCAGAGCCAAGAGACCCCTGTGTCCTAAGCCAAGAAGGTGAGACCTTAGCCTGTAGGTCATGGGGATATATTGAAAGGTTTTAGTGGGAGAGTGACATGCTCAAACATGACATTTTGGAAGCCCATTTGGGCAGCAGTGAAGAAACACGGAGAGGGAGGGAGAAGCTGCCTCCCACCAAAGCCAAGGTGGGCCAGGGAGAGAGTGTACTTTAGAAGCAGCTGCTCAGCTGGAGTCCTCGGAAGGTAGAGGTCTTTGGCAGGGCTAGGAACTGGGCCAAATGTGCAGGGCTCCAAGGCTCACAGGGAGGTGATGTCCTGGTTTTTGTTGTCCACAGACTGCGTGACCTTGTGCAATGCACTTGTTTTCCGCAAACCCCAATTCCTCATCTGTCAGATGAGTCTAGTGATCCCTGCTCTGCCTCCTCAGGGGTTGCAGAAGTGACCCAGTGACAAAGCAAGGAAGGGTGCCGTGTGGATGCTAAAGTGCTGGCAGGTAGGATTCACTATTATTATTTAGATCAAGGGTTGGCAGACTATGGCCTGTGGACCAAACCTGGTCTACTGCCTGTTTTTGTAGATCAAGTTGTATTGGGTCATGTCCACACCCATTTGCTTTTGTACTTATTGTCTCTGGCTGTCTTCATACTACAATGGCAGAGATGAGTCATTTCATCCGAAACCACGTGGCCCAAAAAGTCTGAAATATTTACTATCCGGCCTCTTACCGAAAAAGATTGCTGCTTTCTGGTTTAAGTCATGAATTACAGTTTTGCCAAATGTAATTATTAATTGACAAGTGCAATTCCAGAATCTCTTCATTTATTGAGTCAACTGCTCAATAGGCAGGAGGCCAGGGTTGCTCTGGGTGTCTGGCTTCCCTGGGGCCTGGATTGGTTTCTCTCATAAGGAAAGGGGTACAGTCTCTTCACAGCCCTGCCAAGCTCCTCTCATGGAGAACAGGCAGGGAATGTGCTCATCTCAGTCTGAGTCATCCCTCAGAAGAAACGCAAGCAGGACCATTGCCAACAGGGCTTCCTTTGAGTCTCTTCATGAAACACTTGCGTCCCCTTTCTTCCCTGGAAGTTATTATACGTTAGCCTGATTGTCGTTCATTTCACTTATTTCCCAATTTCCTGGAGTAATTTTTTCTCTCTACATCCTTCTCCCAGCAATTTTCTTTCTTCAATTCCAATTAACAACCTGCATAATAATAATAAGTAGAACCTAAACTAAATTAGAGTTATTACTGCTCCAATACTCAGCTCCAGCCAGTACACAACATTGTCACTTTTTGAGTTCAAACTATTCTTGACACCCCTTTGCATTTTCCAGCTCTGAGGATGGCAATTTCACACTTAGAGACGAGGACTGGGGACAAAGGCCACCGGCCACCCAGGTTCCCTCCCTCCTTGTCATTCCCTTTCTTATAAAAGAAACCAATTTGGACTAAGTTTTTACGTGAGGCCTCCAGCAATTCTCAGCTCTAGAAATATCAGGAGGATTTAGGAGCCGCATGTGCTATTAAATATTGTCTCTGTTTAAAGCAAATAGAGAAACATGTGGAGCCCAAGCACAAATCACCTTCATTTCTCTCTTAGCTTTTACTCATTAAAATAAAGTCTGTTCCAAAGTCTCCCTTGGAACGTGTGCTCTCAAGCCTGAAAATGGTCCCACCATCCCTGGACTTATTTCTGTTTAATATGGTAAAGAGAAAAAAAGAAAATGAAAAAAGCAGAGCCCTTGGAAGCAAGGTGGTCGCCATTGCTCACAGTACAGATGGTGTCGTGGCCCAGATGCGCCGGGCTGATTTATTTATATGGAACCACCATCGGATAGCTGCGGGCAGCAGCGGATTTCTTCGCGTGTTCAGGATTCGTTTGTTCCTTCATCGGGTGTACAGTCAAAGATCACTTACTACTGTCTGCAGCCAACTCCCAGCATGGGCTGGCCCTCCCCACATCTGACCACTACACCATTCCTCTGCCCCCGTCTGACCTTTCCTTCCTGCCGCCCCAGCCCTTCAGCCTGGTTTATTCCCCTTTCCACAGCCACTCTCTCGCTTGGGGACCCGTCCACATGCTGCAGAATAGGATGCTGCCTCGTCACCCTTCTGGCCCTCCTGCCCTACAGCTGCTTTTGTGATAAGGGTTTTTATGGAAAGAGCACAAATGTAGGGGACAGATGTGGGAGAACAAAATGCTCCTGAATCTTCAAATTTATACCATTGCTGGCACTGGCCTGTGGCTCCCAGTTTCCTCCAAAGATGGACTTCACATGTCCTCACGGACACCTGCTCACTTCTTTGATTCTCAAACAAGTTCTTGAACTTCCCACTGTGCAACTCAGCCCTCCCTTCCTTCAGAAAGACCTCTCTGTTGTCACGCAGGCCTGGAGCCCATCAACGTGAGATTACAGGTGTAGCCCCGCAGGCCCGATGGGATGAGGTAGGGCTTCTGCTCAGGGAACACACAGCTCAGTCTGGCTTGGACAAAGAGTGATGTGAAATTGGAATTAGGGATTTGAACTTAAGGGGAACTCCTATTGAAGGATTGTGGGTAGTGGCCAACATTGAATCTGCCGGTGATATGCAGGTTAGAGTGGAGGGGATTAGCCTGGAAGAGAAGACTTAATTAGGCAGTAGTTCAATGAAAACAAACTGATGAAAGAGAAAGAATCTGAGACATGTGAGTATTAGGTTGAGTTTCCTGCCTGGCAAGGTAATCAGAGACTTTTGCCTAGTTGTGAGTTGAGGCTCTGTGTGACCCTGGGCAAGTCAGTAACCTCTCTGAGCCTCAGTGTTCCCACCTGTAATAATCCTTACCTTGTCGGCCTGTGGCGGGGCTCAAAGAGAGAAAGCGTATGCCTGACACCTGGCACGTAAGGGGGACGCAGTACATACAGTCAATCAGTGTGATGGTGCAAGGGGGAAGTGCAGCCGGGACCGTTGAGACCTCCTTTGGCTGTTAGGATCCTGCTCCTTGCAGGCACTTGGAGCTCCAGGAGACCTTCCTGGAAGGCCCTGAGCAGGAGCAGCCCTTCCTGGTTCCATCCTCGTCACTCTCCTCTCCCTCCGTGGACCTGCCTTTCTCTCCGGAGACAGAGAAGACGGATCACCATCTTGAAGGTGCATCACTCACATCACCACCTGCCTGACCTGCTGCAAGATTTAAGCTGTCACCTAATTTGTTCTCCATTAAGTGCAGACACATCCTCACCTCCTCACCTTTAGCAGAGCATAGGGGGGTGGGGCTGGGAAGGAAGTCAGGTGTAGGGAGAGGGGCAGCTTCCAAGGCTGCCCTTTCTGAATTCCCCTGGCCTTCAGAGGCTGCAGGAAGTAACTGGTTTCCAGCAACGGCCAGGGCCAGGCCACAGCCTTGGAGAGGGGGCCGTTGGGTATGCAGGCCCCGAGCAGAGCTCAGCTCTCTGTGCTTCAGTGGATTTGTTTTAAAGTCACAGCTTTCTGGAAACCCTTCACCCTGTGTTAGCTTCCCCTGAAATGCTTGTCTAAAAACTCCTGGCTTGTGTGCAGAATATTGAGCCGTAGCGCACCCTCCCCGCTTGGCTCCTGGGATGGGATTTGACGTACTCATCCTTTGAATTTCCAGGAGCCCTTAATCTTCTCTGACCCGCACAGAGCCAGAGATGAGACTGTGAAAAATCATATGTAACAATTTCTTTAAATCCTTCCCTGACTTTTCTCTATGGGGATTTTGAATTATGGAGTCTTTCTGAGCTGAAGGCACCTTAGAGGTTGTTAGCTCAGGAAGCCAGGGCCTGGCTTCCAGACGTCCCCGTTTTCAACTTGTGCGTTTGGTGCGCAACTACAGCGACGCCGGGAGTGTGCCAGCCAACTTTGTGCTCTGCGCTTCCACCTGTTTGTCCACCTGTTTAATCTTCAACTCCACCTTTGGAAATTGGTATCATTGCTCCCATTTTACAGATTATGAAACTGAGCATCAAACGCAGGTAAGTCACTTGTCCGAAGACACCCAGCTAGTCAGAGTCAGGACCTCTATTCAAATTTATGTCTTCCGTGCCACCCACTATTTCTATTGTCACGAGAAGTCAGTCACCATTACAGAGTTTTAATCATAGAGTTTTCTGTGGAACTAGGACTATGTCAGGAGCCAGAGCAGTGAGGGGTTTACCACTAGGCTAATGAAGATGATGCTTCAGGGCCTCGCTATATGTTCACATGATGATGTCTTTTTATAAAATTTGCAAAAGATATTGTATCTGCAATTGGTTACAATCATTGTCTCTTTCCATTCTGACTTCCCCTTGGGCCAGGTGGCAGGGAGGGGCTGTAAGGCTTTCTGGGGTTGGTCAGAGGACACTTGATTTGAGGATATGTTTGCTTGAGTTCACTGGGATATATTCATGTGGTCTTAGTCACTTTTGGGGATATTTACATTATTGCTGCCTATTCTAGAGGAGGAAGGGCTTCCAGAAATCTTCCTACAGTTCACTGTGCTGACCCACCTGGTATCAAGACACAAAGGTGTAAAGTCAGAGGCCATATAAAAATATGACAAGTCTGATGGCATCAGGCATAAGATGATGCAGGAGAAACAAGATGTGTAATGTGTAGAGTTCAGGCTAGTCTGTGGGAGCTTCGTCCAATCATGAGCTGTGCAAGACTCTAAGTGAGATGTTTGGTTCTCATCTAACAGTCAAATGGAAGTTCTCTCCTATTGAGATTATGGTCAATGATGTTCGTATAAAATTATGAACCCACCGAACTCTTGTTGTTTAATGGGAATTATGTGGACTAGATTTCTCAAAATACTTGCATTTGTAAAGTGCATCCAAGCAGAGGCTCAGGGTGAGGGCCACTGTGCAGTAGTTTGTGCACTTAGCAGCTGCGTCTGTGTGTAGTAGAGACACGTTTCCACATCCCAAATCCTACTAAAAAACAAGTTTTAATCAATCATGCTAGATAAGAGACTGAATTAATTGTTTATTGTTTCTATGTAAATAGGCACAGTAAATCATTGAGATCATATGAAAAGAGGATTAAAGGGCATGCGGACAAAAATGTAGAAAGATTATCAAGATGTATCAGGCAGATAATTAAAAATAAAGACTATGCTGTTTTCTAGATTTTGTGATATTTGCTGTGTTTTTCTGCTTTTGATGTTTTATAATTTGTAAAGTTTTTTTCCAATTCCAAATAAGTATTCATTGAACTTAATTTTAACTGTTATTTTGTACTCTTTTTCTAATAGAAGGCCCCTCAAATTGTAAAAGTTTCAAGTTTCAGATAAATCGAATTCACCGCTGGCCAGAGAGCAATTTTGTAGACTGTAGAGTGCTGTGCTTATGGCCTTGCAGGTGCAGATGGTGAGGATGGGATGGGAGACACAGAGGAGAAGAGGATTTGCCCCCCAATCCGGTGGAAGTTAGAAATTGGGGTGTCTCATAATGGTCTGCCCTGCTTTGGCCTTTCACTCCCTGGGCTGCCTTTTAAAAAGAGGGGTCCGGAGCGCAAGATCACAGTCGTGCGCCAGAACCCCTAGAGGTGGCGGGGGCAGGAGAGGGATCCCCACGCTTAGCACAGAGAGAAGCAAAGTGCAAAGTTCTGTTCTGCATTATCAGATTATCCTTTACCTTTATGAATCTGAGCTCCAGAAAAATACTATTTCTGTCCCTTTGGTGTTGACATTTAAGACATCAGATTCCTTCTCATACCCCTGCCCATGAGCTGGCCCACGTTTTGGGCCTCAGACAAGTCTTCTAGAACCTTCCTTATTTGCTCAGCCTGCAGGGATGCCCCTTAGATGTTTTCATGGTCATTCCTGCCCAGGCCGCTCCTTGGACACTTTGCATCTTGCTCATCCTCCAGCTGTGTGATCTTGGACAACTAATAACCTCTCAGAGAGTCAGGTTCTACATGAGCAAGACAGGGAGGGATAGTGCTCAAATAAGCTCTGCCGTGAGTAGCAAATAGGCACGGGGGAGAAAGCATTCGGTGAGCTGTAACTTACAAGCTCCTGTAGTAAAGTCACTCTGTGCTGATTCTCTGTCCTTACATCAAATCTCCCTAGTTTTGTCTTGAGTGGGTACAGCGTTAATGACCTTGAGACTTTCTGCAGCTCTTTGTACAGATAAAGTGCTCAATCAGGATTTGGGATGATAAGGTGGAATGCGACTCAGTTTCTGGGGTCAGGCTTGGGCTGGAATTTTCTATTGTCACATTATCTATGTGATCTTGAGGAATTTACTTAACCTTGAAGAGCTTCTATCTCTCTATCATAAAATGGGAAGGAAAAATAAATACTGCAGCGAACAGTTGAGGGAATTAACGAGGTCATGCGTATAAAGGGTCTAGTATACCTTCCAGCACATCACCTAGTAAATAGGTTTTGCTCTTTCAATTGTATTTGGGAAATCTTATAAAAATACTTACTAGTATTTGTTACATACTAGTAACTCTGCTGGGCACTAGGGTTGCAAACATGAATAGGACTCAAGAAATAGGGTAATCAAGACTAGGGTAATCAAGAAAACACAAATTAAAACAACAATGAGATATCATTTAAAAAATACAACATACTGGAAAAATCTAAAATATTGATACTATGAAGGATTATTAATAGAAAGTACACAAAAAGCAACTCTCACTATTGTTGAGAGTATAAATTGGATTTTTGGAGGGCAATTTCATAATTTCTATTTAAATTTAAATTGTACACTTTTAGCTATCCCATTCTCAGTATTTACCTTAAGGAAACATTGACATATGTAAATTATGAAACATTTGCAAGGGTATTCACTGCAGCATTTTTTTTTAAGATGGAGTCTCCCTCTGTTCCCCAGGCTAGAGTGCCGTGGTGTCTCCCTAGCTCACAGCAACCTCAAACTCAGGCGATCCTAATCCTCCTGCCTCAGCCTCCTGAGTAGCTGGGACTATAGGTACACACCACTAAGCCCAGCTAATTTTTTCCCAGCTAATTTTTTTTTCTATTTTTAGTAGAGAGAGGGTCTCACTCTTGCTCAGGCCGGTCTTGAACTCCTGAGATCAAGCAGTCCCCCTGCGTCGGCCTCACAGAGTGCTAGGATTACAGGCATGAGTCACCATGCCCGGCCTGCAGCATTGTTTATAAGAGTGAAAAACTGGATAAACAAAACCAAAAAACAAATACTCATCAGCAAGGGAATGCAATCTATGGTGCAACCATGCTATGAAATACTATACGTCAGTTAACAAAACGAAAATGAGTTAGATCTATGCATGCTGAAATGGAAAATTCTTGGAGTAATGTTATTAAGTAAAACCGTGAAGTGCAGACCATTGTATCATTTATGCTAACAATCCTCCCCTGTCCCTGAAAACAAAGCTTTTTGTGTCTGTGTGAATGCACAAGGACAAAGCTGGATGGGAACAAACTGTTGATAGTGTCTTCCCCTGAGCAAGGGCTGGGGTTACAGAGGTGGTCGAAGGGGACCTATAGTTGTCTGCTTAATCAACAGTGTCTGAGTTTTTAACAACTACATGTATTCATGCATTACATGAATTTAGATAAACAGAAAAAAATTGACCAGGGAGTAGTCCACTGGCACTTATGTGCCCATACTCTAGTTATATTTATTTATTTATTTTTGAGACAGGGTCTTGTTCTGTTGCCTGGGCTGGAGCACAGTGGCTTGATCATAGCTCACTGCAGCCTTGAACTCCTGGGCTCAAGCGATCCTCCCGCTTCAGCCTCCCTGGGGACTACAAGTGCATGCCACCATACCCAACTAATATTTAAACATTTTATTTTATTTTTTATTTTTTGTAGAGATGGGGGTTTTGAGAGCTGATCTTAAACTCCTGGCCGCAAGCGATCCTCCCGCCTCTGCCTCCCAAAGTGCTAGGATTACAGTTGTGAGCCACCATGCCTGGCTCCCCCGTACTCTCATTACTGAGATGTGCAGAGTATAGGCTTAAAGCTGGAAGCTGTTTTGATGTACAGGATGTTCACTGTAGTGGGATTTTTTTCTTTGCCTTTTGTTAAGGCTCGTCTTAGTTCACGCTGCTATAACAAAGCACCACAGGCTGGGCTGCTTATAAATGACAGAAATTTATTTCTCACAGTTCTGAAGTCTGGAACTTCAAGATCAGGGCACCAGCACAGCTAGATTCTGGTGAGGGCCCTCTTCCACACTTGAGGTATAAATAATCTGCAGGCAAAATTCCTCTCCAGCTGTGAATCTGTAAAACCAAACCAGTGATGTGCTTCCAAAGTACAATGTTGGGACAGGCTTAGGATAGATATTCCCATTCTGAAAGGGAAGAGTAGGAAAAAAGAAAGGAGTGACGGGTCCCAAGAAAGTCTAAAACCTTACAGGGTAAACATTAAACAACCTCTCAAGAATAATCCTCTTTGGCCTGACGCTCTGCCCTCTGGGCCCATGGAGATGGCCATCCCACCGTGCAGATCCATTGGGGTGGTGGCCTTTCCCCCACAGCTCTGTCAGGCAGGAGTCCTGCCCCAGGGTTCTGCCGGACAGGGGTTGAGTTCCCAACACTTGGGTGGCCTGGCCCTCATGGCTTTGGGCAGAGGTTGGCTGGCCTGTGTGAAGTGAGGTGATACCGGCTCCCCTCTGAAGCCAAGGAGGCAGCCCTGGTGATCTATGAACTGGCTTCAGGTCATTCTTCCCTTGTCTTGAAGAATGGATTGTGTTTGCAGCCAAAAGCTCTGTGGTCTTTCCTCTTTCTCTGGCTGGTTACTTGAGACTTGTGCCATAGTTCCCAGCCATCCAGGGATACACTCAGTAGAGTCTTCCAACTGAGGTCTCCTGGGTCCACCTTCTTGGCAGGATCCCTGGCTGGTTAACCCTCACAAGGCCCCATCTGGCCTCACGTCCTTTGCCATGAGAATTTCTGCACACATGTGCTGGCCCAGTGCATCAGCCTCTCTTGCAACAGTGCTGCCCGAGCAGCTGGTCACTCACAGGCCCCTTTTGTCCAGATTTCGCAGGCATGAGTGAGCTGGGTCCTACAAACTCTGGGATGTGGGATGAACTCTCCCAAAAGTCCTCCTAGAGTTGAGGAAAGGAGGTGGGACTACAGAACACCAACTGCCTCCCCCAATCCAGCTTCCCTCTCTCTTGTCCTTTATCCAACCTCAGGTGTAGGCCAGAGGTGCGCACTTAGCCAGGGGTCTTCGACCTCACTGTGGACTGTGGCATTCATTGTCTTGGGGCCTCAGCCAAAACTGCATTCGAGAGAGCTCCATGTAGCATCTGCCAAGAGTGTAGAGCAGCTTGGCTGTGACTTGGATCACACACTGTGGATACTTCGATATTAGGGACCTTGAATCTTTCACTTTAATATGAGAATACTGAGGCCCAGGGATGCTAAACAACTTGTCCACGCTCACACAGCTCTGTGGTGATAGAGCTGGTAGTTAAATCATATGAGATTCCTGACAACCCTTGTAGCTTCCAATCTCCTGTCAATTATCCTAAATTCATGAAATTCTTTGCTTTTTGACTGCCAGTGATTAGGATGTTGCTAGAGAATCTATAAGTTATATGAAAACATTTAGAGATTGCACATCCTCTTTTTATATTTGCAGTCAACTGATAGAGTGGAGGCTTAATGGCAAATCTGAGACTCAAAGGTCAGGTTCTATGGCAGTGTCAGGGACAAAGGAGCACATGCCGTGGTCCCCAGGGACCTTCCATGGTATCTGGAAAGCCAGTTTGACACACACACTCTCTAGCAGTGATTCTCAACTAGGGGAAATTGGCAATGTCAGGAGACATTTTTGGTTGTCATAACTGGAGCAGAGAGAGAGCTCTTGGCATCTGGCAGGTAGAGGCCAGGGATGCAGCTCAGCATCCACAATGTGCAGACCAGTCCGGCAGCAAAGAATCACCTGGGCCAGCATGTCAGCAGTGCTGAGAAACCCTGCTCGGGAGCATGAACTGCACAATCTGTATTAATGACAGTACATCAGAAATTCAAGGTGGAAAAGGTCAGGGCGTGAGCTGGAGTGTGACCTGTAGACCCCACACTCAGGGCATTGCCACTCTCTCCCTCTCTGCCTTGATGGCTGGGCAAGGGGGGCTCACACCTGCTCTGTCCTCCCTGTTTGGCAGTGTCATCTGGAAGGGAGTCCACCGCCAAGGTCAGGCTGGGTCAAAGGAACTCCTGTGCCTGGGCAACTTACCAGTATTGAGAGTATGTGACCATGTGTCTCTGAGACTTCATCATTTGGGTTTACCCTGTACAAACCTAGACCAGACAGTCACCACCCTGCTTACAAAGCTCCAACTTTGTAACCTCGAGCATTACTGTGGTCCACAGAATTCTAACTCCAACTCATCTCTCTATCCCCTGAACTTCCAGCTGTTCCAGAATATGTCCTGCCTTTTTACTGCTAGGACCTTTGGTGTAATTGTTTTTTGGGAAAAAAATTGTGCTTAAAAACCTCAACTTCTCCACTTTCCCAGATGATGATTTTCTGAAGACAACAGACAGCTGCTTAAATTAATTAAGAGCAGAAACAACACGATGAAGAGTTTCTTCCCTAGTGAGCTGTGGAGGCTGCGAGACTGGATTATTTTTCCATGCTGAAAAGGTTGTCTTTCGGAGTACTAAATTACTAACGTTTTTTGAAGAATGAATCCTTTTGAGCAACATCTTTCTTGAATTCTCAGTTCTCATTTGACAGAACACTGCAAATAGTAGACTTTAGAGTCTGGGTTGAAAGCATCTAGCATCTCCCTCTTCTCCCTACGTCCCTTAATTTGACAGATGACATTGGGAGGGGCAATGGCCAGTACCTCTCAGGCAGTCAGTGGCAAATTTGGAATGGGAGATGGGTCTGTACTCTGCCAGCTTCCTCTCCATCCTTAGTGCTGCGGCTTGGTGGAGTCATTTTCCCTCTCTGGTCTTCTGCATCTGGTATCTAGGAAACTCGAGGTGGAAATAAATGCCAACTCACTTGGTTCGCTCAGTGTGGCATCATTCCCGGGTGCCCTCCCTGAACACAAAGGCTGGCTCCCTCCATCCTCTTTGCTCCCTGACTCTCTGTCCCACCTCCCACCCCACTCTGGGCCGCATGGGCCGATGCTGCCTTGCTAGAACATTCCCCCCATGCTGGGTTGCATCACCTGATGGTACCTTACCGGAACATACAAGGCACTAAAACATATCAGAATATTTTGACCACGCAACATCAGACCTTTTTATATCCTTCTGACTGCAATGCACGCAGGGGTGTACTTTCATGGTCCAGTAATAGGTTTCTTCAGATTCCTTTATCTCTCCCAAGAGTTTGCTAAAATTACTTTAGTTCAACTTCTGTATTTTACCTCATTTTCCCCCTTTCTGATCCCAAAGTCCCTCGTTTCTATTGTTACTAACATCCTCCATCTATAAAGTAAGTATAACGATGGTGAACCAGCCTGAAGGCAGAGAGTGTGGCCCCGCTCGTTTCAGGATAAGATTTATAATGCAATTACGTTCTGAGGGTGGTCATACCTTTGGGAAAAGGTGCTTTGATTAGAATTTGTAGCCGGACCCTTCCAGTGAGACCTTCCTCCTCATGCCGGTCTCACCTCCTGTTTTTTAGAGAGTCCTCTATAAGCTTTAAAAGCAATATTTTAAAATCAACAATTCTGGTATTATGAATCCTTTTGGAACTGAGTGAGAAGCTGGAAGCATTCATTTCTTCATTCAGCAAACGTGTCCTGAACACATGCTTTATACCAGGATCTGAGGCTACAGATATGAACCAGACTAGGCTGTATCTTCCAGCAGCCTACAGACTAACAAGGGAATAAATTCATTTACTCAGTGTGTCAGGTATTATTCAAGGTGTTGGGAATTTAGTGGTAAATAAGACATAAATTCCTTGCTGTTATGGCAATTATATTCTGGGCTGGGGGGTTGGGGAGGGGAGAGAGAGAGATTTAACAAATGGACAGGTGCATATAAAACAAGAAAATTATAGGCAGTGGTAAGTGCTCTAAAAAGTACAGCTGAGTACTGTGCTACCAGAGATTGGGACCTATTTACGGATGGTAGTTAGGGAAAGATGTGCTTGTCCTTAGCTGACACTGGAATGTCAAGAAGTGAGCATGTCAACATCTGACTGACAGGTGTCCAGGTAGAGGAAACCACAAAAACCCTAAAGTTGATGGAGCTTATTGAGTTTGAGGACAGAAAATCTGTGGCTTAGAGAGCAAGGTGACGTCAGAGGAATGTGGCATACTCAGTAATGCGAGGCCTCATAGGTCAGAATGTAGAATTTGGGTTTTGTTCTAGTACAGTGAAATAATACTATTCAAAAGTTTTAAGCAAGGGAATAAAACAATCTATTTTTTAAAAAAGATAAGAATTCCCTAGCTTTGTCAGACTTTAGTATTAAAGTTGTTTTGGCTTCAAAAATGAATCGAGAGCTTTCTAAACATTTGAGAACAATAGTTCTCAAATATTGTTGTGTGTCAGAATCACCTGGAATGGAGTAAAAGAATACGGAGACCCAGGCTTGTTGGAGTCTGGCAGGGTCTGGGCATGTTTTTTTCTTACAAACTTTTCTAGATGCTTCTAATGCATACCAAAGTTTGAAAATCACTGGGTTAGAAAGCAATGCAATTATTAATATCTATTATTTAAAGGTTAGTTAAAATGCAGCTACAAGCACATCAGTTCCTGATGGCCTTGTCAATAATAGTCCTTTAAATTACCTTTCAGGTTTCTTCTGAGTCAATTGATCTATTCAACAAAACTTTAAACAACTGCATTCATACATGTAAATGCAAACATTCTAAAAATTAGCCAATAGATTCCAGTAATGTATCAAAAGAATAACATGTGATGAGGTAGAGTTGTTTTCCAACAAACTGAGGTTCACCATCAGTGAAATATATAAAAACATTATCTATTATTTTAACAAACTACATGATCTTAATAACAAATGAGAGGTATTTGGTAAAATTCAGCAGCAATCCCTGATAGCAACTCAGAAAATGGAGACCAAATAAAACTACTTAAATATGATAAAGACTAAATATAACAGCAACTGAAATATCAACAACTAACAATTGATACAAAATGTCATTCTAAATGAAAAAAATAACATTTCAATTAAAATCACGAACTATATCGGAAGCCTGCTCTTCTCTTCATACCTTAACATGGTCAAGGAGGTTTTAGTGAATAAGAAAACACAAGAAAAGAAAATAATTGCTACAAACATTTGGAAAGAAGAAATAAAGCCACATCTTTTAGCTCATGATATATTTTATACTAGAAAACCCAAGAGACTCTAGTGAAACCACTATATTTCTTCCAAGAATATGAATGGGTATAGGAGCTATGTATAAAACTTAATGACTTTTCTCTCATTTGATAGGGAAAAAATTAATTTACATTATTGGAAAATCTAAAGTACTTAAGAGTAAAACAAGAAAGGCAGTAAATCTATGTTAAGAAAACTATAGCAATCTTATTTTTCATTTTTAGTTTTTTTCATAATATTCTTTCTGGTATGTATCAAAACTCATATTGAGCAATGAGTTCTAGGCTGCAAAAGAGGATTTATTTTTTGCACCTATCTATAAGAACGATCTTATTTAAAGACACAAAGTCAGTCTGAGCGAAAAATACACTTGTTCTTGCATGTGTGGAACAAGAAATTCCGTAAGTAGAAGGCCTCTTGTCACTCATTTACTACCCTAAATTAACATAAAATTTTAATGCCATGCCAGTTAGAATACCCCAGTTTTGGAGGAGAGGGGATTTAGACAATGATCCTAAAGTTTATAAGAAAGAGGGAAAATATTCAAGAGAAGTATGAAAAAGTACAGGGAGTAGAAGTTTGCCTTACTGGGTATCATTATACCACGAAGCCATTGTAATCAAGTCAATATGGAGTTAGTTTATGAATGGATGAATAGATTAATGGGACATAAAATGGAGAACTCATAAACATGTCCTAATACATGTGAGACTTTTATATTAAGAAGTGGTATTGGCACAACCAGCTATTCATCTGAAAAAAAAAATGAACGACACCCCTCTTAAGCCATATTTTATTCTACATTATATGTAAAATACACTTCAGATGAATTAAAGACTTAAATATAGAAAAATCTAGAAAACTACATGTATAATACGAGAGTTAGGTATACCTTTTTAACTAAAACCGCAAACCCAAAAGCTATATAAGAATATGAGGATATATTTGAATATATAAAGATTAAAATTTTGTGTATATAAAAACCCCACAGATAAAGACAATTACCAAGGACAATGCTTTGATATTATTATTGATAATGAACAAAGCATGAATATTTTTAATATTCAAAGGTCTCTTGTAAGTTGACAGGATAGCAAATGACCATTAATAAAATCAGAAAAAGGCATAAATTTTCAGTTCAGAGAAAAACAAATACAGTGGCCAGTAAACATATTAAATGATGTTTAACTCTTAGTTAAGGAAATGGATTAAACTGACAATGAGATATAATCTTACACCCATTGATTGGCAAAATATAAAGGGAAACATAAAACTGATAGTTGGAAGGGACAAGAGGAAAATAGTACTTTCGGTTTTAGCTTGGGGAAATGTGAAAATTTACCACCTTTTTATAAAGCAATGAGCAACATCTATTAAAATGAAAACTACATATATCCTTTGTCCCAGCAGACCTACTCCTGGTGATCTTTCTCACAAAGATTAAATTTCCAAGATTTAAGGACTCATGAATAGGGATGATTCATGTGGCATTATTCACAGTGGCAAAGTGAAACAAAAAAACAAAGTAAAACTGGAAACAAAGTGACCATCCATCAATAAAGCGATGACTGAATAAATTACGGTTGAATGCATACCATGGAATACTACACAGTCCTTAAAAGAATGAGGCTGAGTGTTGTGGCTCATACCTGTAATCCCAACATTTTGGGAAGCCAAGGAGGGAGGATTGCCTGAGGGCAGAATTTCAAGACCAGCCTGAGCAACATAGCAAGACTCTGTCTTTACAAAAACATAAAAAAATTAGCCAGGCTTGGTGGCATGTGCCTATAGTCCCACCTACTTGGGAGGCAGAGGCAGGAGGATCACATGAACCTATGATTGTGCCACTGTACTCCAGCCTGGGCAACAGAGCAAGACCCTCTTTCTTAAAAAAAAAAAAAAAATTAACTAGTTGATTTGAAGGACCTCCCACTAACTATTGTTGAGTGAGAAAAGCAAGATGCAGTGAAATATATATACAATAGGGTTCCATTTTTGTAAATCAAACTGACACAATGCCTTCTATTAAAATATGCATATAGATAGATGTATATGCACATATATATCTCTGTAGAATTGAAATATGGAAAAATAATAACATGGGTACAGGCATGGAGAAACATAGCTTATCAAGATGGGCTACAGAGTGGGGAGGTTGATGTAGATGGAGGGGGAAATAAAAAAGATAGATAAAACATAAAGTAGAAAAGCATACATATGTATAATCTCATTCACATAAAATTATATATGTATGTGTACAAATAATTAAGATATTTTTAAAATAAAGCACACTCTAAGAATATTAAATAGATCACTCCAGGTGATGTGAGAAGAATGGACATGGATGCTAGAACGGAAGGAAGGAGAGCAGGTGCAAGTTCTGCAAGACCCAGTAACCCACACAAGCAATGGTGGTGGCTGGCACTCGGGGGTGGTGGCAGAGGTGGGAAGAATGGACAGACACATCTTGGAAGTTACGGATCTTCTGACGGATTGGATATGGAGAGACTTGAAAGGTAAAGATGAGATGAGGATGAATCTTACGTTTTTTGCTTCAGCAACTTGATGGATAATGGATTCATTTTATTGATAGGAAAAGGTCACGTGATACATGGGTAGGTTGGGGGAACAAATGAAGGGATCCCTTTGGGGGATGGGTTAAAGTTCGAGATGCCTATTATAGATGTAATTGGAAAGTCAAGTAGTAAAACCTGGAATCTAGAATTGGCAATGACTGTCCCTCATTTAGGCCAGTGAGATTGTCAACATCACCTCCCGGCATCACTGTCTTAGATGGTAGTGAATGAGAGGGAGTCATTCGTAGAGAGGAAAAGCAAAGGACTTAGTATTTGTTGAGCACTAACTGTCAGGCAACCCTTCACAAACATTAGTTCATCTAATCCTGATCGCCTCTGTACAAGGAAGCTATTATGGTCTCCCTTGAGGTGGGTGTGACGTGCATCACCCTTACCTGCTTCTTCAGGACCAGGGCACCCTTCCCCAGCAGCCAGGCTTGTTAGCTGTTGACATCTGACAGCTGAGGCCACTGCATAGTGGTTCAACTTCTCCCTCTGCCCGGTCTTGCCTCCCTCACTCCATCAGGTGATGTTCCCAAGAGCAGCCCCGGCGATGTTCCCAAGAGGAATCCTTCTGCTTACAATTTCAAAGTCTGTTTTCTGGGGAACCAGAACCCCCGAGATCATGGAGATGATCAGTGACTAAACTGAGACTTAGATCCAGTTCTCCTGAATGAAGAGTGTCTCCTCTTTCTATGTGACCTGAGAGCTTTGGGATAATTTCTGTTAGAAGACAAGCCTGTGGTTGTTGGGAATTTGGTATTTTCAACCTGCTACGTGCTTTGCCGAAGCCTGCAATGAATACCAACGGTCATGAGCTCAGCCACTGTGTGTGTCCCCAGGCCTTTGAGCCCAGATCTGCTTCTTCCAAGAAGTCTTCATGTCCCTTGTCAGGGCCAAGGTGGATGAATGCTTAAATTAGCTCTAGGATGAGGCCCCAAAGGCTTGCCTGGCCAGACTGGATACAGTCAGTGCCCACACCCTCTCCTCTGCCTGATGTGCATCCTTCAAGGCCTACGTCACTTGCCATTTCTTCTCTGAAGCCTTCCCACAGGCAGAATTAATTAATTCAGTCAACAACACATAATAATGCAGATCCTCCTAGGCTCTGGAGATGATGTAATGTTACACACTCCTCCTGTTCATTCCTCTTCTAGTGTGCCTCTTCTACAGCACTCAGCACAGGTTACAATTATCGATACCTTGGCCTCTCCTACTGCACTCTGCATTCCTTCAGAGTCACGGTCTTATTGATCTCTACCTTGTCAGCTTTTTGTACAGCGCCTGGTGCCGGATAAGTGGTGGTTGATTTTAATCTGTTAAAGACTTTAAACTCATCTTTCCGCTGAGTTCTGTAGTTTCAGAAGGCAAATGCTGGGAGGATTGTAATGCTCTTTCCCCCACCCACATTATTAAGTTTTGTTTCTGATGTCCCAAAACAAAGAAGACACCATCCGGCAGAGATTTTACCCATTAAAGCCACTTCTGTCTTAGCTCTGAGGATGTTCTCTTTTTGTTCCTAATCTACCGCTTTCACTCTTACTCTCAGGAACAGTCTCGCCCTCCATCCCAAACTCCCTAGTGTCTCGATCCACTTTGCTTTTGTGCCCTGCCCCTCTTGTCTTCAGGGCCAACCTCTCCACCGGGGCTTTTGCACTTTCTCTGGGATGTCGCTTCATCCGTGGTCTCTGCCCTTGCTTCAGCCGGCACACTCCCACTCCGGAGCAAGCTGCCTCCAACCCCGCTGTCCTCTCCCACTCCTGTTGCACCGTTCTTCGCCTCTCACCAGCACACTGCTTGAAATCATAGCTTCAGTGTTTGCTTCCATTTATTCCTCACTCCACTCTTTGCAATGTGATGTCCTCACTCACAAATTCTATGCACCTGCTCTTGAAAATGTTATCGATAATTTCATAACTTTCAAATTAAGTCTTGCCCTCATCATCTTCAACTGTTTTGGGACATATAAAACTGTTGGTCCTTTCTTCCTTTGGAAACTCTCTTTGCTTGGGGAGGTCTCCAGTAGCGGGGCAGAGTGAAAAGGGCATGGACTTGAAAGTTAAACCAAATGGAATTCACCTCCCGGTTTTATAACAGTAGCTGATGACCTTGGATGGCTTCCTCTCTAACCCTTGATTTTCTAATCTGTAAAATGGGGAGACAATTGTGAAGACTAGGAAGAGTCCCCAACCTATGGTGAATTGTATAATTATTTCATTATCTATTACAATGTAATAATAATAGAAATAAAGTGCACAATAAATGTAACGTGCTTGAATCATCCCAAAACCATCCCTCCCCTCCCTAGTCTGTGGAAAAATTGTCTTCCATGAAAATGGTCCTTGGTGCCAAAAAGGCTGGGGACCGCTGCTATATGAGATGACGTTTTGGTCAGTTCGGGCTGCTATAACAAAGTGCTTAGTGGTTTATAAATAACAGAAATTTATTTTTTGTGGTTCTGGAGGCTGAAAATCTGATGTCAAGGTGCCAGTACACTCAGCTTCTGCTGAGGGCCCACTTCTGGGCTGCAGACTTCTCATATCCTCACGTGGTATAGAGAGCACTAGCCAGCTCCATGGCCTTTTCTCATAAAGACACTAATCTCATTCATGGGGCTCTACCCTCATGAATTAACTAACTACCAATGGCCCTACCTCCAAAATGCCATCACACTGGTGATTAGATTACAATATATGAATTTTGAGAGGACACAGGCATTTAGCTCATAACAGGTGGTCACGAGGTGAAAATAAGATGATATGCTTATGCTCTGCCTGGCAGAGTCCCTCAGACCACAGAACCGCCTTAGCAATCTCTCTGACTTCTGCATCTATGCACAATTCCGGTTCTCTTTCTCTCTCTCCCCGGCTGTAGCTCCTCTTCCTCTCTCCACCCCGAACAGAGATATTCCCAAGGAACAATGTATGAAAGGATATAAAAAAAGTTCTTTGGCTTTTTAACAAGAATCAGATAGGCAGCTGTGAATTCAAAATTTTTGATGAATAAGCTTTTGAATTTTGGCTTAATTGTTTACCTCATGTATAATTATAAGCAGAAGAAAAACTTCTACCGTTTCCACATTATACCTAAATTCATGCTCCTTTATAACAATTTCTAGTGATTTTGAAACAATGTCTACATCAGGACTCTGATTGTAGAGAACCCATTTAATCTATTGCCAATTGAACTAATTATTATGCATTCAGAGTGAATGTAAATTGTCTCATGTTCCCTGAAAGGAATTAGGCATGGCTTGATATATTAATGAAATCATTACCATTTTGTTAAACTGCATGTTTTGAACTGGACGATTCTGTAGCTTATTGAAATGCAGAAAGTGCATTCTCTTATGTGCATAAGCACAGTTGATGGACAAACATACAGCACTTAAAGGCTGCAGCTTTTTGCATGAAATACATTCCTGTATATGTGTGAAATTCTGCATAAAATGACTCAGAGGCAGGTGGATTTAAATAAAAAAAAATCTGTACAAAATCACTTTTTATTTCAGGAAAAGATGAATTTTTATCTGATTCTCAGAAACTAAGGTTGACTTATTTGGTAGAAATAGATTTTAAACTTATAGCCATATGGGCAAAGTTTAGGAATACTCTTGCATAGCAATGGACATTATTAATTGATTAATTATTTATTATTTATATATTATTACTTTATTTTTTAATTGACACATAATAATTATATATATTTATGGGGTGCATAGTGATGGTTTAATACATATAATGTATAGTGATCAGATCAGTGTAATTAGCATGTCCATCATCTCAAAATTGATCATTTCTTTGTGTTGGGAACATTCAATATCATCCTTCTAACTATTTGAAACTATATAATACATTATTATGAACTATAGTCATCCTATAGTATAAACACTAAGGTGTTTTTTACTTCACTAGAGAAAAGACAGTCTCTTCAATAATGGTGCCAGAAAAATTGGATATCCATATACCTTACTTTTTCCTAGTAAGCTATAAAACACTAAGACTCATCCCTTTTATTTAGCTGTAATTCTGTATCATACTTTAACAGATATCTCCCTTTCCCTCCCTTTCTCCATGATTTCTAGCCTCTAGTATCCTCTGTTCTACTTTTTACTTCTATGAGGACTATTTTAGCTTCCACATATGAGTGAGAACATGCGGTGTTTCACTTTCTATTCCCGGTTTATTTCACTTAACGTAATATCCCCCAGTTCCATCCATATTGCTGTAAATGACAGGATTTCACTCATTTTTATGGCTAAATAGTATTCCATGGTGTATATACACCACATTTTTAAATTTGTTTTTCTACTGTTGGACACTTAGGTTGATTCCTTATAGTGGCTACTGTGAATAGAGTTGCAATAATCACAGGGGTGCAGATACCTCTTCAATATACTGATTTCCTCTCCTGTGGATAAGTGTCCAGTGATGAGATTACTGTATTGTATGGCAGTTCTATTTCTAGTTTTTGAGGAACCTTCATACTGTTCTCCATAGTATGATAGCTGTACTAGTTTGTACATCTTTGCCACCATTTGTTATTGTTTGTCTTTTTGATAATAGCCATCCTAACTGGGGTGAGATGATACCTCATTGTGGTTTTAATTTGCATTTCCCAGATGATCAGTGATGTTGAGCATTTTAAAACATATATCTTAGCTATTTGCATGTTTTCTTTTGAGAAATATCTGTTCAGATCATTTGCTCATTTTTAAATCAAATTTTTTTTTTGCTGTTGAGATGTTTGAGTTTCTTGTATATCTTGTACATTAAGCTAGTTCATTGTTCATATATACAAAGAACTCAGAATTAATATCCAAAATAGCTTGCAAATATTTTCTCCCATTTTGTAGGTTGTCTTTTCACTCTGTTGATTATTTCCTTTGCTGCACAGAACCTTTTTAGTTTGATAAAATAACATTTGTTTATTTTTGCTTTTGTAACCTGTACTTTTTTTTTATTGCTTTTATTTCATCATATAATGGGGGTACAAATATTGTTAGG
>VBSM01002608.1:164704785-164754757 GCA_008086735.1 Cheirogaleus medius
CCGTTCGCTCCAGAGGTTTCTCCTTCCAGTTCTCCTCCGCAACCTCCTCTCGTGAAGTCTCCCGTATTCTCTAGCACTCCTCCTTCGGACCCCCGTCCGATGTATGGTCGTTTGCTTGCTTCTTTCTTCTAATATCTTCTAGAAGCTTTCTTTTCTGCAGAGACACTCTATCTGGCGGTGTTTCTCGTCCGCCATCTTGCTCCGCCCCCTGGTAACCTGTACTTTTGAAGTCTTATTCATAAAATCTTTCCTAGACCAATGTCCTGAACTGTTTCATGTTTTCTAGTAGTTTTATCACTTCAGGTCTTATATTTAGGTCTTTGATAGATTTTGAGTTGACTATTTTCTAGGGTGAAAGTGGAGGTCTAGTTTCATTCTTCTGCATATGGATATCAATTTTTCTCAACACCGTTACTGAAGAGAGTGTCTTTTCCCTAGTGAGTGTCCTTGGTATCTTTTTCAAAAATCAGTTGACTGTCGATATGTGGATTAATTTCTAGGTTCTGTATTTTTTGTGTTGATCTGTGTGTCTGTTTTTATGCCAGTACCATGTTGTTTTGTTACTCCAGCTTTCTAATATATTTTATTTTATTTTGTCTTTTTTTTCTAGTATAGTTTAAAGTCTAGTAGCATGATGTCATGTGGGAAACTGACACAAGCTACTGTTGCTGCTGTTGCTGCTTCTCCTTCTACACCTCGTCTCTCTCTCTGCACACACACATACACATACATGTACATGTACATATGGATATATATAATGTGGCAGGCTACTTTGCTAGTTTGCAGGTGTGGTGACATTTTACATCTTTTACAGCTTTGGCCTTAACAATTACTTCCTGCATTATTTATTGAGCCTACTCAAGGTAACAACCACATACAGCTTCATTTTGGGCTTTAGAAATGTCAATAATCTTAATAGTTCAAGTTAGGAATCTTTGGCTGAGAGTTGGAGACTTTTTAAAGCAGCCTTTAAAAAGAAACCGGCAAATCTTTTTCTAATGGGTATTTTCCACACCAAGGGAATAACTTGTGGTTGATGGCGTACTTCTTATTTGTTAGTCTGTGCATGAGTCCTTGACTTCTCCATTGTAGAATTTCATTGGAAATAGATTACCATACGTGTTTGGGATTGCTGGAGACTGGGTAAAAGAGAGGTTATTCACTTTTCTTGTCTATGTCCACAAACCTTTGTGATACAAGGCACAAAATTTTACTTGCTGGCATTTATGACATTTTTCACCAACCAAAGGCCATTCTTGATGACAGTTCAACATTTCCACAGCTATCAGTGCCTCGAGGAGAGCACTGGAATCAGAGTCAAACCTGCATTGGAACGAGATGCTAGTTCTCTCACTAGTTAGGTAGCTTTGGGAAAAATCACTTCAATTTGCTAATCCTCAGCAGTTTATTCACTTACTAAGATGAGTGAACTAATTAATAGGAATTTTATGAGGACGTAAAGGGCCAATCGGTATCATATGTTTTTTAAACTATGAGATTGTAATAACTAGACCCACATGAGGGTTTTAAAAATGTATTTATTTATTTATTTATTTGCTACTAGAATGATTTAAATATCCAGTCTGGCTGTGTGCTCTTCCCTGCTATACTTCAGGGCAGGGAGTGAACATAATACAATGCATACCTGATTTCACCTTTTCTATACTCTTTATAAGTTTTTAAATAACAGAAAGTGAAATCACGGTACATAGGTAAGCAAGTCGCCCCTGTTAGAGACGTTTATATCTGGAGAAATGATGGGCTATCGGTGTGATTTCTGAGGCACAATTCATAGCATTTGATAATGCCTTGCGGAAGGAACATGACAAAGAGTATTTCAGGCTCTGGTCAAGCCCCTGGTTATCTCAGTGCTCTGGGTACCAGCAGCACTCAAGAGTGGATGGACCTGGGAGAGGCCACTTGGAATGAGAGGTTATGTCATGGACTTGGGTTGGCATCTGGGAACCATGAGAGAGAATTGGAGATGCATCGATTTCCCTAGTGAATTAGCTCCAAGAGGTAGAATCCTATAGCACAGAACAGTGGTGTACTCTGTGCTGTACAGGGACAGAACTGAAGGAGTCCCTGTGACTAAGGGGCCCAGCAAGTAGGAGAGACTGAGGCCCCATGGAGACTCTTCAATGGCAACGGTTGCTTGGCGCCGCCACTGCAAGGGCTATTTCTGGTACAATCGCCTCTGCTGACTGTCATTGCTGTTGGGAGTGACCTTTTGTTGGAAGGTGTTGCCATGGCTAATAGGAAAATTATCAGTGGGAATCCATGTTGGTACATCTATTGCACAGCAACATCTTACTAAGCTGGAGGGACCAAATAATGTCATGTTAAACTTCCTGTTGTATTTTTGGCACTTTTAAAACATTATCTTGTAAATCTTCATGGTAGCTCTGTAAGTTAGGTATTATTATCTGCATTTTACAGACGTAGGAGCTGACACTTGGTAACTTGACTAAAGTCATGCAGCGTAGTAAATTGTGGATCTGGGATTTGAACTTAGATCAAATGCCCAAACCCAAGCTCTTTTCATTTTCAACATATTTTGTTACTTAATGGGTGTCAGCCTCTACTATCATCCCAGTGGGAGCTGGGCTTGATAGGTAGAGTTGAGCAAAGATTTGTTTTGTCTTCAATGCACTTTTCACTGAAGAGAGAACAATAATTTCCCAACAGACAATCTGATGAGATTAGAAGCTCGGACACTCTGGGTTAGAGCCCAACCTGCTAACAGGGACCTTTTACATTAACTCTACCTACTGATACCTGGTGAAATATATAGCTCATGAGAAAAAACAAAAACAAAAAACAACAAAACAAAACAAAAACCTTTCACAAGGAAAAGACTGCAATAAGAAAAAAACCCCAAAAACTAAAAAACAAAACACCGCACCTCCTTCAAATAAACAGCATAATTTTAAAAAATCAGGACAGCCAGGGATGGCAAATTGTAAGGTAATGGTCGAATTAAAAATCATGAATAAATGAAACAAATATTAAAAGAGAAAATCAAAAACATTGACAGAATTGGCTTTCTACCTATCAAACAGCATGTGACTAAATGAGTCTCAGCATCCACTGCAGGCTTCTAAGTAGCATTACTCATCCTGTGGGAAAAAAATGATTATCGTGGCACTCCGTGGCTGGCCTTAGATAATTGGCTCACCTAGTGCATCCTGATAATTTAGTTTTAAAATTAGTTCAAATTCTATGAAGATGAAAATCAGCACATGTTTTGAAAATGCTCTTGGAAGAAAGCAAAGTGAAATGATAAATGGTCCTGTGTCCTTGCCTGGCATCACGTGCGAGGTCCCCTGGGGTGATTGAGAATTCCTGACTGGCTTAATGTCTACCTTAATGATGACAAAGAAGGACTAAGTAGTGTTTAATGATGTTTTAAGTAGACCCTAAATGGAGGCTCATGAACAACATCGAGGAGTAGAGAAAATACAAATGGAAATCAGAAACAGAACAATAACCACAAACCTCCTCCCGCAGCAACAAGGATTAATAAAACTAAGAAAGTTCATGAGACCAGCTAGCATGTGCGAACCTGAAAGTACTGTATTTGTTGGCCTGTCCCAAACACTGCTGTCAGCTAGAGACGCATAACCAGGTGGCTACTTTGGACATCTGAGTGTGCAAAGCAGGTGCTTAGAAAGGTGGGAGAGACATTTAATAGATTATATTTTAAATTATAAATAGTTATGTATTAAAGAAAGTTTGCTTTTTATAGGTACATAGGAAGAAGAATAAAGAATAAAGATTGCCTCATCAAACAGAAATTGCCTTTGACCTCATCTTGTGAATCCTTCCTATTTTACTCTAGTATACATTTTATTTTTTAAAGCATAGTTGTAATCATATTTTGTAAGTAATTTGTATGTTTCCAGTTATTATTTAGTAAGCATTTTCCTTTTGAAACCATCTTCATAATTATATATTTTAATAACTTTATAATAACTCTTTAAATAGATGTGCCAGAGTAAACCACGCCCCTATTATTATCTAGGTTTTTTCAATTTTTTTCACTCTGATAATACCATGATGAACATCTTTGTGCATAAAACCTATTTCCTGGCTTCCAAGGAATTCCTTTGGATTAATTTCCAAAGGTGGAATTTCTGGATCAAAGAATATGACTTCTTTATAAATGCTGACAATTTGTTTCCCAAAGGACTCTATGATCTTTTCTAGTATTAGGTTGTTAAGTAGGAAATGTCCGATTTCCTTAAGTACTAAGTTTGACAATTGATATCTCTGACATTTCACTTTGACATGTCTTGGTTATTCTTTTTTCCTATTGTGAAGGTACATCCTTATTCTTTCAAATGCATGTTTTGGCTTGTGATCATCTTTCAAAATTTTTTTAGAGCAATTTTTATGAAACCATGGCTAAGTCAAAAATTCGTGTTATTTTTTAATATGAATTCCATCGTGGAACCAATGTAGTGCAGACAGCTCAAAATATCAATGAAATGTTTGGGAAAGATGTGGCTAATGAATGCATAGTATGTCCATGGTTTGAGAAGTTCCGCTCTGGTGATTTTAATTTTGAAAGTGAGCCGTGTGGGTGACCTGAGACCAAGGTAGATAATGATGAGCTGAATGAAAGCTGTAGTGGAAGCGAATCCATCTCAACCTATGCGTGAATTAGCAGCAAGGTTTGGCATTACTATTCCAACAACATTGGACCATTCGAAACAAATTGGCAAGGTAAAGAAGCTGGACAGATGGGTACCACATGAATTAAACGAGCGTCAGAAGAGAAATTGTCTTAAAGCTTGCCTTTCTTTGCTGTCATGACATAAAGGCAAACCATTTCTACACTGTATTGTTACGTGTGGTGAAAAATAGATTATTTTTCACAATTGCAAGTGTTTGGCACAATGGTTGGATAAAGATGAAGTGCCAAAACACAGTCCAAAACCGAATATTCATCAAAAAAAGCTAATGGTGTCTATTTGGTGGTCCTGCACTGGTATTATCCACTACAGCTTCATGAAACCTGGTCAATCGATTACAGCAGATGTCTACTGCAACCAATTGGACAAAATGATGAGGATGCTTGCAATTAAGTAGCTGAGATTGATCAACAGAGATAGGCTAATCCTTTTGTAGGACCACATGTCACACAAATACACTGCTCACACTACAGAGGCTGGATTTGGAAACTTTCTGTCATCCACCATATTCACCAAACCTTGCACCAACTGACTACCACTTCTTCCAGGCTTTGGACCACTTCTTGCAAGGAAAAATATTTAATTCTCAACAAGGTGTGGAAAATGCCTTTTGTGATTTCATCACCACTCACTCCCCAGGCTTCTTTGCTGCTGGCATAAACAAGCTACATTTAAGATGGCAAAATTGTGTTGACAGTTTGGGTGCACACTGAGTAATTGCACTGCTTCTTGTTTGAGACATAATAAACTACACTTTTGATTCAAAATCAGACATTTCATATTTAATGACCTAACATGTGCTTATTAGCACCAGGTATTCTCATTTTTGAACTCTGCTAATTTAAATTAAAAAGTACACATTTGTTTAGTTCACCATTAAAAGGGGTCATGCAAGGAAAAGTCATGGAATTATTGGTTATAAAGATGATTGTTGGCATATCCTATGCAATATATCTAAATTAAATAATGGTACCAGTTAAAAATTATAGATGGGAATGAATGAAGCTTGTGTATCACCATTATCATGTGTAATGAATAAACGATTTAATTCTCTTGAAAAAAAATTATTGGGTTGCTTTTAAAATGGAATATTTTCTCAAGTTATTTCTTTTCTTTTTTTTTTACAAGTACAATATGACTTTCAATCAAGTTATTTCTTGATTTGCTTTTTTCATGTTGTTTGCCTATGCATCTTGAATTAGCTTCAAACCTGGATGTAGC
This sequence comes from Cheirogaleus medius, assembly GCA_008086735.1. NCBI lineage: Eukaryota > Metazoa > Chordata > Mammalia > Primates > Cheirogaleidae > Cheirogaleus > Cheirogaleus medius. The sequence continues at coordinate 164,710,704 of VBSM01002608.1, forward strand.
CTAACTGATCTCCACAGGTTGCCAGAGTTTTTCCTAAAAGCAATACCTTCATCATGTGTCCTCTCCCTTAAATCTTTCAAAGGCTCTCCATGGCTATAGAAGTAGAGTAAATTCCTTACCCTCCATATAAAGCCACCACGATACAGTCCAAGCTACAGCACTGTCTGGTCCTGGGAAACTTCTCTGTAAATGTTGAAGTAAATAGTCTCTCTAGAGTTGTGCAGTGAGGAACTGATGTAGGGTCACACCCCTTCTCAAAGGTAGGCAGCCAAGATTTTTTGATAAGAGAATCTGGACAAGCCTCTGTCTTTGAGTCAGATCTTCCTGGGCTCCAGTTCCACCTCTGCTACTCATGTGGCCGTGGCCTGGGGCAGCCATTTAACCTTTGCAGTAATGCCCACTTCTCAGAGTTGCTGAGAGGATAAAGTGAAATGATGAAAGGAAAAGGACCTAGTGCATTGTCTAAGTGAATAGCTGAATGAATGGCTCTTCTAAATAAATAATTCTACCCCTTTAAAATATGGAGTATCTGAAATAGTCAAACTCATAGAAGCAAAGACTAGAATGGTGGCTGCTGGGGTTTGGTGAGGGGAAGAGGAGGAGTTGCCAATCAACAGGTCTGTTATTTCAGTTATGTGAGATAAGTAAATTCTAGAGATCTGCTTTACAAGTTTGCACCTATAGGGAATAATAGTCCTGCACACTCAAAATTCTGTTAAGAGGGTAGAACTCATGTTAAGTATTCTTACCACAGTAAAATAAAATTTAAAAGATCTAGTTCATAGGATTTTATTTTTAGAAGCACAAGAAACTTAGACTTGCCAAAATTCATAGTATAGGTTGTATCATGTCTGAGTAAAACAGTGTTTAATTGTTGTCAGTTTGGGTATTAAGATCACTCCTTAACTGGGAGGAAGTTCTCCCAGCTTTCCCTAAAGAATTCAGATTTTTACTGTCTTGTAATATCATTTTGCTATTGAAAATATAAACTTCATCATACAATAAAAGCTGATATTTGTCACTTACAGTATGATTCCTAAAAACACTTCTCGAAGTCATAAAAATAACTGTGTTTCCTCACTCAGAGTTTGGCAAGTAACAGATTACCAAATGCCAGTTTTTGGGAATCTATCAAGGATTCATATAAAATGTTGAAACAAAAATAAAAATCAAAAAAATCTAATGATAATATTGAAAAAATGAGCAAAACCTTTTTCTTAGCTGTAAGTGAATAATCTTAAAAAACTTAAAAACTATAAATTCTTGTATACATTTGCAGGTCTGGACATCATTTATTTTGAGAATTTGGCATCAAATCAGAAAATACAAATAAAAAGAAGTGTTACAAAAGCCATTACTGTGTTAAATGAACTGGATAGTAAAGAAACAATTTTATACATTGAAGAAGACTAAGTTTATTAGTGACCAGAGGCCGGGAATCCAATTTGTGCAGATAACATGAAACTGTGCATATGAATCCTTGGCTCTGAAACACACTCCTAAATGTTATAGATTCCAGCAGTCTAAAAATAAAAGTATATCCTGATTTTTTATAGCATTTAAAAAATAGATGTCTGAAAACGACTGGAGATTTCTCCAGTTTATTTATCTTTCACGAATCATAAGAGTAAAACCGATTGTCTGATACCGTCTCCTGTATTTATCTTACAGGAGCAAGAGAGCATTCTAATTAAAACAAATCCTGCTGAAAACTTGAAATATCAGGTGCTTTAATGTGATTTGCTTTTTAACAGCCAAGACTATCTTGCCATAAATATTTTCCCCTGGTTGGTTAGAAACTAATTCAAAACAGTGACACAGTGGTGATGACTTCTGGGACACTGGAGGCTGAGGTTTGGCCAGAAGAGCTTGGAGACCTCTCTGCTGGGCTCAGGCACAGAGTGGGAGGCTTGGGGGGCTCTGTCCCCTCACACTCAGGGAGCCCACACAGGCAGCTCACCTTTAGAGAGAGAATGAGAGACCTCTCTCAGCCCATTTACATGGAACAGCGCAATTCACCCCAGTCTTCATCCCTGCATCTGTTTATGCACCAAAGCATTGACAACTGGGAGAATTAGAACATACGCTTTGCGAGTGCAGGAGGTTGGGTTCTTTGCTGCTGTGTTCACAGTACCTAGAACCAGACCTGGCACGTGATAAGCACTCCCTGAGTCCTCCCTGAAAGAATGAGTAAATGAGCACCATGACACAACTCCCAGACTGTCCACAAATCTAGACTTTCTTTGATCATTCAAAAGGCACTGAATACAGAATCAGCTGCCTCTACCTAGACTGTTCTACCTCCTCCCTTTACCCACATTCACATCCTAAAAGCCAAGTTAAGATTCTACATCTCCCAAATGCCTGCCTTGATCTCTGCTCTGGAAATGAATTTCTCCCTACTCTGAACAGTTTGGACATTTAAAAATACATTATACTGTGTTAGACTATTATATATATATATATGTATATAATATGTCAAATTGTAACTTGATTTAACATTGTATTATGTTATAGTATTGTTTTGTTAAATATTATAATGTATTTGTAAAACAACTATGTAAGTTTTCTCTTAGACTCTGAAGTCCATGAGGATAAGAATTGAGTTCTAATAATCTTTTTATCACCTAACCTGTCTGATACATTGCATCATATATAGTAGATAATCAACAAATGATTTTGGAGTAAGCAGCCAATTATGATAGTGCATATATATTTACGAAAATTCTGGTGAACAAAATCTGGGAAGCAGACCAAAGATGTCCAGTTTCTCAGGAAATTCGTAAGATGTTATAAAGTCTATTTTATTCGAACAACTTTAAGACAATGGCTGCTAAAATGCTTTGCCTCTCCAGGTTGGGTGCTGTGCCCAGCGTGTGTTCCCATCATTTGCTAGCTGCGTGACGTACCATTCAGCCTCCCTGAACCTGAACCACTCTGTGAAATGGTGAGAGGAATTCTTACCTTGTCAGGCCCTCTTGAAGGTCCAACGCCCAGGTGTGTGTGGCACACGGTGGGCTCTCAGCAAGCAGGGGCCTGATTGCTGTCGTCATTCCAAATGCCTCGCACACTTCTTGTCTTCACAGAACACTTTCCTCTGCAAGGAAATCGGAAACTCAGTATATTTATCATCCTTCACCTCTGTTTATTTAATATTCGTCACCAGCTTCCTCACAATTTCTTTGTAACATTCATTATAGTCATATTCCCTGAGAGCAGCTGAGTCCACGGGAGCCAAGCAGGACATAAACTTTGGAAAATAATCAGATTCGGTTAGGTTATAACAATTGCAACCATCTATGACTAGACTGTCAGATGTGGTACTGGGGGTTTTATGTCTATTTTATCTCCTTAGAGTGCCTGCGTTCCCACGCGGTGGGGAGAATGGTCAGTCTCCCATCTTCTCTAAGACAATGGCTAATTTTTATGCTTATTTGCAAGGTTGGGTTAAGTAGAAGAAAGAAGGGTTTTATGTATTGAAAACTGACTAGTCCAGACGTACCCAGGAGTATCTCATTCTAAGTGGTCAGCTTTTGTTTTTTCAATGAAGCCTAAGCACTTTGCTTTCAAATATAGGACAGGTGTCCTGCCTTAAGGAATTTGATAAGAAAGGTTTGCTCCCAGCCCAGCTTAAGGCAACACAGTGTCTACTCTGAGGCCCTGAGATTAGTCACTCACTAAAAACATTTTTCAAGTAATAAAAATAATAAAAAGAATTGTGATTCCTTACTCATTGTTTGGCAAGCAAGTAGCTCACGAGCTTGGCCTCATTAGCAATAACTGTAACAAAACCAACTAACACGTGTATTTTGCAATTTGCAAGGTTCACACGGTCCTTATTTATCATTCGCCTCTCATCTGGTTTACACAGTAATATGTGTTATTAACTCTGCTTCTTAGGTGAGAAATTTGTGGCTCAAGGAATTTAAGACATTTGTGGAGCCAACAGGTAGTAAATGCTGGAAATGAGACATGAACCCAGGTCTTCTGGCTCCCAACCCAATGATTTAATGAAGAGATAAAAAAGATTTTTATCTGTGCATCAGCTCAAGCAGTCCTTATATCTGCTGACTGGGCAATGACCACATTGTGTTCGCAAATGGACTCCTCTGAGGTGCTTCAAAACAGTTGGCTGTCTTACATTAATGCTTCTCAGCAATTGTATTTACAAGATTCATGGGGAAGCCTCATTCTTCACTGAGAAAGGGAAGGTCAACTTGAGCGGAGTCCCTGTGAAAACCATCACAGAGACGGAATTCCTCAGCCCTGGCTTAATGGGCATTGACTGCCTCCTCCTTCCTGGTTTACCGCAGGGGGCTGGGGAGGCCCCAGGAAGGACCCTGGCGGGTCACCAGGGGAGCTGTGGTGGAAAAGGCTCATCTCCTCCTCCACAGAGCCCAGAGGAGAGCGAGAGGCCCACTCAGTGCCTGAGCGCCGTGCGCCTGCGAAACGTTAATGAGGACTAATTCCATGGTTGCCGGTGTGCTGGGCATCTCTGGAAAGATGATCAGATTTGGAGAAATTCAGGCAGCACATTGTAAAATGAAACCCATCCAGATACCCTTGTCTCACCATCCTGTTGTGAATGAAAGTGTATTCCGCTACGAGAAGACGTGAGGGTGAAATTTTAATTGAACAAAAGACGGGATATGCTCCAGGATGGTTCCCATAGCAACCACTGTGTGTGTGTGTGTGTGTGTGTGTGTGTGTGCGCGCACCAGTGCGCACACATTTAATGTATGCAGTAGAGGAGAAAAAGCAGCTTATCTTAGCATGCAAGTCTGGAATGTGGAACGAGGGAGGGAAGGGAAGAGAATTCAAGTCCCTCAGAGTAGCCTGATACTGGATTTCCTGCTTCCTCTGACTCTCTTGAACATCGTAGTAGCAAACTGTGTTCATTTGTTTCTTCTCTTTCCTTGGCCTCCTGTAGGCAAGGTGCCACCTTGCCAATGACACTCTGCGGACAAAGCAGCTGACTCCTAACAAGAGCAGGTCTCGGGGCAGGTCTCCCTCAGCCAACCAGTTCATGAGAGCAGGGGGCTGTGGGCTTTGTTGACAGACAGACTGGGTTAAGTCCCAGCTTTCATTCACTAGTTCTATAAATTTGGGCAAAACTCATAACCAGTCAGAGCCTCTGTTTCATTTTTGTTTTTTAAAAATCTGTCAAAGGAAGAATAAAGCAACTAGCCAGTGTCCTATCATTTTTGGGAGAGAGAAGAAAGGGAATAGGCTCAAGCCTTCTTTTCTTCCCCAGAGACCAACAGGAAAGTAGGGAACCCAGCTGGCTGGGCTCACACTGTTTGGCCGGAAAGGACCGTGACCTGGAAGGTCAGAGCTTTACTGTGTGCAGATGCAGGAAGTGTGCAATGAATAGACCTTCCATCGGAGAGGAGACTTTCTGGACAGGAAAAGTTAGGGTTGCCCCTCTGTTTATCTCATGTCTTCTTTTCTTTTCTTTTCTTTTCTTTTCTTTCTTTGTTTTTAAGGCTGGTCAAGTGAAGCAGTGTCACAAGTCACTTTTCTGTGGGCACCTGGAGGCCAGCAACACCTGACTCATCTCATGGCCCCAAGACCAAAGCCAAACTCATGGAAGCAGAGAATAGAATGGTGGGGCTGGGGAGACGTTGGTCAGAGGATGCAAACTCCCAGTTATAAGATGAATGAGTTCTGGGGATCGAATGCGCAGCATGGTGATGACAGTTAACAATACTGTATTGTTTACTTGAAATTTGCTAAGAGAGTAGATCATAAATGTTACCACCAACCTCCCTCCCAAAACAAAAACAAAAACAAAAAAAAGGTATATATGAGAGGTGAGGGATGTGTTAACAAACTTGATTGTGGTAATCATTTCACAATGCAAGCATATATCAAATCATGCATATATATATCAATGCATATATATCATTGTGCACCTTAAATTTATACAATTTTATTTATTTGTCAGTTATACCTCAGTAAAGATGGGGGGAGGGGAAACAAGCACAGGGCCTAGCACTTGGTCAGTGCTGGGAAAATGTTGAACTGAATTTGACTTAATTTATTGTCGAAGATCAAGTTCATGTGTCAGACTAGAAAGAGAAGAAACTTATAATTTATTAAAATATTTGGCATCACATTTTTAAAAATAAACAAAAGCATAAAAATGCTATCATATGGTCAGAAACTTGGACTTTGTAAATTTAAGTACAGGCATGATTTTTGTTTGTTTGTTTTTAAATCTGTGCTGTTAATTTTCCTATTGTTTGGTTAAGAATCTTTCTGAAAATTTCAGTCTGTCTCCACTGGGTTCCCTGGGATGGAGAGGAGGGATCTTAACTTTGCACATAGCTTTGCTGGAGAAAAAATTGAGGGGGTGGTGACAGCTTTTTCCTTCTGAGTCCTTGAAACATTTTGTACTTGGTCTATCTAAGTAGCGATTCTTTTATAATATCAGCATCTGCTTTCCTGCCCTTTGGAAGGCAGAAGGAGCTCTGGGGTCCCCTGTAGACAGTCCCTTCCCACAATATTAAATTCAGCCCTGTCAAGTCAAGGTTTCCAATGCTGTTCCTAGCACCTGAGGGCACCTGTCATCGGGAAGAGACAACGATATCTTCCGACAGCCCAGAGCAATTATGTGGGATGTATTTCCCTCTGGGCTGGGACATGGGCAGGTGGGCAAGGCGAGAGCAGATGTCTCCTGACTGGAGGGGGATTTAACCTTGAAGGACAGCCTGGTGCTGCTTGCAGCCTGCCGTAGAGACTGTCTGGACCAAAACCTGGACTCCACCGCTCCTTCGCTCTTTGACTCTGGATAAGTTACTTTACCCGCCGGGCCTCCATGTCATCCTTTGTAAACTGAAATCCTAATAGTACTTAGCTGAGAGAGTTGTCAGGATTAAACAAGCTGGAACATAGGCAAGTCTTCAAAGACACCTGGCACTTGGCATGAGCATAAATACTAGTGTATATTGTCATTTTTAGTGTCCCAGTGAATCTAGTCATCAGACTCAGTGGGGTCTCCTCTGTCTTCTCTGGAAGACACTTATTGGAGATCTGTGTGCCAAGCACAGTGACAGGGACTTACACATGTTGTCTCTTTTTAACTTCAGAGAAGGACAGCAGAGAATGTCACTAACTTCTGGACAGGCCTGGCGGGGGCAGAGGTGGGAGGTGGGTAGGGGCGACTTAAGACAGTGCTGTGTGTGTACTTGTGTGAGGTGGGAGAGGGGAACATGATGTGGCTTAAAGCCATGGGACCCTGGGCTGCCAGGCTGGGCATTAGAAGATAAAAGGCCAGGTGTGGTGGCGCCTGTAGTCCCAGCTACTCAGGAGGCCGAGGTGGGAGGATCAGTTGAGCCCAGGTGTTCAAGGCCAGCCTGGGTGACATAGTGAGACTCAGTCTTTAAAAACAACAAAAAACAAGATGAAAGTTCTATGAGGGGGACACAGCTGAGCCCCGAGCAACTGAAGAACAGCAGAATGCCAGATAATGACGTGTCCAGGCCGACAGCAAGTCAGGCTGAGATGCGGGCTCTGCACTTGCTGAGCAACCCTGCCAGGGGAAGGTTGAGCATTACAGAGGGGCGGGGGGTGGGGTGGGCTATGCAGCATGATGTCCTGTGTCCTAGGACACTGAATAGTCACAAAGGCAGGTGTTTCTGACCCAACCAAAGGGCTCAGAACAGGTGCAACAGCCAGTGGCCGGAATGGAGGGTTCGAAACCCAGCTGCTTCTCAGAATCTGCTGGGGAGCTTGTTAAACATGCAGACTCCTCTGCCGCGCATCTGGTCCACTTAATCTGCATCTCTAGGGGAAGGGACTGGAACTGGACCATGCATTTTTGACACACTCCCCTGGTGATTCTTGTACAGTGACCCAGCGCTGGGCTGCAAGGATGGGGCTGTGGCCTTCACTGGAGTAGTCAGTCCATCAGGTAACTAGCTGGGGATGCAGCAGCTCCCTGCTGGGAGGTTACCTGATCCCCATGGTAATGCTAGGCTCTTAGGGCTGAAGGGCTTCAGCAGGTGCTGAAGAGAAAAGAGGAAAGAAAGAAAAGAGGAAGAAAGCCTCATTCCCCACAGAGTTCAGAGTCCAGGTGGGACAGGTAGCAGGTTAAAGTTGGGAAAACAAGATAGGATAAAGGATAGCCATTGGTCTCAAGACTAAAGGTGCTAGAGGCTCTGGCAAAACTGGCAGGTAGTGGAGGGAAATGGCAGTTCAGCTGCTCCCAGGCTGTGACAGTCAGGAACCTTGTCGGAAGGGAACTGAGGGAGCAGAATCAGCGATACCCCAGGTCCCTTGTTCTGGGAAGGGGCAGCTGGAATCCTGAATGTCTTGGGCTCCATCCTCACCAACCCCCTCCTGGCACCTGTGTGGTGGGCTCTCTGATCTGGGAGCAGCTTCAGGCTGTAGACGCCTGCTGGGCTCTGAGGGTTTCTGAGAAATTCAGCGGGACCTGACCCTAGTAATGCATATAATTCCACCGCATCCTCTTTTATCTTTCTATTCCCACTGCTGGAATGATCCTTTTACCACCTCTCAATAGTTGAAGCCTCTACTTTCCTTCAAGGTTCGCCGTAAGTGGATTGCCGTTTGTTTATGGCATTCAGTTTTAAGTTTAAGGCAACTCAATTCAGTTAAACACATACTGATCAAGTATGCATTATGAACCAATCTCTGAGTTCGGTTCTGGACTGCAAAAGAAAAATTAGGACAAGTTCCCAGTTCTCAGGGAACTCAGTGCAGGGAAAGAAAAATGCAGGTAAACAAACATCATTCAGTGTGCTAGGTACATAATAGAAATAAATTCCAGTTTTTAAAAAGACCTCTGTGATAGTTATTTCTGTGCATATTTTATCTCCTCTACCTGACTAATTTTTGTAGAGGGTTAAGGACATGTCTTTGTCATTTTTGTACTCCTACCCTCTGAAATGATGGAGCAAGGTTGATTTTCAATAGATATTTGTTGACCTGGCTTGAATTAAATTCTATATGACAATATGTTTTTAATAAATATAATTATTTGATTTAATTTAAAAGATATTTGGGAATATACCACATACTATCAAGCTACTGGAAAGACAGATTTAGGAGAGTTTGAGTTTGAGGATTTAGTTTTATTTCTGGCAGTGACTGGATTTTTAATAAACATGCTGGCTGCAAAGGAGTAAAGATAAAATATAGTTAGAACATTTTTAGACAACTCTGAATAGAAGAATTCGCCAACACTTTGAAAGGGAAAATTTTGTGATACAAAATTATTTGGACCAATTACAGGACTGATAAAATGGAATGGAATGATTTTTGTCGGAGCGAGGACTTGTTCCAGAAAATTACTGTCTCCAAATGCCTGATAAGAGCAGACTGGCCAGAAATTGTCTTAGAAAGGGACAGAGGTTTGGGAGAGCAGGAGAACAGGACTGAAAATACCAGATAAAAGGTACCTTAGCAGGTTTTGCTCATCTTTTCCTTACTGATGTCTTAACCTGGAACAATTTGTCTTCGATGAAGTAGAAATGAAAAAAATACATGGGTCAGAGGTGAGTTAAAGCATAGGTCTACAGCTTCATAAACTGTGACCTTAGGCAATTTAACCTCTCAGTGTCAGTTTTCTCATGTGTAGAATGGGGAGTGTGGAGTGTTGTTCTTCCCCCAGCTGCTGTGAGTGAGAATCCACTGGGATGATTCGTGTACAGGGCCCGGCAGGATCCGTTGCACACGGCATGCACTCCACAAGTGACCAATGCCTTCATAGGTTGCCTTCCCTGAGATAACCTTGGAAAGCTTAGTGGGAGCTTAGAAATCAGGAACAAATTCTTACAAATATTGTAAACTTATGCTTTCTGACAACTGATGAGCAGAGTTATTGATTTCCTCAGAAACTGAATTTGGAGACATGAATATGGAACCGGTCATGTGCGGGGCGTTGGCAGCTGTGGTTTCTGGTGAAGGGGGCAGAAATGGCACCGAGACGCTTCGGGCAAGTTGAGGCTTGTCTGGAATGGTACATTGTCATAGTTTGCATCTCCCCATTCCCTACCCTGCAAGAGCCCATGGCCAGAGAAGGTCCTCTGACCAAGGCAGAATCAATGGTGGTTAGTGGTGGGGGGTGGTCCATTGTTACCTGCAAATTGCTCACCTGGAAGCCTTTGCAGCTCCTCACTCATGAAGGACATTGGTGTGGGAGAGTCATAATGTCTGAGGTTCCCAAGACTGTCTCTAGCAAAGACAATACCCAGATTCAGGACGGACTCCACAGAAGCCTGGATATTGTCCATGCTGGGGACAGCCCTGGACCATCTCCTGAAAATGAGGAAATCCCATTTGCATTTTTGAAGCACTGTTGGGTTCAACATAGGGCGACTATATATTTTAATCTTCCAAGCAGTACACTTTTCAAAATGAGTGGAGACACCATCAAAAATTGTGCTGGGATGGCAGACATAATTAAGATTGTTCTGGACAAAGCAAGATATTTGGTCCCCCTTGTCAGGTAACCTGGATGAAGGAGGGTATACATTAGATAGTGTTGCATGGAACTTTTTTCATCACTTGCAAGGACTTGAGCACCTAGTTGAATGCTCGTCCTGACTTGGTGATTTTTTTTTAAGCTATAATTAAGAGTTTAATTCCCTGAAGACTTTATTATGAGAAAGACTCACTAGAACTTATAAGAGTTAATATAAACACTCTACTTGCATAATGATTTATAGTTTATAGAGCATTTTCACACATATTATGTCACCAATCTGGACTGCCTCCCTAAACTTCAAACTTCCAAACTGCAAGCTTGCTGCTTCTGAAATGCAGGCTGACCTGCGTCGGGCTCTGTGATGTCTACCTGTTCCATTTCCACTTCCCCTCCTCCAGGAAGCTTTCCCTGATGTCAATCCACCATCTCCACCCTCTCAGAGAAAGGTGCCCCTCAGTAACCTCCAGAGCACTGTGCACTTGCACGGCCTGATTACTAGAGAGAGAGTCCTTGAGGGAGGGAGGGCCTGGGATTATTTTTCCTCTGTATCCTCAGAAAAAACTCAGAAAATGTTTGTTGGATGGATGACTCTCACTAGAATGTTGCTTCTCAAGCTTTAATGTGCACACCAGCCACCTGGAGAACTTGTTAAACTGAAGATTCTCACATAGCAGGTCTGGGTGGGGCCTGAGATTCTGCATTTCTACCAAGACCAGTTGATGCTGATGCTGGTGGTCCTTGGACCACACTTTGAGTAACAAGGTGTTTAAACACTAGTACTCAAACTTAGCTGAACATGAGACTTACTTGGGGAAGTTTTAAATGGCTCCATGCCTTCGACCATACCTCCAGAGTTTCTGATTTAATGGATAAGGGTGCACGTGGGCAGCATGAATTTTAAAAGCTCTCCAAGTATTTCTAATGTACAGCAAAGTTTGAGAACCATGATGCTGTAGGAAAATTTTCCATGTCTGTATAACTTTCAAAACGGAGGGTGTGGTTCGCTACAGCACTAGGGAGAAGAGTGTTAATGATACCTCGTATTGTCTAGAGTTCACAAAGGATTTTAAGATCATATCCATTATTTCATTAGTTCCTTACAACCTCAGAGGAAGGTGTTTTTCAAATAAGCAGCTGGCTTAGCAAGGTAATCTTTATAGAGATGAGACATAAATTCATGTGGTTTTTAAAATAATTACAATTCAATCTTCTCCCCACCCCAAGTTGATGGAGAAAGCCCAGAGTTGTTGGTCAGATCTGGATTCTAGTCTAAGCCTTGATGGTTGAGCTGGGTGTCACTTGATTTTAGACCCCACATTTCTGCTGTGTACCCACTCCCTTCTTCGTGCACACCATGCCCTGGCCTCCAGCTGGGCGTCTGTCCTGCTAATTCCTCTTTGTCAAGCTCTAGACTGTGGAAGGAGGAACACATCACACCCTCCTCTTCTCCAGCTGTCAAACTCCCACTCCCACTTCAAGCCCAGGCTCCGCTGTCCCTGCTGCCCTGGGCAGGTTTAGTCCTTCCCACGTCCCACCTCTGCAGTTGTTGTCACCAGTGTCTATTTCTTCATTTGCTTCCTCCAGACTGTGAGCAATTCAACTTCGGGAACCATTCTTGATACACTACAGCATTTGCTATGAGAGATGCTCAGTATATTTGTTGAATTTAAAAAGATGACAAAATAGCCAGGCATGGTGGCAGGAGCCTGTAGTTCCAGCTACTCAGGTGACTGACGCAGGAGCATCTCTTGAGCCCATGAGTTCATTTGGGCAACATAGAGAGACCTCCGTCTGTTAAAAAAAGATGACAAAATTACTTCATTAACATTAGAGAGATGTCTTCAGACTATGAGGACTTGGAAAATTAAAAAAATACTTTGGAAAGTAAGAAGCTTAATACTCATTGTAAGATATTAATATTATTATTAATTAATTTTATGGTAACCTTCTTCCAAGATGCAAACCTGCTTATGCATTTTGTGCATGACATTTTAAATTAAGGAATACGTATTCTTGCTGTTTTAACACTTTAAGCATTACAATGAGAAATAAGGTTGTTAAAAATTAATCAGAAGATAAGGAGCAAAAGAAAAAGAGAAGAGAGAGAGAGAGAAAAGAAAAGTTACCCATAATCTTGTTACCAAAATTTGAATGGGGAAAATTTTGATATATTCCTTTTTAATCTATTTTATGCACATAGTGTTTTTAAAACAGAATTGTAATGATGTTATTTGTATACCATTTTATGCCCTTCTTTTCCACTTAAAATTATAGCATACTCATTCCCTTGTGTTATTACTACTTTTGTAAGCATCTTTTGTAGAGCTCATGTAATACTATTTCAAGCAAGTATATATACCACAGTTTGCATGTGTATTACCCAGCTGTTGGACGTATAGGTTGTATTCAGTGTTTCTAGATGTTGAAGGATGCTGCAGTGATGATTTGTGCTGAAGACTTGTTTTACTAAATTTGGGATTATCTCTTTAGGTCAATGTCAATGTCTTTTGAGACGTAATACCCCAATTTATGCTATTCATTCTACCGCCAGCAATGTATGACAGTGACCACTGTGTTATCTCCCTTCCAGAACTGAATATTGTAAAATTTTAAATTGTGGTTAATTCAATAGGTGAAAAATACTCTTTCACATTAATTTGCATGTCTTTGATTACTAAGGAGTTTGAATACGTATCAAATGTTTAGCATGGCCTTAGAAGTTCTCGTGAACTTTAAAATGAATTTTTTTTAAATAAACCTCCCAGGTGTTCATTATATTTCTCTTCTAACTCTAAGAGTCTATGGTTCTATAATGTACAAACACTAATATCTTATTTAGTAAATATTCAGTGAGGGCAAACTCTGCTTAATGCATGTGAAAGCTAGTGTCTACCCTTGCCATGGATGGTCAAAAATTTTTCCTACCATTTATATTTAAAATTGCTTCCTTTTAAAAATGATATATTACAATTAATTCAGTAAATGGAAAAATGGCAATAGAATCATCTTTTGCATGGTTGGAGTCATGTTACACACATGATTTTATTGTTTATTTTTTTTCTAAAATACATATTATATGGTGGTATCTACAATGGTTATTTCAAGGTATGCCAAATGTTCCACTGAACATGTACAATATATTAACTTTATTCTCTTATTGCTGGATACTTATACTGATTCTGATTTTATTTGTTTGTTTTGGTGCATATGGCTTTATTCCTCTTTTGAGATTATTTTCTTAAAATAAACCCATAGAAAGGAGGTTACAGGGTCAAATAGGCGAAACATTTATGTCACGTTTTTTCTTTGTCCTGCTATTTACTGTTTCAGCAGTAATAGGAGTTTACCAGTTTGAGCAGTGTCAGGAAAATTGTGAGCTAAAAATTTAAAAGTTTTTGCTAACTTAATAGGCAGACACGTGTAATTTATATTCTAGATTTGCACTTATTTTATAAACAGTTAGGCTGAGCTTTAAAAAGGTTTGTTTACCACTTGTATTTCTTCTTTCCTCAATTAGCTCTTCAGCTCCACCTTCCACCCTCTTGGCTTGTTTACCTAATGGGTATCTTACTCCCTGGTATTCTTGCAATTTTCTCTTGTCAACATTCCTGGTGGTCACTGGCAATAATGCGGGAGGGAACAAAAGCAGCTTTAGAATGTTTTTCACAGATCCTACTTGAATAAAGTAGAGAAATAAGATTAAGTCATCCTGAAAAGAAGTTTTTACTTAAAACACACCTGTCCACCATTTATAAGCATGACTTGTCCTGGCACTTTTGGTAGGTGGGGCCATTTATGTCATGTTGTATCTTCCATTTTAAAAAGAAATTGTATGAATGAGCAGATACAGTCCCTCTAATTAAGAGTGGTCTTTTCTTACAAATGGACATAAACCTCAATGATACCACTACATTTTGTACAATAGGGACAAAATCAAGAAAAAAATGGGTAAAATCTTTGGGGTAAAGATTCTTGTTTTTTCACCTTATTTGGGGAATATGGTGAGGAGGGGGAGATACTGATTTCCATGCTAATTTCTTCAAGGTGATGTGCATTGACACCCCAGGCTCAAACCTTTCTTCAGAGCAATAGTAGGTAAGTTTGGACAAATAGAAATATTATGTCATATGGATTGAGCAGTTACATTTTAATGGAATAGAGGATGGGAGAAGGTTCTGGGAAACAACTTCAAAATCTACCAAAATTTGAATACTGGAGTAAGATATCAGCTATGTAAAAAACCCATAGAAAAGAGAGCAAAAGAAAATATACCCACATATGTTTAAACATTTCCCTACTGTTGGGTATTTGGGGGAATTGCACTTCTTCTGTCTAGGTGTAAAAGAAAATCTTAAGATTATGGGTAGTATAGCTTTTTTCCTTTCATGGTTTCTTAAGTTTTTATAATTAGCCTATCTTATTTTAAATATCAAGTAAAAATGTTATATAAAACCTATGAGAACTAGTGCTTCCTTTTTTGTTTGATGTTTTAACCAAGCATTGTACCACAATACATTTATTTCTACATTCATGTTTCTCTGGATGGTATACTTCCCCCAAAATGTGAATATAATGTCTAAGATCCATTCTAACTCCACAGTCTGTGATTTTATGATATATGTATCTATCTGTCATAAAAAGAAAAATATGTCAGTCAGTGTCAAGTCTGACTATGTCTATAAAATGCAATGCTTAACAAATATCATTCAATCTAGTAGTTCAGCACATAAAGCAAAAAAATTATTTTTAACTAAAAAAAAAGGAAGGAAATGTAGTATCTCATGGAACTCACCAAGAGAAATCAGCAATACTCTTTTGCGAGTATAGAGACTGCTACTTGAAATCAGTGCTTTAATAATCATAAAGAATTTTAAGCACTTAATAAGTCAATCATACAATTGATATTTGTCAAGTAAATTTGACCTAAATAATCAGAATGTTCCTTTGTTGGTAACATTTTATTTAGTTTAAAATTCATGTACTCTTTTAAAGGATATAACTTGTCATAGGACAGGTTATTATTATTTTTTAAATTGAATGCTAGAATTAAAAAAGTAATTGATTATCTGAATTAATAGAATAATTAGGACATTAACTTGCCAGGAGTCAAGGAGGTAAACCAAAGGACTTCTTAAAGTCTTTCCTGTGTTTGTTTTAGGTACTTCAGAATTTAGAATTAAGAAAATAGAAAAACATCACCTAAGGACTATTAAGTTTTATCCTGTGGAATTTGAGGACTCCTGTATTAATCAAATGATGGCATTTTTAGAGTACATTTTCTTTATTAAGCAAATTTGACATTTGATTTTTCCTTGTGTTAAAATAGCCACCCTTCTTACAAATTTCTCTAGAGGAAAAATCTTTGATTGCCTAAATGCTAAAGTTGTCTTATTGCAAAGTTCAAGGAAATAAACTTGAGGTTATAAACTATGGTATATTTTCTGCAAATGAGGTAGGTTATTATCAATTTCTTCAAGGGTGCATGAAAACTGGCATTCTGAAATGTAAGAAAAGTCTTGATATGAAATACTTCTGTTAGATTCCTTTAAAATATCAGAAAGTGATGGGGCATTGAAGAGACTTATGGAATATGTTATGTGTAAAAACCTCCTTTTCTTTCCATTGGTTGAAGGTTTACTGCAAGCCAGAGTTTATACAGTGTATCCTTAGGGGAGGAGGGCTCAGTGTGTTAGATTAATTTTTTAACAACACTCTACTTGGTAGTGTTAAATGTATTCTTTCTCTGAACTGTTGTGAATCTAATGGGCCATTCTATATGTTGGCAGGAGATATTAGTATGGGAGTTACAGTGGAACATTCCAATCCATATCTTTTTAGTTACAGAGTTGAAAATAGCTTTCTTTCCCCCTCAATTATGCTGCCCAAAGATATACCTGTGAGAGATTTAAACCACTGAAAATGAGCAATTTTATTTTGCTCTGGGATATTTTTAAAATAACTCCTAGTTAAAACACATACTCAAAATAGTACCTTGTTAATAAAGTGATTAGCATCCACAATTTACATGTGAATTCTACCCAAATGTACGGTGTTTGAAAGGATCTTCAATTATTTCGACGACTCATGTGGCTCTGGCTATAGTTTCACTTATATCTACCCGGAGAATATCATGGAAGACTGTGTGGTTAATGTCGGAAAGTGGTTTTAGATCATCAGTAGGCTTGAGATTTCTAAGTACACCCTGCTATGTGATAAGTAAACGCTCATTTTCACAAACCATTTCAGAATTAACAATGCAATTTTAACTGCATTTGATTTTTACATTAGTCTCAAATTTAGATATAAAGGATTCAGAAGTTCAAAATGGAAGCCATTTATATATTTGTACACTTAACAAACGTTCATTCAATATCTTTATTAAGTACCCCACTAGCTTCTAGACACATAAACCAGCAATTATAATTTCAAGTGCTCTATACCGGTGTACACAAAGGATCCCTGTCCTCGATAAATTTCTGAATTGAAACAGCAGTTGTTGCTCCCATAGTCTGAGCTCTCAGGGCTCTCGGGGAAACGACTGATCCATGTTATACACTATTCTCCAAAATCTTGCCTTTTCTCAGCTCTTTCGTTGTGCTGACTTTATCTTATTCTACTTTAATGTCACTGGAAGCTTTTCTTTCTTTCCCCTCTATTTTTTGCAGCAGTGCGGTATGTTTCTAGTGCTCCATTTCTCTCGTTACCCTACTTTTCTTCAGACTGGCCCAAATTTGTTTATAGATTTTGACTTGCTGCTAAAGTTGTCCTCATTTTTCCTTTATCACGGGCAGGACGGATGTTTCCTGGATGAGAGTGTACTCGCTTTCCTTTCTTCTTTCTTTTCTTGTTTTGATTATAGGACCAGAATCTGTTTACAGAATCAGATCTATTGCTCCTGTTTTTAACAGTCCTTTCCTAAACAAGCATTATGCAAATATATGAATTCTGAAGCCTTCTAGACCCTCACTGCAGATCTACCTCTGCCTCTGACAAAGCTCATGCTTTGAACCGTTGTGTCCAAGACAAAGGCCTTCAGATTCTACACGTGTATCTTGATTTACAGCAACTTCATCATGAGGCCCCAAAAGTGACACATCCCTAATAGAATAGGGATCTTGCTTATCTGTTACCTGTTTGTT
Organism: Cheirogaleus medius; assembly: GCA_008086735.1. Taxonomy (NCBI): domain Eukaryota; kingdom Metazoa; phylum Chordata; class Mammalia; order Primates; family Cheirogaleidae; genus Cheirogaleus; species Cheirogaleus medius. Next base: position 164,728,296 of record VBSM01002608.1, read on the forward strand.
TATAACGTCCACCCCACCCCTGTGACTCCTCTCACAGTCTGGGTCTCTCAGATCCCGAGTCAGCCCACACATCTAGCCACTTGGAAGGGAGTGGGAAGAGAAATGTCTACATCTGTGTATGTGCTCTCTTACATGGTGTCCATGACTAATCAGGGTTCTGGATAGACAATGACCCATTGTGTGACCAAATCAACTCTCCTGGGAGTGAGGGATGGGGTGGAGAACCTGGAGGGAAGTATAGGGAGAGAGCCAGAATTAGTGCTGGACTAGAAATAGAACCGGAGTCTTCTAATCCCATTCCATTTGCTGCATCTAGAGGTGCAATCTACCTCTGAGAAGGTTTGTTTATAGGGACTTTCAAATTCCACTTCAGCTCACTTATCTCTCAGTTAAGTCAATGGTCTCCAGAAAACACATATCCTTTAATGTATTCATTTGTTTTACTGCTGACTTGAAAAATTTCCCTTGTTTCGCCTTCTAATGATCTAGTCTACTAGCCACAGTGCAAAAGCCTCCCCTTGAAGGCATGGCAAGTCACAAAGAAGTGCCAAGGTCTTGGTGCCCAGAGGGACGTAATGGACAGAACCATGTCTAGGAAGTGTAGGAGGCAGGGATCAAAGTCCTGGCATGGAGTTAGGGGATCAAACTGGAGAGAAGATGAGGAGTGAAGGGAAACCGGAAGCATACAGTGGGGCTTGGGCCGAGGGTCCTCAATGGCTGACTATGGTGTGTCTGCGGGTCTCCTTTTAAAGAACCAGGGTTGGCACCTGTCCTCGGAAGCTCTGCATACCTGGCCAAATGCTCACGTTCAGCAAGTCACAGATTCTGATACTCAAAGGTCTCACAGCCCATCACTGCTGTGTTACCAGAAGCAGTGGAAAGTTATCCTAAATGGTGGAACCAAAGTCTGCTTTTAAAACTTCCCAAGAAGGGACTTTTGATGCCTCCTCCCACAATCCAGTTTTATGTTTAATGTTCCTTCCTAAGACCAAAGTCTTCCTTACCTCAAACCTAGAGTGGTCCCTTGTATCCTCTCCCTGAAGATGGCCACCACCTCCACATAGAGAATTTGACAGCTATTAATTCTCTCCCTCAAATTTTCTTACCCCTGCCAAATAATCCTAATGCTTTTAACTTTTCTTCCATCGATTATATTTTTTGTTGATAAAATGTTCTGTAATTTGAGTAATGGGATAGGTATATATAATTTGAGTATATTTGTTGCACACTTATCCCATGCCTGGAGTTGTTTTAGTCATTTCCTTTGTGTTAATGTAGTTGATTCTCTTTGCTGCCTGGTGAGACATTATGCCTATTTTAAAAATGAAAAAATTGCATCACATTTTTTTTTCTGGTGGACCTATACTCACTGTCTAGAAGATGAGAAAGCCTGGCAAGCTGCAAATCTCTAGTCTCTAGATGTATTATAGATTTTTTTCTTTTTTTAAATTAATTTTGTTTTTTCTCAAAGTCATTCTTGCACATGAATTAAAATCAAATGGGGCCAAAAGGCTTGACATGATGATAGCAAACATGTAGCAGGTACTTCTGCGTCAGGTATGGTTCTAAATGCTTTGTACCTGTGAACTCACTTAATAATCACAACACCTTAATATTATTATCTCTGTCTGACAGATGGGACACTGGAGCACCAAGAGCTTGATTCGGTTGCTTGAGCTCAGAGAGTTTAGCAGTGGTAGAGCTGAGACATAAACAGGCAGTGAGGCGTGAAGCATCTATACACCTGTTCTGCTTACAATGGAAGTGGTAGCCCCATCCCAACCCTCCCACACTTGGTTCCTCCTCCCAGAGACAGCTGCTCTTAACTCTTTTTGATATTTCTTCTGACATTTGCCCCTGCATTTCTCACTAATGTATTTGCACTGCCATTCACTAAGGCACCGGTTTGACATGTTATCTCTTGAGCCCCTTCACATCCCTCTTCGCCTTATGCTCTGCTCCATCTTCTCAATCTTGTCTCACAGTTTCTAATTCAGCAGCATTGACTTTATTGTAGCTATGTACATTTTGATTATTTATGAACCACGTTGTTTATGATTATTACATTTTCTTTCTCATTTAATTCTTATTTTCCTGGGACAAATAATTGCCTCATTTTTCATTTGCTTGGTTGCCTGTGTATCTATTCTTACTTTTCCCATACATTCTATTCAATGTCATATGCTTCATGATATTTCCTCCGCATGTTCAAATATGCCAGATAACTCATCGAATCCATGTGTCTCCTAAAGCTTTCTCTCCTGAGATCTCTGCTTTTCTATTCCAGAGGCACCCAGTCATTCTCTGGGTCTGCTGTACCGCTCTCATCCTGGGACTCAACACAGAACTTGTTCTGATTTCTTGGACTCTGTGTCTTCCTTTTCTTGATTGGCTACCTTTCCATATTATGTAAGTGTTCTAGTTACCTATCGCTGCATCATAAACCACCCCCAAGACTCAGTAACGTAAAACAATTTCTTATCTCCACCATTCAGTGGGTCAACGGGGTTGTTCTTCTGTAGCACATGGCCATGACTGGGGTGCTGGCATGTCTGTTTTTATCATGGGGCTCAATTGTTCTGCAGAGTGACGGTGGCCCACTCACACAGCTGGTGGGCAGAGCTGGCTGCTGGCTGGGAGCTCAGCTCGAGCGATCAACCAGAAACTATGCACGGCCTCTCCATGTGGCTTGCACTTTCCACAGCATGGTGGCTGGGTTCTGTGAGGGAAGATCTAAAGAATGAACCTTTTGAGAGGCCCAGGGGGAATCTGCAAGGCTTCTGATTGTCTAGCTTTGGAAGTCCTAGAACATCATTTTTGCTACATTCTACTTTTCAAGAAAATCATTAAGGCAAGCACAGATTGCAGAGAATGGAATCAAACATCCTCTCTTGATGCGAGGAGCAGGGTGTGGATGGAGGGAGGCAGGGGCTTGTTGACAGCCATCTTTGAGACTAGCCACCACGTTAGGGTGATGCTGCTATCATAAATAACCCCCAGCATGCCAGAGACATGACACAATAACATTTTATTTCCTACTCACATTTCTCTTCTCTCTCCTTCTATTTTATGACTCCACATTCCCCTAAGGCATTGGAATCCTCTGCCTTCAGCTGGAGAATGGGGAGAGAGAGGATATGGGAGATACCTCTGCTTCTTAACCACTTTGGCCCAGAAATAACAAATAACACTTCTGTTCCCATGCTATTGTGGGATATGGCTACACCCAGTCACATGGCCAAACCTAGACACAAAAGGAGCTGTGAAAAGTAGTTTCTGGCTGGGTAGCAGGTGCCCAAGAAAAATTCTTGGATAGAAGGGAGATTATGATTCTTGGTGTGTAGCTAGTTGTGTCTGCCATGCTTCTTCGCAAGAGCACAGCTGCCAATAGCTTCTTGCCAAAAATGCTTGGGAGAAACATATTTTGATCTTTGCATATCAAGAAATAGACTAAATGTAGCCTTCTATTTGATGAATAGATTGGCTGGAGAGAAAATTTTAGTTTAAAATAATTTTCCCTTTTAATTTTGAAGGCATTGCTTCACTGTGAACTAGGTCCATAAATCTGATGCCATTTTGATTCTTATTCTTTGAATATGAATTACTTTTCTCTTTCTGCAAGATTGGAAGAGCATCCACTAATCCCTGGGCTTTTGGATATCAGTTTGATATAATTCAATATGCTATTTTTTCACTTATTGTACTGGGGTACTTTGTGGGCCCTTATAATCTTGACTCATGTGCTTCATTTATGGGAAAATTTCCTGTATCATATTTTTGATAAACTTTTCCATTCTCTCTCTCTCTCTCTTGCTCTTGCTCTCTCTCTCTCTCCAATTAGGTGTTGTATGTCTTGAGCTAACTATCTAATTTTCTTGTCGTCTTCTCCTCTTTGTCTTTTAGATCTACTTTCCAAATGATTCCCCCAACTTTATCTTTCAAGAATTTTATTGAGTTGAAAATTTTTGGCTATTAGGTTTCAACAACATTCTTTCTTGTTTTCTGAATTTTATCTTCCCGTAGCATCTTGTTCTTGTGCACAGGAGGCATTGGATTCTCTTATCCTTTTGAATGGAATAATCATTTTTTTTTTAAAAAAATCCATTTTTTATTTCTTGTTTCTTCTTTATCTTCTAGATTCTTACTGTCTTATTTTGGTCTCCATCTTTCATGATAGAGAACATTTTTACATGTCTAGTGATTTTTTTTCCTGCCTATTTAAGCATCAACTAATTAAGAATTCAATGATTATAAACTAGACCTCTGGGTGGGCATAATTGTTCTTCTGATAAGCCTCCCTGTTGGTTGGTCTGGCAGCAAGTTGTCCCTTTTCTTGTTAAGCCTCCCAAAGTCAATACTTGGAAGTCTTTCCCCTGAGGCTATTCAGTTTCCTTCTAACCATATAGCCCCTTGCTTGTTTACCAGGCTGCTGGGGTTTTAGAAGCAGGGGAGGGCAAAAGGCTGGAAGGGTGGCAGTCTCTTGTTATTTCTATTTTCAGTCCTGTGCTTCATTCTTGTCTTAACTTTGCCAGTTGTTTCCAAATACAAAGGCTTTATGGTTTAATTTCTTCAGAGAACAGCTTTCAAGATTTCTCATGGGGGTTGTGTGGGGTGGGTGGTCTTTGCCTGGCTGCTTAGTGTTGCCAAGGGGTACCTGGGGTCGGACCAGGAATCTTTCAGCAAATCTCTGTTCCTGTCCATGTGCTTCCTCTTTGACTCCTCTGGGAGATTTTCCAAAGGTTCTGCACTCTGCTGAGCCAATCACCACTCCTCCACCTGCATTGTGCCTCTCAATTGTTTGAAATATGTTACATGTTGCTGTCTCCTGTCCTATTCAGTTTGCCCTTGTGGGTTTATAGCTTCATTTCTTTACTCTTATTTAGCAGGATTTTAAGATGGACAAGAGAGAGGGTGACCCCATTACCTCCAGGATTTTGTATAGTCAAGGGGGCCCACACTTAGTTTCTAAGTTTGTCTCTTTGGGTTACAATTATAGGCCTACACTTATTCACAAAGCACTTGAGCCTAAGTCAGGAGTGGCTTCCAGAAGCATCTATACCATGTACTTGGAGAATTCTATCTGTATTTATTTTGAAACTTTTTTCTGAAGACAATGAGAAGTTGCCAGATGTTTCTAGGATAAGAATGAAGAGTCCGACTGTGAATAGGAGATTATAGATCTACGTTACTTAGTCTTATGTACACAAGTAGCAGAAAAAGCAAAAGCTTTTGGAGTCATAAAGATCTGGTTGTGAATCCCAAATCAGCCACTGCTTGCTGTGTGGATTGAGGGAATTTGCTCACCTTCTCTGAAACTCCATTTTAAAAAAAATCTATAAAGTACTACTAACAAGTATTCTGCAAATGTATTGTGAGGATTTAAGGTAATAATGGTTGAAAGTGGTCTTATAGTGAGGTTTAATAAATTGTAGCTGTTTTTACTCTTATTAAGGTATTTCCTTGACTACCAATAAATAGAAAGTTTCTAGAGCTACTGACAAATATTCTTTGCCAGTTCCAAACAACAGGACACTAGCAGACAATGACCATTTAAAGAAAAACCTTGTTTAAATACTTGGGAAATGCTATCTCTTTACCTTTCCCATAAATCTTCTTCTTTGCTTCTCATAATGCAGAAATGAGTTCCCGGCTTGGCGATAGCAATATCAGGGCAATATTTTATAGTGTTATTGCATTTTGTATCCAAATATGCCCCAAGGATTTTATAAGCAAAAATGAAATTTCTTCACATCCCTGTGGCATAGGCATTTCATTACTAAATTTATAGACAGATAAACAGTGACTCATAAAAATGAAAACTTTCTCCCCCAACCTTGGCTATGACTAATGGAATTCGGTGGAAAATAGCTCTCCATGTAGCTCCATGCACCTTGTATTCAGGTTTGGCAATCTGAATTTTCCCTGATCACCTTGAGAGTGGTGTGACAAGTGAGATTAAAGAGGAGCTTTCTCATCAAGATACCAGGTGTGCTATTGGAGTTGGAGTGGAGCAAAGGGGAGAAGGGAGCTGGAGGGAGAATCGATGAAAGGCAATGTTGCAAAGACCGGGTTTTATTGGAGTACAATGGAAACAGTATAAACGGGAAGGAGTTTAACTCACAGAAAGGGAGCTCTGCCACTACCTGCTTTGTGACTTGAGGAAATTTGCTCAACCTCTCTGAACCTCAGGTTCCTTATCTATATGTTATTAATTCTTCTGATTACTAGCTGTTGTCCTGATCATGCCATTCAGTTTAACAAGTGTTAATTGTCTACCTACTACGAGCCAGTTACACTCAAAGCCAGAACTTTATTGATGTTTTTTCTCTCTATCCAGAAAAGAAATCTCAGTTCTCCTAATCTATCTTTCTTTCTTTCTTTCTTTCTTTCTTTCTTTCTTTCTTTCTTTCTTTCTTTCTTTCTTTTTGAGACAGAGTCTCACTCTGTTGCCTGGGCTAGGGTACCATGGTGTCAGCCTAGCTCACAGCAACCTCAAACTCCTGGGTTCAAGCAATCCTTTTGCCTCAGCCTCCCAAGTAGCTGGGACTACAGGCATGTGCCACCATGCCCGGCTAATTTTTTCCATATATATTTTTAGTTGGCCAATTAATTTCTTTCTATTTTTAGTAGAGACGGGGTCTCACTCCTGCTCAGGCTGGTCTCGAACTCCTGAACTCAAAGGATCCATCCACCTCAGCCTCCCAGAGTTCTAGGACCGCGGCCAGCCCATCCTAACCTTTCTTTATGGTTCTAATATGTACACAGATTATAATATTTTTTGAGATTAGTCTCTAGTAATGTAAAATTTGATTGAATTCAATAAATATTGATTAATCATCATATGTACAGAGCTTCACTAGTCAGGATCAGTAACAGTTTTAAAGATGAATAAAGATGCAATTCTTGCTCCTCCAAAGCTCACACCCCAGGGGAGAGGGTAGACAGCAACAGAATGCACTTTAATAAAAGTAATAATGATAATACATGCTCTGAAAGAAGTTTAAAAAATTGAACAGTAGAGAGATGACGAAGAGAATCACTCTCCCTTGGAAGGACCAGGGAAAGTTGCACAGAGATGATCTCTAGACTGAGCGTGAAAGGTACAGGTGGAATTTTGATAAGAGGAGAAGAGAAGGAAAGGAGTTCTAGATGGAGAGAAGAGCTTAAGCAAAGACATAGATGCATGACAGAATAGGAAATTTAGGGGAATAATGAGTGGGATCATGATATGTCTGATAGAGAAATGAAAGACACAATTGAAGATAGCTACTTGTTATTTGAGTGCTTCACTATCTCCAACTGCAAAAAGAGATAATGTAAAAACATTTACTCCAAGCCCTCTTAAAACTCTGCAAATTAATTTTTTTTAACACAGAGTAGATCAACTTAAAAAAATCCCTATTGAAGAGTTGGAATAAGGCCAATCAGTAGCCTGAGAGAAGAGCATCATGTAATTAAGCATAGGAGAATCTCTGATGGAGAGAAACTGGCCCATATTCTTTTAAAACTGGCCCCTATTCTTCTATTTAAAAATTCCAAGTGAAAGACTCTAATTGGAGCACGGGAACAAGTACTACGGAATGGAATATTTTTTTCTGAGATGATGGTTACTTTCATTTGAAACCTTGGTTATGGTGGGAACAGGAAGCAAAGTCAGGAGCTGTGGGTAGGGAGTGGGATGCTGTTCAGGTCAGGAAAAAACACACATTTTCTACCGTGGTAACTTTCCCCAAATTCCATGGCCAATAAGTTGTGAAGCTAGCATTTGAATGCCAAACCTTATGATGTTTCCAGTATGATATTCCAATATGATATTTCAAAAGTGTATGCTTCTTCTTAAATGAGAAATGTGTGTAATATTAAGAAATTTGCAAACAATTTCAGGTATTGTACTTTTCAGTTATAGAATTTCCATTGAGTTTTCTTTTTTTTTTTTATTTTGAGACAAAGTCTCACTCTGTTGCTTGAGCTAGAGTGCAGTGCCATCATCATCTCACTGAAACCTCAAACTCCTGGCTCAAGCAATCCTCCTGCCTCAGCCTCCTGAGTAGCTGGGACTGTAGGTGTTCACCACCATGCCCAGCTAATGTTTTCTATTTTATGTAGAGAAGACGGGGTCTTGCTTTTGCTCAGGCTGGTCTCAAACTCCTGACTTCAAGAAGTCCTCCCACTTCAGCCTCCCAAAGTGCTGGGATTACAGGCATGAGCTACCACACCTGGCCTCCATTGGGTTTTCTATTATTGCTTTCATTTTTCTTCTAAGAGTCTTTGTTCATTCATTGTGTGTTTCTTCTTCTTTAAATCCTTAAATATCAATATTTTTATAATTGCTGTTTTGAAGTCTTATCTGAAAAGTCAAACATGTCTTTCATCTCTAGATATCCTTCTCTTTCTTTTCTTTCTTTCTTTTCTTCCTTTCTTTCCTGCCCTTCCTCCCTTCCTTCCCTCCATCCCTTTGGTTCTAGGTCGCATTTTTTTGCTCTTTTGCATGTCTGATTTTTAAACATTTTTCACTGTGTGTAGGACATGGTTAATGTTACATGGTTGAGAGTCTGCATGTCATTGTCTTCTGTTAAAGATCAAGTTCCATTTTGGCAGGCAGCATATTTACTAGCGAGTCAGCTTGACCATCTTGATGTGTGATTTTCAGTTTTGTTAGGGCGGTGTATTAGTTTCCTCAGGCTGCCTTAATAAATTACCACAAACTTTGTGACATAAAACAACAGAAATTTATTCTCTTACTTTTCTGGAGGCCAAAAGTCCAAAATTAAGCTGTTGGCAGAACTGCACACCTTGAAAGATTCTAGGGGAGAGCCCTTCCTTGCCTCTTCCTGCCTCTGGTGTCCCTAGTTTTCCCTTGGCTTGTGGATGCATAACTCCAAGCGCTGCCTTCATCTTCATAATGCTTTATCCTCTTTGTTTGTGTCTCCTTTTCTGTTTCTTGTAAGGATACTTGTCATTAGATTTACAGCTGACCCAATATTCCAGGGTGATCTCATCTGAAGATTTTAAACTTAATTACATCTACAGAAACACTCTTTCCAAATGAAGTCACATTCATAGCATTTGAAGCTTTGGACATAGACGTATTTTTGGGGACTGCTGTTCAACCCACTGCAGGTGGGCCTAGAATAGATCTAACTCTAAAGATAGAGTAGCACTACTCCCAAGGTATGGACTTTTCAGGATCTCGATTGAATGCCTGGAATTTTTGGCAAGTTCTATCCACTCTGAGCATCAGGAACTCTTATATCTCTCAGAACTATTCTCTGGGAGACACTGTAGACATGCACAGCTTAAAGTTCAGCCAAAGGCCTAAGGGCACTTCTTATGCAGATTTGTGGAGCTCATTCTCTGTGCTGTTCCCTCCTCTGGGGTCCCAAGGTCTGCAAATGCTGCCTAACTCTTGTCTCTGTCTCCTTAGCTCAGGCTGCTACTGTACTTTGCTTAGCCTCCATCTTCCTGCACTGGAGTCAGAAAAGTGCCTCCGGGCAGGAAGCCTGGGCAATCCTGAGGCTCACCCTGCATTCCAGTTATTAATTTATCCCTTCTTAGCTCCGAATCTGGCCCCTTTCTACGTAGGGCCCTGGCTGGTCCACACCCCTGTATTTCCTTTCCTCAGGGGTTACAGTTTGGTGCTCTTTTCTGTTCAATGTCTGGAAAGAGTTGTTTCATATACATTTTTCCTAGTTTTATTACTGTTTCAGTGGGAGGACTAGTCCACTACCAGTTATTCCATCATTGTGAGAATGGACGCTCCTTCATAAACTTCATAAACCACAGATACGTTTAGTTGTATACCAAGTAGGAGCCTGGAATTGAGAAAAATCAGACTTCTTTTGGTTCATTTTTTTCCTACCAGTCATGGTGGAACAAAGGCTGAGTCAGAGACCTCAAGGCAGTTTCCCTCTGGAAGCTGGCAGGTAATCCATCGTGCAAGACAAGTCATCCATGTGCTTTGGACCTAGGTTTCCAGCTGGAGGAAGCTGGCGGTGCTGGCCTAAGATATTCAGAGATGCAAGGGGTGCATTGACACAGTGTGCATTTTGAGAGCCTCACTTTACTAGTCACCTGGATAACGAGGCCAGGCCCACAGGTGGACATGGCAAAAGCACTCAGAGCCATGAGATAGAAAGAAAGCTGGAGGGGGCTGAGGATGTGACATGAGAACCAGCTTTCATTCTTGAAGGACTGTCATGTGGAAGAAGGATTATATTTGCTCTAAGTGAACCAAGTGATAGGAGTACTATCAATGGGTGTTATAAAATGGAATAATTTCTTGAATTGGAAAAAGAACTTTCCACTAGCCAAAGGTCTCCAACGATAGGCAAGATATGACTTCATATCAGTGGAGGTATACTAGTGTTTGATTGCTGACAAACACTCACAAATTGCTACAAATTTAGCAACTTAATACCCTTTATTATCTTATTGTTATATTGTTCAAAAGTCCAGGCAGGCTCAGAAAGTTATTCTGCTTAGAGTTTCTCAGGCTGAAATAAAAATGTTGGCTGGCGTAGGCTCTTCTCTGGAGGCTCTGGGGTGAGCAACCTGGGCTCATCCAGATTGTTGGCAGAATTCAGATTGGCGAGGCTGTAGGACTGAGCCCCCAGCTCCTTGCTGGCTGTGAGCCAGGGTCATTCTTAGCTTTTCGGGGCCACCTAAATTCCTTGGCTTGTTGTTCCCTCCATGTTCAAAGCCATGAGTCCTTCTTGTGCTTGGACTTTCTCTGACTCCTCTTTCTGCCACAACATGGAGAAAGTTCTTTGCTTTTAAGGGTTCATGGGCTTAGGTTAGGTTCCTCCAGAAAATCTTCTCTTTTCGGGATCCACTGGGCCATACAACACAACACAATCATGGGAGCAATATCGCCCCTCATTCCTAGGTTCCAGGGATGAGGGGGTTTGGATCTTGGGAGTCATTTTTAGAGTTCTGCCTGCCACAGGACATCCCAGCAGAGAATGGATTCCCATTCAATAGGGATCCCATCCAGGAGTCTCAAACGTGGAATGGGCCCTTAGACTAGAAGAGCTTTAAGGCACTTTTTAGTCTTGAAGTTTTATGAGTATTTTATTTAAACAGAAGTCATAATAAAACAATTTTTATTATGTAGTCCCCTGGAAACAGGGACTACAAATAGAGACATGTTGAGGGAAACTGTTGACCCAGAATAGTAAATTTAACTCATTGCTGTTAGCCTGGCAACTCACAGTGCAGCAGGTATTTTTGGTTACAATGCTAGGTCTACATATTTCTCTTATTTTCCCCATCAGCAAAGTCATTTTCTCTGGCCCCACCCCATGACTGATCCTTCCACTCCAGCCTAAAGATCCTGCTCTACACCTCCTTGACCTTTCTGTGTACCAAGAATGCATATAGGAGCTAAAGCTTTCATTCATTCATGGGAGTTTTGTTATTGTTTTTGTTTTCCAGTTCCTTCCATGTGACAAGTTCTTTCCTAGGTAGTTCAAAGTTTTCAAAGACAGGTATCTTCCCTCAGGGAGCTCAATGTGCAGAAGAGGAAACAATATGCACAAATAACTGTTGTATGAGACCAAATGTGGTGTTTTTAATAAATTAGTTACAGGAGTGTATAGATAAAATGCCCGGGGATTAAATGAAGGGGGGAGGTTATCATTCTTTTGGAAATATTCTGGGGATATTTGGCTTTATATCTGGGCCTTGAAGCATGAGAAGGGTTTGGGCAGGAAGAGCTGGGGCATTTTAGGCAGAGGGAGCGGTGGAGACCAAGCTGGAGGAGTAGGTTGGAGTCATTTTGTAGAGCCCTGCATGAGGCTGAGGACTTTATCCTGATTCAGTAGGCAAGAGGAAGCATTCTGCTAAATGCGTATACTACTGACAATAACTTCCTCCTGACAAACTTTACAGAAACAGGGCAATTCAAATATTCATAAAGTACATATGCACAGGATTATAATGGCACACCGTAAATGTTAACAACAAGTAATAAACTAAAAATATTCCTGGGGAAGAAATAACACCTAGCTTTATCCTATTTGTTCATTTTTCTTTGCCTTTGATTCTCATTGTTCCCGTTCCGTGGTTTGAAGCTGCTTCTTTGTGTGTGTCAGCGAAGCTTGTGTGATGCGGTGAAAGCCCTGGCTACACTTTATATTCAACTATTTTTTTCTCAGCTTCTGTACTTATGTCTGTCAAAAGCATATTTTGAATCTGACAGAATGCATGCAATCAAAGCCCGTTTTAAAATTCCTTTGTAAAATTAAATCGAGTCAATTTTACTTCTTAAAGAATTCCCAGATTGTCATTCCTTTGTAGATGTTTATTTTATAGAAGAATTTTATAAACCATAATTCAAAAGCATTCACACAAAAGTAGTTGCATCCAAAGGTCTATCTGATGCAGTAGCACTTATAGCTTTCTAGGAATAGGTGTCTGTCGACAGGTGATCATTTCATGACCCCTAGCGAGGTTCCAGCCCATCCCTGCTCTTCACCTGCAGGCTGCAGGGTTACGGATGCTTCTGGAATCTCCCCATGAGGGTTTGAGATGCATCATAAACTAGTGCCTTTGTGTTGGGATTGGTCACTGACACCTCAGTGTGACCGGAATACCTGAGGGTGAGAGTTAGGAAAGAGGATCATGATGGCACCATAAGGGGAAGGGGAGCCCCACCTAAGGGTGTCGGGAGGCGCTGCCGAGGGGAAAGTGCTCCAAGGACACAGCGCCCTTTCTCCATCCTGCATTCCGTGGTCATAGCCAAGTGTTATTTACAATTGTTATTTGTCAAATATCACTCTTGATTTCAAAAACACATTGTGACTCTGAACATGCCATCCCCGGAGACAGCCAAGGGCTTAGGTGGCAGTTATTTTAGTCTTTTCTTGAGCCTTTCATCAAGCTGGGTTACTGGAAACATAGTCCCCGTCTGCCATTCAGCCCCCATTGTTTGTCCCTCTCGTTGAGGGTTCTTTTCAGATGATTTCTTTGGGAGGCAACGCTGCCTTTAGAATCATAGAGATATGGATTTACACCTGGTTCCTTACTGAGTGACCTTAGAAAGTCACCTAACTTCTGTTAGCCTGTGAGAATAAATTAGAGAGCACATGCACAAATACTTGGCCCGTATTAGATTCCAATGCTGTTTGTGTTAATTTCATTAGTATGGCAAATGAATTTTAATTCTAGAGGTTGTTTATTGTCTGCCTTCTTTAACAGGATGTACCACTCGACAAACATTGGTTGACATTTTTTCTATGTACAGATCTCTGTGTTACGCATGGTGAGAAACAGAGTCGAAATAGACATGTCCTTTTTTTTTATTTCATCATATAATGGGGGTACAAATATTGTTAGGGTTACATACATTGCCCCTACCACTCCACCCCCCCACCACATGCCAGAGCTCCAAGCGAGTCCAATCCCCAGGTGGCGCACACGGCACACATTATGTAACTCTACACTTCCTCCCCCCTCCCGCCTGCCCTCCATCCAACAAAAGATTTTTTTTTTATACTTTGGATACATTGTATAACTTTGCCTCTCCCTAAGAAGGGTTAGAGGTATGCCCTTCCCCCCCACAATGCTCGCCACATCCCTATGATGTGGGTCTTGCCCCCCCTGAAATAGACATGTCCTTATGCTGCTGTAGATACTTGATTACAAGTCCCCTTATAAGCACTGGTGACCATGGCTGATGGAGACACAGGCTCCCTAGGGATGGACACAGCTTATCACAGTGAGATTTCTATCCAGTAGAGTCTTGGTATTTGAGGGTTTAGTATTTATGCCTTTGACAATTTTTGACACACACAAATCCCATGAGCTGCACGTAGCCATTTATAATTTGGCTGAGACCCAAAGGTGAAGTTCATGGACCCATGGGGGTCGGGAGGGTGCATCACCTCAGCTGATGCTTAGCATCCACTTCTCAGGATGATGTTGCTGTTCCTTACTCTTCGCTGGTAAGCCGTCAAGTTTGTTATGGGGTTCTTTGTGGTACGGTGCCAGAAAGAAGGCCAACTGTTTGATGGTGTTGGTCAAAGAAAAGAGAATGATGGCTTATTGGCAGTTTCAGATCAATAAAACAATCTAATAGTTCAGTGATAGCTGGAACCCATTATATGAATGGGTTGAACCAAATGTTCATTTTTTGTGGAAATATGAAAACAGTTCAAGAAATTTGGTTCAGCAAGGGCTAAAATTTGTCATTGTAAGAGAAACGAATAAAATTTAAATCTGCCATCGTTGGCAACAAAGAGAGCCTGTCTGTGTGGGGAAGGGCTCGTTGGTCTTCCCATGGTGATTCTTCCTGGAGATTCACTTTTTCTCTGAATTTTGTACCAGTTACGGTCAGCACTCTGCTGGCCTTCAGGAGGCACTGTTCCCTCTTGTGTGATGACACCAAGCAGGGACAACAGAGCCTCACATTAATACCCTATAGAACAGTGGAGCTGAGCCCAGACAAGGCTTTACCAAGGAATTGATGATCACAAACTCAGAATGAATGATGCCTGGCTCTATAGTTGGGCTCATAAAGGCATATTTGATTTGTCCTCAGGTTTGGTGGCTGCTAGCAGAGGTTTTCTCACCTAGTCCCAGGCCACCTTCCTTTGGCCCAATTCATCTCTCCACTTCCACTTGGAATGCTTTCAAGGGTGTTAGAGTGCTCAGATCCACACCCAAGAGACTGAAGTCTAGGGAGAATTTCTCCTCTGCCTGCCTAAGGTCTGCTTGTGCCGATTTTGTATTAGAAGATTTGTCTTTTTCTTGATGTTTTAAACCAAGAATACCTGTTTGCTTTGGGGAAACCCTTACCAATACCTCCAGGAGTGGGGCTTTCTGGTTGGAACAAATTTCATTAGAATGCTGTAATATTAACATAGAACTTTTTTTTTAACACTGGTAAATGTTTTATTGTTTTATTATGACCCAGTGTGTCCCTTGTCACCTTTCACTTGGAACCTGATCTCATACATGTTCTCACACTGTGTCAGGTCAGCCCATCAACATAGCACCTGTCTCATGTTCCCCTTCATGTTTCCCAGATGCACAGAAAAACCTCAGTGGTCAATTTAGAGTTTTTGTGGGCGAGACAGAGGAGCAAGTTTAAGTCACTATTCCCCAGCAAAATGTAAAACTACCTATTAGACATTTCTGTTTCCCCAAGACCCTTCTCAGATGGCCTGTTCCATTGAGGTGAAGAAAATGGGGTAAGATTCCTTTTGCCTTTTACAATGTTTAGCCTGACTCCTCTCTTTCCTCCCTTTGCAACTACTTACCCCCTTATTATAAAGAATTTAGCATTAACATACCAAAGCTGATCAAGGGGTTTGCAGAGCAGATGGGGCTATCAGGCTCTACCATTCTTAGAAGGCAGTGGGCAGTTAAAAACTCAAACTGGGGGGATGGTTTTGTTATTATATGATGATGACATGACATGGAAGTTTTACTATTTATTAGACACTATGTTAATGCTTTTCATAGATGTTTTTCCAACTCATTGTTCACAATAACATGAAGTGCTTTTATTATTCTCATTGTGCAGATGAGGGCAGATTATCTCACTCACCCATGTAAAGTATACAGTGGGTGGCATTAGCATGGTCACAGATTTGTGCAGCTATTACCATAGTCAATTTTTGAGCATTTATGTTACTCTAAAAAGAAACCCCATATGTGATAAGCAGTCATCTCACAGTACCCCCTCCCCCAGCCCTAGGCAACTCCTAATTTACTTTCAGTCTCTATGGATTTGCCTATGCTGGATATTTCATAGAAACGGAATCACACCATATGTGGTCTTCTGTCTGGTTTCTTTCACTTAGCATTATGTTTTCGAGGTTCATCCATGTTGGACCGTGTGTTCAGTACTTCATTCCTCTTTCTGGCCAAATAATATTCCATTGTATGGAGAAATCACATTTTATTGATCCACTTGCCAAGTGATGGACATTTGAATTGTTTCAACTTTTTGGCTGTTGCATATATAGTGCTATGCGTATTTCTATACACATTTTTGTGTGGGCATATATTTTTTATTTTTCTTGGATATATACCTAGGACTGGAATTGCTGGGCCATATGTAACTCCATGTTTAAACAATTTGAGGAACTGCCAAACTGTTTCCAAAGCAGCTGCACCATTTTACAATCCTCCTGGCAGTGTATGAGTGTTCCAATTTCTCCATATCCTTGCCAAGACTTGTTATTGTCTATCTATCTGATTGTAGTCATCCTAGAGGGTGTGAAGTGGTATCTCATTGTGGTTTTGACTTGCATTTCCTTAATGATTGAAGATGTTGAGCTGGGCATGGTGGTGCACTCCTATAATCCCAGCTACTCTGGAGGCTGAGGCAGGAAGATCACTTGTGCCAGGAATTCAAGGCTACAGTGTACTACGACACACCTCTGAGTAGCCACTGCACTCTACCCTGGGCAACATAGTAAGACCCTATCTCTAAAAACATACAAACAAACAAACAAATAAAAACAAATAACTCAAAACCTCGGGGGCATATAAAGATGTTGAGCATCTTTTCATGTACTTATTTTTCATTTGTAATAATATATCTTCTTTGGAGAAAGGACTATTCAGATACTTTGCCAATTTTTAAATTGGGTTATTTGTCTTTTTAGTATTGAGTTGTAAGAGTTCCTTATATATTCTGTGTTATGGTCACCTCATGAAAACTGAATGGACCACACCCCCAGTCCAAAATTTGGTTTGGTTGCCAATATTGATAACACCACACATGCCCCAAGAAGGTATGAAAAGCTTCATTACTCACATAATCAGGGTTTGTGGGGATTGCAGGGAAGCTTTCCAAACAAACCCAGATATGGCTTGAGAGAGTAGGCAAAGAAGATTGGCTTGTCTTTTATCGCAGTTAGGGGGTGGAGCTGGTGGGGGTTGTTCCCATACATGTGCCAGGGCTTTTGTTGTTTGAAATCTTACCAGTGCCAAAGGAGGGAGCACACAGGCTTTCTTATCAGTGTGCCCAGATATGGGGAAACAGGGATGGGGAGGCTTGACAGCTGCCAACAGTCAAACATCAAAAATGGAGTCACTTGTTTTTACTATCTGAATACAGGTCCCTTATTCCATACATGACTCGCAAATATTGTCTTCCATTTTGTGGATTATCTTTTCACTTTTTTGATGGTATTGCTTGCAGCACAAGAGTTTTGAGTTTTGATGAAGTCCAGTTTATCTTTTATTCATTTGTTATTTGTGCTTTTGATGTTGTATTTAGGAGATAATTCCCTAACCCAAGGTCACAAAGATTTATTCCTATGCGTTCTTCTGAGAAATTTATAGTTTTGGCTTTAACCTTTAGGTATAGGATCCTTTTTAAGTCAATTTTTGCATGTGGATCTTTTTCACTGAGGAGCTGTTGTACCTTTGTCCATCCATCCATATATATTCCTTTTCTGAATTTTCTGTGCCATTTCCTTGATCCATTTATCTAATTTTTATGCCAGTATGGCCTTGTTTTGGTTACTGTAGCTTTATAAAAAGTCTTGAAATCGGGGCCGGGCGCGGTGGCTCACGCCTGTAATCCTAGCACTCTGGGAGGCCGAGGCGGGTGGATAGCTCAAGGTCAGGAGTTCGAAACCAGCCTGACCAAGAGCGAGACCCCGTCTCTAAAAAAAAAAAAAAAAAAAAAAAAAAAAAAAAAAAAAAAAAAAAAAAAGTCTTGAAATCAGGTAGTATCAGTCTTACAACTTTGTTCTTTTTCAAAGTTGTTTTGTGTATTCTAGATCCTTAACATTTTCATGTGAATTTTGAAATTGGCTTTCTACCTGGGACTATAGGTGCATACCACCACACCCAGCTAATTTTTCTATTTTTTGTAGAGATGGGGTCTTGCTATGTTGCTCAGGCTGATCTAGAACTCCTGGCTTCAATGGATCCTCTCACTTTGGCTTCTCAAAGTGCTAGGGTTACAGCTGTTAGCCACTGTGCCCTGGCTTCTTCCTTGTCTCTTCCTAGCTTCTTATGGTTGCTGGCAATCTTTGGTGTTCTTTGGCTTGTTGTTGCATTATTCTAATCTCTGCCTCCATTGTCCCACACTGTTCATCTCTCGTGTTTTCTGTCTCTGTGTGCAAATTTCTATTTTCTTATAAGTATACCAGGCCTACCCTAATCCATTATGACCTCATCTCAACTTGGTTACATCTGCAAGGATCCTATTTCTAAATAAGGTCACATTCACAGGTACCAAGAGTTAGAATTTGAACATATCTTTTTCAGAGACACAACTCTACCCCATACAGTCATGAAGTATTATTTAAAAATATATGTATTGTCAGAATCAATTTGTTAAAATTTTATTTACAATTTTGCATTATCATTCATGAGGGATATTATTCATAGTTGTTATCAAATACCATCCTTTTTGTTTTTTTGGTTCTGATATAGGGGCAATGCTAGACTCATAGAATGAGTCGTGAAGTATTCCTTCCTATTCTACTATTCTATTTGATGGGATAAATCGTGTGGAATTATTAATAGTAATATTTCTTCCTTAAATGTTTTATGCAATTCTTCAGTATAACCATTTGGCTGTGAAGTTTACTTCTTGTAAAGATTTTTAACTACAAATTCACTTTCTTTAACAGATATTGAGGCATCGTTTAGTTTATTGGGTGAATTTTGGTAGTTTGTGTCTCTCTTTGTTCATTTCACCATAATTGTTGAAT
This sequence comes from Cheirogaleus medius, assembly GCA_008086735.1. Classification (NCBI taxonomy): domain Eukaryota; kingdom Metazoa; phylum Chordata; class Mammalia; order Primates; family Cheirogaleidae; genus Cheirogaleus; species Cheirogaleus medius. The sequence goes on from VBSM01002608.1 coordinate 164,746,979, forward strand.
TTATTGGCATAAAATTGTTCTTAACATTTTCTTAGTATATTTTTAATATCTGTAGAATCTATAATGATTCTTGATATTGGTAATTTGTTCCACCTTTTTTTTAACTGACCACTCTGGTAAAAGTATTAATTTTATTGATCTTCTCAAGGTCCTAGATTTTTGTTGCATTGATTGGCTCTATTTATTATTTTTATGTTTCCTATTTTATCAATTTCCATTTTGATCTTTGTTATATCCCTTTGTCTTCTTTCTTTATATTTGTTTTGCTTATGAATTTTTAGTTTTATAAGATGGAAGCTGAAGTCATTGATTTGAGACCATATTCTTTTCTAATGCAGGTGTTTAGTGCTACACACGTCCTCTTAAGTAGCACTTTATCAGCATACCACACATTTTTATATTTTGTATGTTTATTTTCATTCCATTTAGAATACTTTCTAACTACCCTTTCAATTTATTCTTTGTTGTCCAGAGTATTTAGAAATGTGTTGTTTAGTTTTTCACATATGTGGGGATATTAAAAGAAATCTTTTAGTTACTGATTTCTAGTTTAATTTCATTTGGTTGGAGAACATACTTTGTGTGTTTTGAATCCTTTTACCTTTATTGAGTTTTTTTTTAATGGCTCATAATATGATCTATCCTGGTCAATGTTTCATGTGTACTTGAACAATATGCATATTGTGCTATTGTTGAGTAGCATTTTCCATAGGTGTTAATTAGGTCAGGTTGTTTGGTATTATTTTCAAGTCACCTAGATCTTTCTTATATTTTATATCCTTTTTTATTTCCTTGTTTTTATCAATTATTAACTGAAGAGTGTTGAAACATCCAACTATAACTGGATTTCCTATTTGCCCTTATAGTTCTATCAGTTTTGCCTCCATGTGTTTTGATTCTCTGTTATTAAATGTTTATACATTTAGGATTTTTGCATTCTCCTGATGAATTGGTTCTTTTTTCGTCTGTGTTTTATTTCAGATTGGTGCTATGGCTATGCCATTGTAGTTTCTCCTGTGATGTCTAATTTGCCATTAATCCCATCTAGTGCAATTTTTAATCTCAGACATTATAGTTTTTATTTCTAGAATGTTGATTTTGATATCACTAATATTGTCCATGTCTAACTTTTTGGGCATATGGAATATAGTTATAATGCTAATTATTCTAATGTCCTTGTTTGTTAATTCTGACATTTGTATCAGTTCTGGATGGTTTTAATTCATTGATTTATCTTATCTTATAGGCATTATTTTCCTGCTTATTTGCATGCCTGGTGACTTTTGATCGGATGTCAGGCATTGTAAATTTTACCTTGTTGAGTGTTTGATATTATATACCTATAAATATTCTTGATTTTTGCTGTTGGAATCAGCTAAGTTGCTTAGAAACAGCTTAATTCCTTTCAGGTCTTGCTTTTAAGAATTATTTGCTAGGGCAGAGTGGTGTTTAGTGTAGGGCTAATTATTCACCACTCCTGAGGCAAGACCCTTCTAAGTACTGCATGAATTATGAGGTTTTCCAGTCTGGCTGGTGGGAATGGCTTAGGAGGACTCATAGGATCAGCATATTGTCATACAACTAGGATTTATTACAATGAAAGCATCCAAAGCAAAATCAGCAAGGGGAAAATGCACATGGTGCAAAATCCAGAGGAAACTGGGCTCAAGCTTCCAAGAGTCCTGTCTTGGTGGAACTGCACAGGATGTGCTGAATGCCCTCAAGGAGTTGTGGTGAGAAATGTGAAATGCTGTCTACTGGGGAAGCTCCTTAGAGATTCAGCACCTAAGGTTTTAACTGGGGGCTGGTCTTGTGAGCATCCTCTGCTTGGCATGTACCAAAATTCCAGATTCCCAGAAAGAAAGGAAGTGTTCAGCATAAACTGTCCTTTTAGTCCTCCTTCCTTGTTGTTGAAAGAAAAGAATTTGAAACTACCTGGTTTGAAAAAGTATGTGTTATACACCAAGGGTTGGCAATTTCTTTTCTGTAAGGGGAAAAGTAAGTATTACAGTCTTTGCATGCCAGATGGTCTCTGTCTCCATCACTCAGCACGGCTGTTACGGCATGAACGCAGTAGACGACACATACACAAATGGGTGTGGTTATATTACAATAAAACTTTATTTTAAAAAAACCAGGGCTTTTTTTTTTTTTGGCCTTTTTTGGAGGATGTGGGTTTGCCTTAAGGCTCTAATTTGCCAACCTCTATGTCACACAATTAATAGGAATAGTCCCCTTTTGCAACAATACCACCAATTTATTATAAGCCGGGACTTTATTTATAAATATTTATTTATAAAGTCCCATCCAAAAAATTCAGTGGCCTAAAACGTAGGCCTATTGTGACATCAATGAAAGGAAGGGGTAAATCTGCCACAGCGGTGGAGCATCAGTGGAGAATGGCCTCATGCCTCAGTTATGATTGCGATGGAGACTGTTCACTGTGTTTTGAACATTTTCTTTTGTCCCTGGAGATTTTTATACCCTGAGCAGTGGACCATCTTAAGTTTGGGAAGAAGTGAGAAATATGCTTTCTTTGATAAATTGTGAGAAGGGCAGTTGTGAAAAGGGAGAGAACAAAAGAACCCACACCTCTTTGACTGCGGGACCAAGCGGATCACGTTAGTGAAGAGCACAGTGGAAGGCGAGGGACAATCTGGCCTGATTATTCTAAAGCTTTTGAAGCTCTTGTGCCCATTGAAAAGTCTTCCAGTGGCTCCAGAACTACTTTAGTTAGGATCCCCGATGAGTTAGAGAGCTTCCTTTGTGTTTCCCAGCAAGTTCACCAGTTCCAGCGCATGTGTGTAACTCTCTCCTGAGCTTATCTTGGGGTACTTATTCTTGCTGCTTCATGCGTGTTGTCATCCTAAGTCTTCCATGTCCCAAACACTTGTCTACATACGTTACAGCCTGCTTCTCACCCTAAATCAACCCGATGTGAAGCTCAGAACTGATATTTTTTCTTCCAACAAAAATATCCACAGTATGAGATGGAACAGAGACCCCTCTTGAGGGTCTGCTGGGTCTCCTCAAACATAAACATTAAAAAAAAAAATCTTAAGTCCCTTCAAGAAAAATTCTAGGCACCTAGCTAGCCTTAAAAAATAGAAAAATAACCTGCTAAACCAAAGGTAATAATAAGCTTAAACAATAGCCACTCAAGCAAATTAGAGTCACAACAGGTTTGGTTCTCTATAAAAACTAACAATAACATTTTGACATATGTCTCTGAGTTGATTTTCAGAAACCCGGACCCCCACAAGATGGAAAATGATGAGCCACTGTCATGTACACCTCAGAGAAGGGGGACTGAGGACTGAACTCTGACTGCTGTTCTTTGTTCTAAATTTCTTCCCGAAGAGCCTCTAGAGAGGCACACCTACAGGCCAAACCTTGACCTTCCTTTCTGTTGATCTCATGTTTTTGGACAAAGCTTTGCTTCCTTAACCAATTACAAATCAAAGAATCTCTGAATCTACCTGTGACCTGTAAACCCCCATTTCAAGATACCCTGCCTTTTGGGGTCAAACCAATAGACAACCTCCATGTATTGATTTACAATTTTCCTGTTACTTTTGCTTTTCTAAAATGTACCTCTGCCTTTAAAAATCCTTGCTTGTAAGCCATGAGGGAGTTCAGGTCTTCAGTGTTAAGTTCTCCTTGCTTGGCACCATGCCATAAATGCCTCCCTTTCTCTCGCTGCAAATCTCAGCGTCAGTGTTCAGCTTTGCCGTGGCGGGTGGCACACCAAGGTTGGTTCAGTAACAAATGTCATGTTCACCTTTCATTTTGAGAAATTTGGTAAAGTTTTGGGAAGATACAGGAAATCACAGGAAAGGGTTATACCACACACACTTTTTTCAACTTAACCTTTCTGTGCCTCAGTTTCCTTCAATTGTAAAATAGGAATAATAATAGTGCCTATGTCAGAGGGCTCTTATGAGGACTAAACCATTATTTTCATGATTATCCTGTGTCTTAGTCCTTTTGTGTTGCTATGAAGGAATATCTGAAGCTGGGTAGTTTATAAAGAAAAGATGTCTATTTCCTTACCGTTCTATATACTGTACAAGAAGCCTGGCACCAGCATCTGCATCTGGTGAGGGCCTCGGGCTGCCTCCACTCACGCTAGAAAACCAACAGGATCCAGCGTGTACAGATCACGTGCACACACTTGTGTGCAGGGCACAAGAGAGGGGGCACAGGGTGCCAGGATCTTTTTAACAGTCAGCTCTAACAGAGCACAACCTCACTCATTACCTCAAGGATGGAACCAAGACATTCATGACCAAAACATGTCCTGCTAGGCCCTACCTCCAATATCAGGTATCACATTTCAACCTGAGATTTGGAAGGGACAAGTATCCAAATTATATCATCCTGGGTTTCTTCTTTCCCCTCCTACCTTGCCTCCCTACTCCCATTCTCCAGGATTGCTCTCCTGGGAGCTGCAAATTTTTATTGTCCTCTTCAGCTCTGCTTTATAGCAACTAGCGGGTAGCTGACATCCAGACCACAGGGACTCAGCTCCTCCAAAGAAAACTGTCTCCCTAAGAGTAATTCAGGACCAGCTGTTTGAGAATAACATTTTCTCCACCTTGTTGCCTTGGGTATTGGTGGCCTCCTTAAGTGTGTCTTTGGGACCTATTCTTCTAGTCTGCTGCTGTCAAGGTGACCTGCTGGTTCCGGGAGGCTGGCCTCTGACTGATGACTTCCTTCTCCTTCAGACATGATAATAGAGAGCAGGTAATGTTGCTTGTGGTGCCAGATTGGAAGGAAGGTCATACTTTGTTCATTGACTAAGAAATGATGTTTACTCATCTTGGATCCCAAAGAATCCAGGACAGATGCTTGGCACAAAGTGATCATTTGATGACTATTTACTAAATAAAATAATGCATCATTTAGACTTACCTATCTTATTTCTTTCTCAAAACTAGTAAAAGGCTGAAGAGCTGCATTAGAATGGCACTCATAAATGGTTAATTTATCCAACATGAGGGGCAGCATAGAGTCATGCTGGAGGTACAGATTCTCTCACCAGAGTGTCTTGGTTCTAAATCAGACTTCTACATGTGCTCTGACCTCAGTTTTCTCATCTTCAAGGTGAGGATAATTAGGATGCCTACTTTATATGGTTATTGTGAGAATGAAAAGAGTCAATACATGGAGGGTGTTTAGGACAATGCCTGGCACATGGTAAGCATTCTATAAATGTAGCTGTTATGATTCATTCAATGAACATTTCCAAACTGAGTGCCACTGTGTCTCATAAACTGGGCTGAATGCCAGGGAGTATGGAGATGAATTCACAGTCCCAGACCATAAAGCATTCAGGGCCTTCCGTGGGAAGCTGAGAAGTCCTGGATAAAGCCTGTGCTACAGCTGTGCATGGAGCATGGTGAGGGCACAGAAGGGAATTCTCAATCAGATCAGAAGTTACAAGTATACACAATTACCAAAAGCAATTGAATCCCCCAATCTCTTACATTTACAGAAATATTCCATATGGCAGATGATGACCTAAAAAAATCACATCCATTTTTTTCAAGTATAATTCAGTCCTAGCAAGTACTATAAGATAAAAGAAATGTCATTTCCAAAACACTGACCTTGAAGCTGTCAATAAGGTAGCATTTTCAGGGCTACTAAGGAAAGAGCAGAGAATCAAACACAAAAAGCAGTTTGGGGAACATTTTTTTTCTAAGAGAAATGATAGAAATTCCAGTGTGAACAAATAGATGTTTTGGTAAAAATCAAAAATATTAACTGCCTAGGGGAGTTGGAGAATGCTTCTCAGGGAAGACTGCATTTGAACTAGGTCTTGAAGAATAAGTTGGATCATGTCATAGGGGAAAGGGCACTTCAGAAAAGAGAAAGCATGTACAAAGTCCTAGAGTCAAGGTAGAGCAAGGTTTCTTAGGGGAATTTTAAATAGTTCAACTTGACTGCAGTACAAGAATTGTGGCAGCAAGTGGTTAGTGATGTTTGGAAATGGAAGGTTGAGGGAAGCTCATGAATGGTCTTGTGTGCATTTTTTTTTTCTGAGACATGGTCTTATTCTGTTGTCCAGGCTTGAGTGCAGTGGCATCATCACAGCTCACTGCAACCTTTAATTCCTGGACTCAAGTGATCCTCAGCCTCCAGAGTAGTGAGGATTACAGATGTGCACTACCACGCCTGGCTAATTTTTAAAGTGTTTTGTACAGATGGGATCTTGCTATGTTGCCCAGGATGGTCTCAAACTCCTGGCCTCAAGGCATCCTCCTGCCTTGGCCTCCCAGAATGCTAGGATTACAGGTGCAAGTCACCATGCCTGGCCTTGTGTGCATTCATAAGTAGCTTGAAATGTTAGCTAGAGATGATGGGAAGGGTTGTAAGAAAGGGAGAGCCTTGATTGTAGTTGCAATTTGGAGATTGCTCTGGTTGATAATGGATTGAAATTGCAAAATGCAGAGCAGTTGCAATGGTTATCATAAGGGATGATGAGACCGAAAGAAGGGCAGATGGTGTGAAGACTGGTGAATTGTGGGGTCTCTTGCCATCAGAGAGCCAATGGGATGTGTCTGCGGTTCTAAGACAGTGTGCATTTGTACATCTGTGTTTACCTTGTGCGTTACGGACTTTACCTGCACCTGGTGAAGCTCAATTTCAGCAGGTAGGAACCACGTCTCATTTTTCAGATGAGGAAGCAGTTTCATTGAGGTGAATTGGCTTTTTCAAGATCACCGAGCCAACTGGTGGTGGAGCATGAGCAGGAACACAGGCATCCAGACTGCAGTCCATAGAGAGCTCTCCACAGTTCCGTCCTTCTTCATCTTCCTGAAAGCCCAGAACTGAAATCCTGAAAGTGCACCACCCAGTCCTCTTTAGAGCTACTCCACCCTTCCTCCCAGCCCCCTGCCATGCCCAGTCTTCCTTCCTGATCCGTTTTATAATCCTTGGGATTTATCTTTTGATTTAGAACACTCTGGCTCTCCTGGTTTGTAATTATGAAGCCCCTCTATTTGCAGACCTTGGAACTGTTATTTTGATATGGGATCTCCTCTTTACTTTTAAGGACCAGGCAGGCAGCCTATGCATTCCTGGGTTTACTTTCCCAAGTTACTCTCTATGTATCATTGACCCTTCTTTCCACAATTGCCTCCTTTCTCAAAGGCAAAGCCCTATGAAACCATTTTGTTAAGAACCACCTTGAAGAGTAATTAAAGGTGGAAGGTTTGGAATAGCTGCCCATGTTCTGTTGCTCCCATAGTATCCTTTCCTCTTTCAAATTCCCACCCTTCATTTTTCATCCCTTGAATATAAGTCTCAGGAGCTGAGTGATCAGTTTGCTCCGTTATTGCCACAGGGGCTCCTGTATCCTGCTAGTCGGCTGGTTCCTCAGAGGCTCCCGACTGTGAGCAGATCGACTCCGATGCCCCTCAGCACTTCCTCTCAATGCTGATTGAGTCATCAAATGTCAAAAGGAAAGTTAGAGATCATTAAATCCAGCCCTTTACAGATGAGAAAACAAAGACTCCATGAATGCAAGTGACTCTCCAAGGATGCAGCGGCAGCTGGTGGTGGGAGAGGGCCAGAGCCTTGGTCTCCTGCTCTTGCCTGGGTCCTCCCACGGTGTCACCCTTCCTTCTGTCTCTACAAGCAAAGTATCAATTTAAATTAAATGTGACCCTGGGGCAATCACAAGAGTGAAAGGTACAGTTCCTGGCTTCGCTGGCTGGGGGACAAGATTAAAACACATGGCAAGTTAAAGGACATGGCAACCCGGCCATGTGC
>VBSM01002608.1:164754857-164794957 GCA_008086735.1 Cheirogaleus medius
TCCTGAAACTGAACTTGGTCTCACACTGGAATTTGATGCAAGGTTAATGGGTATTTCTTGGTCAAATATGCTTGGGGAATGTTACATTAAATCAAGCTGAACAAGCTTCCTCCCTCAGAACTTCTTTCGAAAAACTAATGTCTATCATAAATTGTCAAGAAAGAAATAAGAACATTGCATTTCCCTTATTTGATCATAGACTTATATGTATGTATTTTTTTTAACTAAACACCTATAAGATCTTGTGTGTTGTCCAGAGAAACAGGGCACTGTTTTCCAGCGCCTCCCAAACAGCGCCCTTCCCTCCTGGTCACTGGTGAGCTGGTCTGAAGCGGCCTGGCCAATTCCCACTTGGCCACGGTTTCTCAGAGGAAGGGATGTCTGCCTCCCAGAGTTCTCCGGAGGTTTCTCCCAGGATCCTGCTCTCCAGATTATCTCAATTCCTCCCTGCATTCATTTCCTAAGGCTGTTGCAACAAAGGGCCACAGATAGGGTGGCTTAAACAACAAACATTATCGTCTCAGTTCTGGAAAGAAGTCTGAGATCAAGGTGTCGACAGGGTTGGTTCCTTTCCAGGGCTCTCTCCTTGGCTTTTAGATGGCTGTTTTCTCCCTGTCTTCACACCATCTTCCTTCTGTGAGCATCTCTCTGTCCACATTTCCTCCTTTTTATAAAGATACCAGTCATATTGGATGGGGACCCACACTAATGACCTCACTTTAACTTGGCTCCCTTTACAGTGACCCTTTGTCCAAATAAGGTCACATACTGGGAATTAGGACTTTGGCATATGAGTTTTGGGGCCACACAATTCGACCCATAACACTTATCAAGACTTTATTCCTCATGGAAAGAAGCATAACTAAGACACCACAGCAGACTTCCAGCTGGTGACCACGGTTCCCAAGGCAGCTGAGGTTGCTCACTCTTGGCCAAATGCTCAGCGAGCACTCAGGCTTTGAGGTTTCTGTGCGTGCATCTTGCATGTACCCCTCTCCCCCAACACACGTGCATGCACACATATACTTTCCACATGGCAGGGATCTGTTAATTCACTGGACCACATCCTAGTAAAACACCTGGCACATGACATTTCCACCCTTAACTCTCAGTTTGCACCTTTTCAGTAGCTATTGCCATAGTGATGACAGATTCTCAATACAATTTCTGCCTTTAATCAATTAACACAGGGTCTGGTATGCACAAAGCACTTTTACATTCATCACACCATTTTCGTTCCAACAATTTTAGGAATGGAGCAGGGTAGGGATTTTTGGTCTCAGTTTATTGCTGGGGGCTCTGAGGTTCATGGAGGTAAAATATCCTTCCCTAGTGTTTGACCCCAGGCCCCCAGCTACCTGTGCATGCAGCTATCTATGACGCATCACCTCCCATGGTTATATCTTCTGAGGCATCTGCCTTTTTATACCTTTCTCTTCCTCTACCATCCACACCTCACTCTGCCTACTGCCACCATCTCTCCAATAAGACCTGCTCCTCTTCTCCTTGTGGCATAATCCTCACTGGGCGTCATTCTGGTGCTACTCTTCCTTTTCCTTCATTTGATTTCAGGTTGGTCTAGAGCCTGGGCATGCAGGAGATGGGGCCCCCGGGAAACTAGTCTCAGCCACGGATGGGGGTTCTTACCAGTTCTATGCACCTGGGTAGGCAGCAAGGGTAGCCAGAGTCTCTAGGGAAGTTGGGGGTAGCCAAATGCATATCGCTCACCCACCACTCCATGGGACCAGGAAATCCCCACCCGGATTGGTCAGTTCCATCGTCAGCAGACACCTTGGCTGGGACCTGGATGACCAAGGGTGAGTTTTCCCTTCAAGCATGGAGACTGCTGCTGAAATGCTTGCTTTGTGTGATGTTCTCAAGGTCATTCTTACCTCCTTCACTTAAAGCAAATGAATGTGGACCTTCTCCCCATGTCTCCTGGTGTCTTCTGATGGCCTCGTCTCATATATAATAATGTCTTGTGATCCTGAATGTCTCAAAATGGAGCCACTTATGACAAGTGACTCGACTCAGCCCACAGTGCGATTGTTGACCCCTTGGAGTGAAAAGCACCTGTGCAGTGGGCTGAGGTGGGAAGACAAGCCCTGCTGTGGGCAGGCAAACTGAAACCTGATGAGGCAGGGAAGACAAAGGTGATGGCCACGGACACTCCTGCGGGGGCCGAGATGCCTGTGGAAGCTCTGCCTCTGAGAGCCCCAGGGCCTCCTCTCCACTGGCGGCGCCCACAGAACCTCTTCCAGAGAGGAGCAGAGACCTTCCCTTCTGCTGGGTGGGGTCCCAAGGAATCTGGTTCAGTTGAGCAGTCAGCGCGCTGGTCTCCTGTGCTGCTCGCTGTGGTTTGCTCCTCTCCTGTCTTATTACTGCCCGTGTGTGCTGAATATATTTACTTGATTGTGGTGTGTGAAAGTCTCATGAATTTGACAACATCAATTGGCCATTAAGTCATTATGAGACCTCTCTTTGAGCTTGACGTGACACCTTCTACAAATGCCCGTTCTCAACTGACGCCTTCTCTCCACCTCTGCTCTTTCTGCCTAGGCCCTGCCTCTTGTCGACCTCCCCAGGTTCAGTTTGCCCTGCTCTGGTCCAGATGGCCTCCCTGTCTCTCCACCTGTTCCCGCCAGTCTTGTGTCCTCACTGCAGCCAGTTTGGTTCAGTAGAAGACGCGTGGCCCGTCTACTGCTCCAGCTTCATCTCAAGGTTCCCGCCACTCTCTCCAGGGCCAGCCATGCTCTTTTTTGCCTCCAGGCATTTGTTTGTGCTATTTCTTCTGCCCAGAACACCCTTCCCTGCTCATTTGCTTCCTGTTTTGCCCCATTTTTCTGGTGAACTGCTACCTCTCCATCACCACGCAGCTTAAACATCACAGCTGGGCAGCTGGGGCTGACACAGCCCAGCCTGGTGGGAGAGCTGCTTCTCCTAAGTGTGCCCACCTCACGCACCGACAGCCTGTTTACTGACTGCTTTGCTCTCTCAGGGCAGGGATTCATGGCTGCACATTATGTGTCCAGAGCTGGCATAGAACAAGAATTCTGTAAATATTACTGGAATCAGTGAACACTCCGTCAGGCTCTCTGCTGGGCATGGGGTGTTGCTGACCTACAAAATGCTCCCTGCTGGGAAGATGATCCTAAAACACAATTGACCGAGTTGTTTCTCTGCTAGAAAGAATGCGTTACTGGAATCGTCAAGACCCACGTGGCATGGAAAATGCCCCCAACTCGGCCGGCTGAATGGACGTCTCCTCCTCTGGGTGCCCAGAGCACCTTGCAGCAGCCTTTGTCACAGTCCTTATCCCATTAGCCTCTGATTTTGTTTTGTACTTTTTCTCTGATTAGACCCCAAATTATCTCTGGGTTCTTCTTGCCTAGCACAGGGCCTGGAACTGAGTGGGTGCTAAACACATGTTTGCATGAGTAAATTTCCAAAGAGCCAGAGGGACAGGAAAGGGGAAAAAAAACAAAAATACCCTGTCTTTGTCCTGCTCACATCTGCTGCCTGAAAGAAAAAGAAATGAGGAAGATGAAAGCCTTTGGGGATCCTGGAAAGTCTCTCTTCTGACTTCATGTGGTTACCTACTCTGCAAGCACCTGGGGGTGGGAGTGCCGCTGGAAGGATGTTTCCTGCAGGAATTCTGTGGCTTCACTAAGGTGCTGTTAACTATGGGGGTGCCAGGTTCCAGGAGCAAGACAGAAAGTGGTGGGGATGCCGAGCCGAGCCTGGTGGGGGTGATCGAGGGGAGGCAGGGTCCTTTCTGAGAGGCAGAGGGAAGTGGCTCTCCCCAGCTGGAGCTAGAGAGGACAGAGTGAAAATATTCAATCAGATTTCCACCCCACCTCCCCCACCAGTGAAATGAAGACAATTTCTCCTCAACTGGATTCCACGGACATCGAGAATCTGTGAGAGCCAGAGGGAGACAGCAGGGCTGTAGAGAAAGAAGAGCAAAGGTTTTAATGTCAGATGATCTGAGTTCAAAGGCAGCCCTAAGAGGAATTTAATGCAAATGCAACTTTCTACCTGCTCCCAGGTCAATTACCTAATTAATTAACTTCCTCAATAACACAGGACTAAGGATAAGGACAACCACCTCATAGGGGGGCTCGGAGGAAGAAGTGTAACAATGTCAAGCGCTGACCATAGTGTCTAGTAGGGAGACAGTGTCAAATACAAGGGGGCTTTATTCCTGTAGAATTGGGAATACCAGAGTTCTTACATGAAGGAAGGAAACATCAAACTTTGGGGAAAATTTAAATCCACAAGCGTGTGAGCTGGGTAGCCTAAAAGGTCAAGGGTCCTCTCACACTAGGCTGATGGGATCCGCTGAGCGAGTTACTCTTGGCTGCTGTGCTAACACCACTCTCAGGTTGGCCTCCCAGGTATGATTCAGATGTGGAAAACAAACCATTATAACTTCCCAAGGGACGTCCAGTGGACACACTGCTCCAGCCACAGAGCCCGTGGAGGTGGGTTTTGTCGTGAGAGGTGGGGCTAGGGCAGGGCTTTGGCTGTGCCAAGGCTGGGGCCCTGGACTTAAGGCGGGGGTGGATAGAGAATGTGATGTGATCCGTGCCATTTCTGGATCACTTCCTATCCCTTTTGGATAGCTCTGCCCTGCTCCAAGGCCAAATAGGAAACATTTTCCTACCCATTTTCTACCCATTTTCTCTGCTGGAGCAGCAGTCTCCAACCTTTTTGGCTCCAGAGACCAGTTTCATGTAAGACAATTTTTCCACAGGATGGGGGTAGGGAAGGTGGGGGGATTGGGGGGTGGAGCTCAGGTGGCGATGCAAATGATGGGGAGCGGCTGTAAATACAGATGAAGCCTCACTCGCCCGCTACTCACTTCCTGCTGTGCGGCTCCCCGATTCCTAAGTTTCACTAAAGAATTTTTCCACGAACAGTGTGTGTGTGTGTTGGGGGAGTGGAGGGCAGTGGAGCTCTGTGGTCCAGTCCCTAGCAGGCTGCAGACTAATAGCTGTCTGTGGCCCTGGGGTTGGGGACCACAGAGGTGGAGAATAAAACTCAAACTCACTGATGGATACAAAATGGTATGAATCTAAGTCTGCAATAGAATTGAAATCAAGATATCGGCCCTGCAGCATGTAGATGAAGCATTCTTTTTTAGCTCATATGGAGCGTAGGTGGAGGGTGAGCCCTTCCAGCAACAGAGAACTCTAATCAAAGACAAACGTCTTTTCCCCAAGCCCTCAGGGACCTTATGTGGGAGATAGAGGCAGAGCTGCTTCTTCAAGTACTACAGAGACAAAGCTTCTAAAATTCTCCATGCTTAATAAAATTAGTGACAGTCAAAAGCCATTGTCTTTCAGAACTGTTTGGATATTCACTGGGGCAGTAATTAAAGGAGCAAGATATTTTTCCCTTCTTCTCTTTTTTATGTGGGAAACGCAAATCAAATGTACTTCTCTAGGAAGATCTTCTGTGGTCCTGTGCCCCTCCCCCTGCCCCACATAGCCTCAGCTCGGTGCACCCTCCCTGTGCCCCAAATAGCATCTTGCTCCTACTCACCTCCGGCTCAGGACCTATTGCGCTACGTTGTAATCCCCTGTTACTTGCCATTGTCCCTACGAGAGTAAGAGTCCTTCCATATACAGGGCAAGATTTCACTCATTTATTAATAGCTTCATGGAAAGTAAACCCATGTCACTGAAAGTTTCCCAGGCTAGGGTTCTAGTCCTGCCTCTGTCAGCCACAGGCTGTGTGACCTTGTGGCTGTTTCTCAGTTGTGTCATTGGTACACTGAAGAGAACGGTGCTGAGCTTGCAGAGTTGGGATGAGAATTAAAGGAGATATTTTAAGTGAAACATTTTGCACTGTGTCCAGTTCACAGCTGGAGATTAGAAGCTTTGTGTGGTTGCTGTTGTTGAATGAATGAATTATTCACCCTCATAACTGCCTGGAAAATTGGGGAGCTTTGGAAACCAATGGGGTTCCTCCCCTGGGACATGGTAGAAAGGCGCCTACCATGCCCCCACCCCCTCGTTTGCTGTGCTTGCAAAAGAATAAGCACGGTGCTTTCTCAAACTCAAAATTGTTTGAAAATAATTTACTTGGAGGTAACTTTTGTGACATTTGAAAAATGAATACAAAATAGAAGGGATTCTATCAGAGATATAGTAAGAAAAAGTTAACTTCCTAAGAATCTGAACACCTAGGTTTCAATTATGACTGGACATATGTGAGCTTGCACAAATCACTGCTCACATCTGACACTCAGTTTTCACAGATGTTAAATAGAAGTAGGGATTATTAATTAATTAATAATTACATAAAGATGTTTAAACATTTACCATGTGCAAGCAACTGTGTTAATTGTTGGGTGGTGGTGGTGATTCATTAATAAATCTAGATTACCCGGAATATTTTCTTCCAGATATTAGATTCTGCAATTGTATAAATTTTCTAGGTTGACACTGCAATGGAATTATGGAGCTTTTAGGAATTAAAGTCAGCAGCTAATTTTACAGCATATACACTCATTATTCGCCAGTAAAGAAGAGTGTTTCCAGCCTCAGGGATAAAGTTAGGCTCTAACATGGAAATATACATGAAGTTGCTAAGAAATTATATTGTTAATGGCCCTTTTAGCTCTGTTCATGCGTGGAAGTGAGGGAATAAAGTAGCTTGTTGCTGCAGGTGTCGTGTGAGGCGTGTTCTGAGTGTATCTGGTGGCCCTTTGTTCTGAAGGTTTTGGTGAGTTGAGAGTCTATGATGAGGAACATGACTAGAAGCTTTGCGTTACAACAGTTCGTTTGATGACTTATGCATGTGCTTCCAAGTTTGGAGGGTGACAGTCTGGGGAATATGCTAATAGTCTCATGCCTACAATGAGTAAAGGGGCACATGGGGTTCATTAGCCATAATAAAACCGTGTGGAGACCTGGCCTTGTGTTCCCTTTGCTGGGGGAGATGTATTCAGAGGAGAAGGCAGATCTGCTGAGAGGGCTCATTTTGCACTAGTAGAAACCAGGTCTCACCATTCATCGTGGGGCTTGAGAGTCCAAAGAAAAGGGCACATCTTTAACCACACCTTCAGCATACATGAAAATCATTTTTCCCTTTAGAGTCAGACTCAGCTGTCATGAGTTGAGCCCCTACTGTGTGCTTGGGCCAGGCCTGACTAGACTGCATGATCTCTTCTTTTCTGTGGTCCTTGGTTTCTCTATGTGTCCATAGAGGGTTCAGACCCCAACTCTGACACTTCAGGTTTCCCCTCAGGGCATGAGACTTGGAGTCCCTTGGGGACAGCGTCAGCTCTTGAACACTGGTAAAAACAGTCCTCAGTGAGGCAGCAAAGTCATCTTGGCTTTAGCTTCAACTCTCTGAGAAACTTTTGGAAAATTACCTCGTCTTCCTAGACCTCAGTTTCCATATTCTAAACTAAAGGGTTTGGAAGAGAATTTATTGAATCACCATGTCCCAATTTGATACTCGATGGTTTGTGGTCGGGAATATCTGAGAAGCTGCTGGATAGGTCCCGACAAGCCTGAGAGAAAGAGCAAACCTGCTCATGGGATCAAAGAAGCAATGGCCATTGCAACCCATTTTCCAACCAGCAGAGAGTCTGCCTCCCTTTCTCTGTGGGTATTAAGTTTGCATATTGAAAAGTAAGTTGAGAGAGCAGAGACCAGAATAAGCAAGGATGCTGAAGGGAACGGAGATGCTAAATCCGCAGTCTGATAACAATCTGTGGCTGAAAATAGGAGACCAATTCCTAAGACAAAATCAGCAGAAAATCTTGACAATCAGATAATCTGTCGCTATGACAATTGAGTTTAACGTCTCCTAAATGAGCACAGTCCTCTGTGGGAGCGGGTGACACGCAGCAGCGGCATGAGCAGCAATCACCCTGCTTTCTGTGCTCCAGGAAGTATTTTGAGCCTGTCAGCAGACCATCCATCTGCTCTGCCTTCCTCCTTCCTGAAAAGTGCATCTGCAAGAAAGCCCAGGGCTGAAGGCCAGAAGGGATGCGTTCGAAGCTTCCAGGATTCCTTTCCACTTAGATGAGGGTCAGCAGTTTCTGAAAAGAGCTCCCTGTTCTTCCTGGGAGCAGCCAAGGATGAAGGAGCAAATGCTTTCTGAAGCTTGCAGAGGCCCCATGTAGACGCTCTGCCAACATGAGCCGTGTGTGTGCCCTCCCGTATTACTCCGGGTAGAAAAGAAGCTTGTCATCCTCTAAGAGCCTTCGGAGGCATTCAGACAAACACAGGCTATTGTAATTTCCATAGACACATGGACTGTCACCGAAAGAGTGTGGCCACCTACTAGGAGGGTTATGAGTCTTCCTTTCCCTTTCACTTGCCTGTTGGTCTCCTTGATCAATGAAAGCTTTGTCAGATACTCACTGTGTGACACATACTATACTCCCTACCCTGCTCCTCATCCCTTTTAGAATGGTAAGTTCCAGGAGAGCAACTATTTTGTCAGTGTTCATGAATGATGATCAACTGATTATAAATGCGGCTGGCATGTACTAGATTTTCACATTTAGAAGGATGGGGCTAGAAGCTAGAGATGGTAAGGTAGGGAGAGGACTCTCCATCTCTTGAGGGGCTTGCCGTGCAGCGAGGAGTCACAATACAGGAGGTGTTCACTGCAACGTGGTGAGTCGTAGAATGGAGACGTGTGTATGTGGGAGAGCTGAGAAGTCTGGTCTTTCCTGGGTTCTTCCGATTTTCTCTGAGTGTTGTGTTTGATGCGGGGCACTGTGCATTAGAGTGGCCCTGGAAAAGCAGAGCAGGCTCTGAGGGAAGGGACTAAAGGGGGGACCCTGCTTGTGGAGGGTGCCGGGAGGCCTTGTGTTCCTGCAGACTGGGAAGAGAAGATTCAGGCAGAAGTGAGAGCCACTCAAACCTGGCGAGCCATCAGGCAGAGGAGGGTGTACAGTTCTCCCGTGCGGCTCCCCCCAGTAGAACCAAGGACAGTTGCTGGAGGCATCAGGAAAGCATTTCCTTTCAATATAAGTGCCATCTTGCTGGCAGTCAGGTCTTTAAGGCAGTGAGTTACTTTTTACTCGAGTTTTAAGCAGCAGTTGGAGAAGATGTGGTGGAAGAAACTCATGTGCTCAGGAAGACGGAGCTAGATAAGGGCTTCTGAACTGAGATCCCTGCATGCTGGTTCTGTGGGGCGCTGTGTGGCTGTCCCATAGGGGAAACTAGAGGCTGAAGGGCAGGCCTCAGCCCCACGTCTGGCCTGCATCAGGAGTGGGTAATATTTCATTTGTACCAAAGATTCTTCTGAGTTTTTTTTTTTTTTCATTTTAATTACTGAGCCAGATATTAGCAAATTTCCTTCCAAATCCTGTGACCCATGGTAAAGCTAACTTTAAACCAGACCATGCTAGCATTTTAGCATTCTAGATTTATAGAAAGTTAAAGCTGGATGAGAGCTTTGATGAAATCTCTAGAAGTGATTCTTAACTTTTTGGGCATCTTTGGACGACTTTAAAATTTCACAGAAGCTGTTTCCCAGGAAAATGTACATATATCCTCACACAATGAAATGTCTACAAGAAGGTTCACAGAGTTTGCATTTTCCATGAAGCCTGTTGAAGAATCCTTCAGTGGGCTGTGGACTCCACGTTTGGATGACTTGGTTTAGTCTCAGCTGGAATTGTGCACATTGGGGAGTGAGGGCTAAGAGGCAGCACATGGGAAGGGCAGTCCGTGGAAACTGTAGTCAGAAAAGGTCTTTATTCAAGTCCTGGCTCTGCTTTTCTGCTGTGCTCTTGGAACACCGAAGACAAGTTTTACGTAGTAGGCAATGACTGAATTATTTAAATTGTATAAAAAATGCCTTTTTATGTCTTCCTGAAATGGAGGTAAGCAAAGACAAATGATAAAACAGGAAATAAAAACAGAGCTGTAGAAACTGGGTAGATAAGAAGTGGGAATAAGCAGAAGCTACATGTAATAGAACAGAAATGCAACTGTCAGGGGCTGGCAGCTTTGATCAGAACCTCTAAGCTTATGGCCAAGCCCAGAGTAGCAGGCAGAGCTCTGCCCTGCAGGCAGGTACGCCCAGCCCTGCCAGGACTCCTTTGCTTCTATCTTTAGCTTATTATGGACTAGTCTGTATCTGTATCTTTGGAGAGGAAATGAAACTGCTCTTACTTAATAAAGTGCTAGTGGTTGAGGGCAATTTTGAGCCTGCTGGGGTAGATATCATGATACCTGCAATTTGAAAGTGGGAAGTGAGACCTGGAGGGTTTAAAGACCAAATAAAGCTGCTGGGGGTTGAGGGTACACTCTGCTTCTTTGGTTATGCCGAGCTGAGAGGCTTCTATGCAACGACAGTCTGCTAATTTCTACATTACTCCAGTGGCTGCAGAAGCGAGGGTTGCCTGAAAAGGGCTCTCAGAGTTAGTAAGACAGGACATTTAAACACTATGAGCCTTAATGTTTTTTGGTTTATGTAACATAGATCATCACAATGGCCATATACTTGTGTGGAAATGTTAAAGAAGATTACACGGACACAATTGCTTTGTAAGCTTTGTGCTTGTAGGTGATGCAGTCCTTCTCTTGTTATTAAAGTTGAGTGGGGAGGGTAAAATCTGGCATTCGTAATACTTCGCATGTAAATCATAGTTACTCTTTTGCCATTCTTTCTCTGCATATTATTTATATCTGTTATTACATGGAGATTTTGGAATAGGACTGATCAGGTTTCAAATTTCTGATACTTATTATCAGAGTGACTGTTTTGAAGTCATTTAATTTCCTTAAATCACAGTTTTCTACTGGACATAATGACCCTTGCTTCAAAGGGTTGTGATGCAAATAAAATGAGGATGAGTATGGGAGAGCTTTTTGTAAACAGCAGTGATTTATGACGTGTGTGTGTGCATGTGGGTGTGTATATACACACATATACATTTTTCTTTGAAAATTGTTTCCTGAAGTTTTAATTTATTTGCAATATTTATATTTATGATAATGATGATGCTTGTTAACAGTTGTGTAATGCTTTTAGTATTAAGTACAACTTCATTTATATTAACTTATTGACTTATTTAGAACAACACTGTAAGGTAACCAAGGTACAGAGAGAAAGCAAACTGCCCAAGATCCCACTGTTGGTAAGTGGTGCAGGACAAGTAGCCTTAGCTCCCTTTCTTGCAAGAATAACTATAGAATGTGCTGGGAATGCAATATCCTGACAGAGGGGAGGGTCTGGCTAGATAATCTCGGCTTTGTTCCTCTCTCCTCTAAAAACAGGTGTTCTTCAATGCTTTAGCCTAGTGAGTCACATGACTTTGAGGTATAAAACCCAGGGTGGGCTGCTTTCCAGGGTCTCTTAGCTTCATTGCTAGTTGGGTGTGTGCAGATGAAACTCTATCTGCTGAGCAGCTTCTCCGAGCCTAGGAGACCAGCATCATGAACCCCAGGTTTCTGTTGTCCTTTCTGCCTATCTGTAATTAACCCACTCCATGTGACTTGTTGTCTGTGTGGGTGCTCTGAATCACAGGACTCAGATAAATTGGTAACAAGCGCACGGTGAACCTACTTCACAAATGGCAGAGCTAGGATTTCAATCCTAGAAACAGTTTGTACTTTTAACACTATGCTGCACAAGCTGTCATTAATCAAACCAAATATCCCCCCCCCACCATGTGTAATGGGTGAATTCCCAGAGAGGGCTTAATCACTCCTACCACCTCCCTGTTTTGTTATCTTTTTCTTTTCTTTTCTTTTTAATGGTAAATCTGCTATACATCAGAGGTTAGATTAAGCTAGTAGCCTTTTCTAGGAGGTTAATGCACACTTCTTTTAATACTTAATGTTACGGTCCTTTGCCCACAGCATTAAGACTCATTTGTCAAGTCTCTGCCCTAGATTGTCCCTTAGAAGTGTAGCAGAGAAACCCGGCTTAGGTACGTTAATATCCAAGTCACTGATGGGTTCAAACATAATCGTGATTCCCAAGCCTTTTCTTTTCCCTTCTTATTCCCCCAAAGCTGAAGGATAAAAATATATGAATAAATTCAATTTTGGTTGTCATTGGGTCAGTTTGTGCCAATATAACTTTATTTATCTTTATGAGAGGAGTACAAAAAGGCTTCAAGCTCTCTCCTAAAATATTCCACAATTCTGCTGTGGTTTTTCCTGCTCAGTGTTTGTTTTGGCAAGGGTGTGACACTCTCATTTGTTTTTGGTGCAATTTTGTATATTTTGACTTGAACATTATACATAGATGTTTTAATTATTTTGGTAGGAACAACCTGGAAATAATTCCAGGCTGGCATTATTGGGAGAGGGCCTGAGAGATTAGGTTAAAGGCTGTGTCCATGCCTTCATTTGCATTTTTTGTTCTGATGAGGTTGAATTGGCCAGTGCTTCACTAACAACAGACTCCTCCTGCTTGGTGCCTACTCTGGTTTGGTACCCAGGGGTAGGGCACAGAGAAGACTGACAGCAGAGGCAGAAGTTTGTGGGTACAATGAGAAGCCTGGGGTGGACGGACCAGAGAATCTGTGCCTGGGCACATGCAGAATCTTCTACTGCAGAATTCTGAAATAGCCGGAGACACATTTCCAGCACATGGACTAGTGGAGCTTAAATCATTATAATGAACATTTAAACAAATTACTATTTAAAGGGGAAGGATTATTGACAGCACAGACTTACACAACTGTCAGGGAAAACCATAACAGTACCCCGAATTGAGTCCATTTCAATCTTCATTCATAAGTACTGTATACTTGGAAAACTGAGAATTACTGGATATTTGAGGCAAACACAGTAGCATTAAAAACAAAACAAAACAAAACAAGGTGAACAACAGAGCAAGTTCAAGGTACCTAAGATGCTTAAAAAAAATAAAAACCAGTTGTTATCTTTATACTTGATGGCATATTGTATCAAATATAAAACAATATAAAAAAGTGAGCAGTCAGAAAATAAGAAATAGATGTGGGAAATTAAAAATATGATGCTAAAATAAAAATGTCAATGGATAGCCTATATGAGCACATGGATAGAACTAAAAACTGATCACAAAGATGAAGACTAAGAGTAAACAGTCAAAGGTAGAGCATGTGAAAAGCAAATTAAGAAACATGAAGGATAAATCCAAGGATTCAATCTTCATTCAGCTGAAATTCTAGAAGGAGAAAACAAAATAATGCAAGAAATAAAGCAATCAAAGAAAACATGGAAGATCACTTTCTGAGCTGAGAGAGTTGAATTTTCACATGGAAGGGCTGACTGAGGACTAAGCCAGATTAATAGAAAAAGATATATCCTGGATTAATGAAATATATATATTTCAGAAATCCTAGGATAGAAAGAAAATCTTACTGGCTCTAAGAGAGAACAATACATGTTATCTACAAAAAAATAAGCATTATATCCACATAGATTGTTTTCATTAGCAGCTTTGGGGGATGCAAACATAGAGCATTGTCTTTCAAGTTCTGAGAGAAAATAGTTTTGAATCTAGAATTCTATATCCAGACAAAACACCCATGAAGTTAAAGACAAAAATGCAACACTTTGGGATATACGTGATTTCAGAGTTTAGCTCTCACATAGGCTATGAGAAAAAAATTAGTTGAGAAGACACTTTAGCAGAATAAAAAATAAATCTACAAAAAAGAATGGCACAGGGTATAATAAAAGAGGACAATATTGCATGGTCTGAATGAGTACAGAAAACTACAGTGAAATGGAAAGAGGTTTCATCAGACATTGTTGCTTGGAAAATTGTCTGTTGTACAACATAGGACTTTTTCTTCTTTATGGGCATGATCATACTAGACTCAATATGGAAGATTTACAGAAGTTACAGAAAAGGGGTTAAATGTTATAAACTTGGCAAAGTATAAAGAATACTTAATGGAGTGAGCAGGATGGCTGACCAGAGACCCCCGCTGTTAGAGTGTCTCAGTAAGAAGGAGAAGTTTTAGATGCAAGATAAAAAATGAATAGACAGAGATTGGGAGTGGATCTGAGGGAAGGGTGCCAGAACATTCAGGAGACTCCATAGGAAGAAGCTGGAGAGCAGAACAGGAAGGAGCAAGGTGTTCAACCCCTGAGAGGCTTGGAGTCCAGTGAGAAGGGTAGGTGGAGCAATTTGTTTCTCTCTCCCTTGCATCTCTGAAAGTTGGTGGGTTCCAGAGCTGCTGAGGAGACTTTCTGCCCACATGAGCTCAAAGGCTGCTGCCACCAGTGATCTGGGAGCTTCCTGGGGACAGGGCACCAGGATTCCAGACCCCCTGGGGCACCTCCTGTCTCCACCGACCCAAGCTAGGATAGCAGGTATCATATCGCTTCTCTACCCACCTCGTGCCTTTGTCCTCCCCAGGGGGCTTCAGCTCCTTAGGTTTCATCTTGCCCCCACACAGACATTTTTCAACTCTGGCCCAAATTGCAGGAGCCATAGGGCTCCAATGGGCCCTAGGTGATCTGAGTGATTCCAGTGCCTGGACATTTTGGGTGGGTGGCCTCCTGGAGTGAGGGATGGACACAATAAGAGTGCTAGCTCTCCTTCATTCAGACTGTTTTCCTCCCTTTCCCCTCCCCTACCCATGGCTGTTGAGAGAGACAATAGAGCCATCACACCAAGGTTTCCACAGAGAGTGGGGCTCAGACCTTTCCTCTTAGGGTACTGCAGCAGACTAAGGGTTGCTCAGACTGTGAGCTCCCTGCCTGCTGGACCTCCCTGGTGCTGCTTGCCCAGCAACTCCATAGATTGGTGCATGCCCTGAAGTAGAGGGACATCACACCTGCTTGGGTACTCTAAGGGTGACTTGGGACCAGCATGCTTCTCCCTAGCATGGTCAGAGATTGATCTTCAGGGATGTGGGGATGAGCACACAGACCAGATCCCATACCTCCAGGTCTCAATCACGTAGCTCAGAGGCAAGGAGGAGAGATTTGTCAATTAGTCTTGGGAAGCGAGGGAGCCGCATGGGCAGAAAGTGGGGAGTATGCAGTGTGGGTCATACCTGCAGCATGCTCCTGGAGCACCCCTCCCCCACAGGAGGGCTGTACTCCCAGCTCAGGCAAGGATCCTAGGCAGGAACCTCCTGGCTCATATCATAATTGTGGGGGATCTCAGCTGGCTTGAGCTCTTGCCTGCTGGCACATACTGGGGGGAGACTGTAGGATAGGGGAGGGAAGAGAAGAGTGAGGCATGATCCAGACTGCCAGACTGTTAATCTCAGATGGCCCTCACCTCTAAAGCAGACTTGGCAGCTTTGCCCAGAAGCTGGGAGCAGACTTTCAACTGCTGCTGAAACACCTACCTTACCAGCTTTTGTGGAGGCTGAGGGCAAGCTTACCCAACCTAGCCTTGCCCAGCCACACTCCTCTACCTGCCTCTGCTGTGGCAGAGAATAAGGACTCACTTGAAATTCCAATAGCCTACCCTCCACCTGGGGCATTAAAGTGCTTTTCCTGAGGCACTAGAGCCAGTCACAAGACCCCAAAACAACACTGCAGTTTGTTCCTTCTAGCCAGTACCACTTACTGATAGGGAGATCAATTTGCACAGCACTTTACAGCATTTACTGACTCAATCATGCAGGGTGAAATTGATTCTCACCCACAAGAACCATCTACTGTTTCAGAGATTAAACTGGGTGTGCCATTACAATTCACACTGTTAAGAAGACCACAGAGCTGGGGAAAGAGAAAGGACTTCAAAGACCTCCATCTTCCCTCATCAAAGAGAAGCAGGGAATCTGCCCATTCACATGGCTCACCACTCCTATAGTCTACAAACAACTAGCAACTGAGAAAACCACCACGCCAAGGATATCTATAACCAAGGCATCCATCTAGAACCTAGACTGCCATCAAAGCACCCACAAGCAAAGCCAAAAGTTCTTACCCAACATATGCTACAAACACACCTGTCTGAGTGAAGCAAAGGGTAAAAGTCCTGTCCAAACAAAAGAAAATAAAAAAATAAGAAGCAATGGCTGCTCTAGATGAGAAAGAATCAGCAAAAGAACTCTGGAATTATGAAGAATCAGCGCAAAAGATCAACCCCAAAAGAGAGCAACAGATCTCTAGCAGTGGAAACCACCCAAAATCAGAATGTTGCAATGACAGATAAAGAATTCCAAATACAGATTATAAGTAAGTTCAATGAAATACAAGAGAAAATAGAAAACCAACAGAAAGAAACCATAAAAAATTCAGGAAATGAATGAAAAATTCACTAAAGAAATGGAATTATTAAAAAAAAATAGAACTCCTAGAAATTAAAAATTCATTCAAGGAAATAAAAACATAGTGGAAGTCTTTAGATAGACTAGACCAGGCAGAAGAAAAAATGTCAGAGCTTGAAAACAACACCTTTGAAAAAATAAGTCAGTCAAAGATAAAGAACAGAGATTAAGAGGAAGGAACAAAGTCTACAAGAACTATGGGATTATGTAAAGAGGCCAAACATAAGAATTATAGACATCTCTGAGGGTGAAGAAGAAATCACACAAGGGTTGGAAAACAGATTTGAGGGAATAATTGAGGAAAACTTCCCTCGTCTTGCTAGAAATTTAGGTATCCAGGTATAAGAACCTCAATGAACACCTGGGAGATTCAACACAAAGAGGCAGTCACCACAATGCATAGTCATCATACTAGCCAAAGTTAACAAAAAGGAGGAACCTCTGTGAGCCATAAAGTAAAAACATCAGGTAATTTACAAAGGAAAACATATCAAACTAACTGCAGACTTCTCAACTGAGACCTTATAAGCCAGAAAGGGTTAAAGCCCAGTCTCCAGTCTTCTTAAACAGAATGATAGAGAGCTTGGAATTTGGATACTGCAAAACTAAGTTTCTTATATGAGGAAGAAGTAAAGACATTTTTTGGAAAGTAAACACTGAGAGAATTTGTCAAGACCAGACCAACCCTACAGGAAATGCTCAGATCTGCATATATATCAATCAGCATAATAGAAACCCACAGTGTAAAATCACCCAAAAGCTAAAGGTCAGAGCCCAGATACCACCATGGCTCAAGAGGTAAAACAAATCAATAAGGTTCTACCTAACAGGGTGATCAGAAATGCATCCCACTGATCAATTCTTTCGATAAACATTAAAATCTTGAATTCCCCATTCAAGAGACATAGGCTGGATGAATGAATAAATACAAGCCAAGTATCTACTGTCTCCAGGAAACAAATCAAACCCACAAGGCATCATTCAGACTCAAGTGAAGGGACAGAAAAAAATATTCAATGCAAATGGAAACCAAAAGAAAGCATGTGTAGCCATTCTTATATCAGATAACATAGACTTCAAATCA
Source organism: Cheirogaleus medius (assembly GCA_008086735.1). NCBI lineage: Eukaryota > Metazoa > Chordata > Mammalia > Primates > Cheirogaleidae > Cheirogaleus > Cheirogaleus medius. The sequence goes on from VBSM01002608.1 coordinate 164,772,161, forward strand.
ATAATAGTAAATAAAGAAAGACAAAGAGAGTCATTATTATAATGATAAAGGGAGCAATTCATCAAGAAGACATAACAATCATAAATATTTATGTACCTAACACAGGTGCACCCAGATTCATAAAGTAAACCCTACTAGATCTAAACAAAGTGATAAATGGCAACATCATAATTTCTGGGGACTTCGACACCCCACTGACAGAACTGGACAGATCCTCCAAGCAGAAAATAAACAAAGAAACACTGGACTTAACTAGGACTCTAGAGCAAATGAGCCTAACAGACATTTATAGAACATTCTACCTCAAAACTACCAAATATGCATTCTTCTTATCAGTATGTGGAACATTCTCTAAGATATATCACATCTTAGGCCACAAAACATGTCTCAACAAATTCAAAAAAATAGAAATTATACCATATTTCTTCTCATACCATAATGGAATAAAATTAAAAGTCAACTCCAACAAAAACACTCAATTCTACACAAAGTCATGGAAATTAAACAACCTACTGCTGAATGATTAGTGGGCCAAGGAGAAAATTAAGGTAGAAATCAAAAGATTCCTCAAACTAAATGACAAAGGGGCACAAGTTATCAAAATCTGTGGGATTCACAAAAGAGTCCTATGGGGGGAAATTCATAGCATTAAGTGCTTAAAACAAAAAGACAGAGAGATCACAAATCAACAACCTAATGAATCATCTCAGGGAACTAGAAAAGGAAGGGAAAACTAATCCCAAGCCCAGGAAAGAAAGAAAATAACTATGGTCAAAACAGAACTAAATGAAATTAAAAATAAACAAATAAAAAATACAGAAGATTAATGAAACAAAGAATTGTTTCTTTGAAAAGATAAACAAAACTGATAGACATCTCATTACATTAACCAGAAATAGAAAAGAAAGAACCCAAATGAGCTCAATCAGATATGAAAAAGGAGATATTACAACTTATACCATAGAAATACAAAATATTACTTGTGAATACTATACTATAAATATCTCTGTGTACATAAACTTGAAAACATTGAGAACATGAAAAAATTCTTGCAAACACATAGCCTCCCAAAATTCAATCAGGAAGAAATAGAATTCTTAGACCAATTACAAGCAACAAAATCCAAGCAGCAATAAAAAATTTTCCAACCAAAAAAAGCCTTGGACCAGATGGTTTCACAGCCAAATTTTATAAGATCTACAAAAAAGAATTGGTACCCCTACTGCAGAAATTATTTCATAACATTGAGAAGGAAAGAATCCTCCCCAACTCATTCTCTGAAGCCAGTATCACCTTGATACCAAAGCAAGGAAATAATACAACAAAAAAGAAAACTATTGACCAATAAACCCTTATAAATATAGATAGATGCAAAAATCCTCAATAAAATTCTAGCAAACTGAATTCAGTAGCACATAAAAAAAAGTAATAATCCAATAGGACCAAGTGGGCTTCATCCCAGGTATGCAAGGATGGGTTAACATATGTAAATCTACAAATGTGATTCACCACATGAACAAAAGAAAAAACAAAGATCATATGATCATCTCAACAGTTGCAGAAAAAGCACTGGACAAAAATCAGCACCCTTGTATGATAAAGATTCTTAACAAAACAGACGTACATGGAACATACTTCAAAATTATAAAAGCCATATACAACAAACCCACAGCAAACATGATACTGAATGGGGAAAAGTTGAAAGCATTTCCACTCAGAACTGGAACAAGACAAGGATGCCCACTGTCACTGCTTGTATTCAACAAAGTGCTGGAAGTCCTAGCCAAAGCAATCAGGCAAGAGAAGGAAATTAAGGGTATCCAAATGGGGAAAGAGGAGGTCAAACTATTGCTCTTTGTTGATGATATGATCTATGATCTTATATCTAGAAAACCCCAAAGATTTCACCAAGAGACTCCTAGAATGGATAAACAAATTCAGCAAAGTCTCAGGCTACACAATCAATGCACACAAATCTGTAGCATTCCTATACACCAACAATAGTCAAGCTGAAAATCAAACCAAAGACACAACACCTTTCACAATAGCTACAAAGAAAATAATATACCTAGGAATAGATATATTTAACTAAGGAGGTGAAATATCTCTACAAAGAGAACTATGAATCACTGAGGAATGAAATTGCAGATGATGTAAACAAATAGAAAAACAAATCCCCAGGTGGGAGGATCACTCAAGGTCAGGAGTTCAAGACCAGCCTGAGCAAGAGTAAGGCTTTGTTTCTACTAAAAATAGAAAGAAATTAACAAGATCATTAAAAATATATATTAAAAAATTAGCCAGGCATGGTGGCACATGCCTGTAGTCCCACGTACTTGGGAGGCTGAGGCAAAAGGATTGCTTGAGCCCAGGAGTCAAGGGCTGTGGGCAAGGCTGACACCATGGCCCTTGAGGTTGCTGTGGGCAAGGCTGACACCATGGCCCTCTAGCCCAGGCAACAGAGTGAGACTCTGTCTCAAAAAAACAAAAACAAAAACAAATCATGCTAATTGATCAGCATAATCAACATTGTTAAAATGTCCATACTACTGAAAGTGGTTTACAGATTCAATGCAAGCCCCATCAAAATACCAACAGCATTTTTTGCAGATCTAGAAAAAATAACTCTATGTTTCATTTGGAAACAGAAAAGAGCCTGAATAGCCAAAGCAACCTTAAGCAAAAGGAACAAATCTGGAGGCATCACTTTACTTGACTTTAAGTTATACTACAAGGCCATAGTAACCCAAGCAACATGGTACTGGCAAAAAATTAGAGACATAGACCAATGGAACAAAACAGAGAACCCACATATAAAACCATCCGCATATTGCCATCTGATCTTTGACAAAGTAGACAGCAATATACACTGGGGAAAAGGATCCCTATTCAAAAAATGGTGCTTGAAAAATTGGATAGCTACACTATTGCTAAGTAGAAGATTGAAACAGAGATCTATATCTTTCACCACTCACAAAAATTAATTCAAGATGGATAACATACTTAAATCTAAGACATGAAACCATAAGAATTCTAGAAGAAAATGTTGGAAAAACTCTTATGGACACTGGCATAGACAAAGAATTTATGAAGAAGACCCCAAGGGCAATCACAGCAACAACAAAAATAAATAAATGGTACGTGATTAAATTAAAAAGCTTCTGCACAGCAAAGGAAACAATCAACAAAGCAAATATATAATCTACAGAACAGGAGCAAATATTTGCATGCTATACATCCGATAAATGGCTAATAATGGGAATCTACAAAGAACTCAAGCAAATGAGCAAGAAAACATAAAAAAAACCCATTTAAAAGAGGGCAAAAGACATGAACAGAAGCTTTTCAAAAGAAGATAGACTAATGACCAATAACATGAAAAAGTGTTCAATGTCATTAATCATCAGAGAAATGCAAATCAAAACCACAATAAGATATCACCTAACCCCAGTGAGAATGGCTTTTATCAAAAAATCTCCAAACAATAGATGCTGGGATGGATGTAGAGAGAAAGGAACACTCATACACTGTTGGTGTTGGTGGGAGTGCAAACTAGTGCGACCTCTATGGAAAATTGTGTGGAGATTCCTCAAAGAACTAAGCGTAGAGCTACTATTTGATCCAGCAATTCCACTACTGGGTATTTACTCAAAGGAAGAAAAGTCACTATATCAAAAAGACACTTGCAGTAGAATGTTTATTGCAGCATAGTACACAATCATAAAGATGTGGAATCAACCCAAGTGCCCATCAATTCATGAGTGGATTAATAAGAAGTGGTATATGTACACCATGGAGTATACTCAGCCATAAAAAATGAATTAATACCTTTTGCAACAATCTGGATGGAACTGGAGACCATCATTCTGAGTGAAGTTTTGCAAGAATGGAAAAACAAATACCACATGTACTCACCAGTAAATTGAAACTAACTGATGAGCACTCATGTGCACAGATGGAAGTAAAACTCAACGGAAATCATGTAGGTGGGAGAGGGGAGGAGGGGATGGGTGAAATCATACCTAATGAGTACAATGTACACTATCTGGGTTATGGGCACACTTTTAACTTTGACTCAAGCAGTATAAAAGCAATTCATGTAATCAAAACATTTGTACCCATGTAATATTCTGAAATAATAATAAAAATCAAATTTAATAAGAAAAAAGAATACTTAATTGGTATAAGGGAGGAGAAAAAGTAAGGAAGAGATGTCAAAATTTGAATCAATGTGCTAATTTCTTCATCATTAAAATACATATTTTAGACTAGAAATGTCAAAAGTTCTATTTAAAATTGACAAAGGAAAAAAGAGAGATTTTTAATTATATTATTTTAAGTCACAAGAATAATTTAACAGCAGGTTGTTAATAGGGATTGCCGTTAGGGAGTAAGACTGGGTGTTAAGAAAACAGGGTTGATCTTTTTCTTCATATTCCTCTGATAACATAAACATTATTTCAATACAAAACAATCTAGTTTTTTCTTTCGTAAAGTCCCAGGCTGGTGAAGTGAGATCTCAGGATTTAAATTTCCCCAGGAACCTCATTATTTATCACCAAAGTACATTACACTATTCTCCATATTTATAACCCTCAAAATTCAACTCTTTTTTTTTAACCCAATGAAGAGAAAAACCTACAAGTTAGAGTTCACCTTAGTGTGGTTTACCTTCCACATGAATACCTATGAATATTATACAAACGAAGTCTTTAAAAATAAAATACTTTTACTTATAGGAGATAAAATTCTAAGTGAAAGGCTAGTTACAGGATTTCTAATAACAGGATGAAACAATCACAGAGCAGCTCCATGTAATTAAAGGGGTTGGTATAAACGCGGCAGCGCTGAGGAAACAGCTCAGGGACCATCGTGCCTTCTTGCTGAATTCCCGTTGGGTCTGCTCATCTTGGGCATCCTTCAGGAAACAATGCTCCCCTCAGGTGTGCTAGGGCCCTCCCACCTAGGCAAGATCACTCATTTTTTAAAAAAGAGGGTCATTTATTTAGGATGCCAGAGAAAAAGAGGAGTTAGCAAACTAATGAGTTATCTGTGTACTTTGCATACAGACTGGAAGATTAATCTTTGTTAACTGCTTGTTTAATGTTACAGTTAATAATTAGTTACCTTCTGGCCCTAGAACATTCATCATTTCATTGAACTATAAGGTTTATGGTGTGTGCTTTTTCTCCCCTTTTAAAGGTAGCTGTTTATCTTTGCTTAGCCTGATTTTGCATTTAAAAAAGCCTAGACAGTTAGTGAAAGAACCGTTTATGCTGAGGGGTAAATTTCCACACGAAATACTTTTGCTCCTCACCATTTTAATAAAGGCATTTATTGATTAAGGGAAGCGAGGTGGATAAAAGAACATTGGTCTGAGAATCAGTCCTGAGTCCTAGACTTGCCTGTTGGCGCTGTGTGTTATCAAGCAAGTAACTCCTTTCTGGGCCTCAGTTTCCCCCTCTGTAAAATGAGGGGATTGTACCAGAAGGCCTTGAAAAATTGCTGCAACTTTTACACTTTATAATGATATATAATAAGCCAGAAATAAAGATCATTCTTAGAAGCGTCTTTCTTTTGACAAAAAATAGCTTGCTGATAGCTGCCTGCCTTGACAATATGCAGCAGAATATTAGTTCTATGTCTACATATCTCCAATCTCAACCAAACCTCCCTTTTTTCATTATCAGAAGTAACTATAGAAACCGCATTGACAGCTATTGTAAGGAGCCTTTAACATTTTTAGGACTTTAGGAGACACCAACAAAAAAGGAGGTGGCGGAGGCATAAACAATGGCTTTTGCTGTAACTGCTTTCACTTTTAGCAGTCTGGCCACAGCCTCAGCATAATTTAAAATTACCAAGTGTTCCTGCAGTTTCTTTCAGGTGGATTAGGGATTCGGTTCAGGAAACAGCATTCACAGGCATCTAGTTGATGCTCCAGTCATGCTGATGCCTTTCATATTATGCAAACTTGGGCAAGTCATACCAACTCTCTTTTTCAGTTTGGTCTTTGAAAGTAAAAGGCAAAGAGACGCAAATGATGAAATGGAAAAAGCAGGAGGTTGGAACACTGGACTCCTCTGGCTCAGCCACCAGCTGGCTCGGTGCCTCACCATCCTTTTCTGTAAAATAGGAAGATGACACCAGGGCAACAGTTTTTTAAAAAAATTAGGAGAACCTACTGTTTTTGGTGCTGCAATATAGGAAACACACAAAAGTGCAGCTGCTGTTTCAGTGGACCCTTAGTGTGGGACCCTGGCCTTCTATCTGTCATTCTTGCTCCTTTTTTGCCCCACTAATAACTCTTAAAGCTTTTTGCTGAGCCTAGGAGCACAGTTTGCAGCCTCAGACTTGGAGGTTCTTCCACGCCAGCTCCTGCCAGCACATTGACGGGGATGAAAACAGCTGGGGTGGAGGTCCGCACTCCTGTGCTGCTTTCACCAGAAGGCTCTGAGATTCATCTGGGGTGGCGTCAGGGACTCAGACTCTCAGACCTCACTCTGCCAGGCTCCTGTGGCAGGGGAGTAATGGCATTTTTGCTGTAAGGTAGCGCAGGCACTCCTAAAATGCCTCATATTCTACAAAACTGGGCACTAAAAATAACGGGTGGATCGTTCAACTCTGTTATCATAACACTAGAAAAAAACAGTAACAACTTCAATAAAAATACTAGCCAGTGAAAACAACAAAAACACAGGTTTACATTCTAATAAATAAGAAAATACTACAGTAAATACAGAATTGCACCTTTAAAAAAGTTAAAAGTTCCTCGATGGAAGGGAGTGTAAGGAAGGCCCTGGGCTACTGCTTTTTAGAGACAGCAAAAATACACATAGATCAGGAGACAGAGCAAAAATGCACATAGATCAGGCAGAGTCATGCCGGGAGCCTCACACACATGTGGCCAAACTGAACCCAGTGGAAGAAGGTGGCTGGGGTAACGGGGCAGAGCACTGTTATTCCACCCCTTGCTGCACACAGCTCTGTAGTGTGTCCTTTGTGTTCGGCTGCTGTTATTTATAGCACAAGACATTGATATGCTGGGAAAAATTGCTACGAATTGTGACTTCTGTACTATCTTGATCTCATTCCCAATTTACCAACTGCACATGAGCAGTTTGTGTCTCACAAGCATGTGCTGCAGCAAAACACCCAGGACTGTGGGGCACATCTGTCTCCATTCAGCCTGACCTAGAGTCACTGACGAAACAAGGAAGCTGCCTGTCTACGCTGGTCCTTTAAGCCCAGCAAACCCGCTCACATGCCCTGCCCTTGCAATTTCAAGAAAGAATATGGAAGGGTTTCTTTTGCAATTGATTGCTCAAGGCTGCTGCAAGCGAGTATGCTCCTCTGGTTCCCTCAGCCTGCTGGCCTCTGCCTAGATCCAGGCTGCCTCCTCTTTATCCTACTTCTCTTCCCTCCCTGGTTCCCTTAGATTTATCCACCTTCAAAATCTGATGTTGGAGATCTTAGTTCTTTAACATTCTTGTTAGGTATCCATCCATCCATTCATTCATTCATTTGAGGCTTTTGGCTTCAGAATGCTGAACGCCCTTGATTTCTCTGGGTTAAGAACTTCCTGTACCACTAGTGTCAAAAACCACCTTCCAGAGCTGACTCAACCTTCTTCCTCCTCTTTGTGGGAACAGAGTATTCACAGCAGTGAGCTTGTGAGAACGTTATATACCTTCATCTCCCTTTGTCCTGGTTTCCCTTGTATTTTATGACAATAATAATTTTTAAAAAGTGATTTGTACCACAAAGGGTTGGGGTGAGAAAAAGCAATATTTCTGCAGGAGATTGATCAATAATGTGATCCATCGCCCTTTGGAGTCAGTCTCCCTGGCACGGGCAGGCCAGGGTCCTACATTGACAACATAGAAGATATTCAGGTTTATTGTCCATTCAGAAGCCATTGGCAAGAATCATATATGGGCATCTGGTAACAAACAGGTTTTAACTGGTTTATTGAACGGGTGAGACACAGGAGGGTACAAGCAGAAAACTATTTTATCTCATTTTGCACTTCAATCCTATTCTGTCAAGTATCATTTCCTTGCCCTTGGATGATTTCGCTGGCAGAGCCTGTAGTGTTTGCAGTCATTCTCAGGTACGCACACGGTCTTATTTTCAGGTATTAAAAAGTCCAGTCCAATCTGAGCCAAAACATACATTGCGCCTCCTGTTCATGCTCCCCCATCTACTCCCTGTGCTCAGGCTAACTCTGATCCCACAACAGAATGGGGCGAGCATGGCATGGGTTGGTTTTCACTCTTCCTCCATCTTATTTCTCTGATCCTCATTCCTCACTTTTTGTGCTGCTTCTGCACGTTTCAGGACTGGGTGGAGAACAGGAATAGGAGGAAAAGGGCAAAGTCCAATAGACTGGTTTTACCTCTGCTTCCCAGGTGCTGACTTCCTCCCACGGGAACGCTCAGAGACCCAGCCCTCTCTCTCCCCATTGTTGTTCCTTGGCTGTAAAAAATTAACCTTTCACTTTCACATAAACTCTTTGTTATCATGGGGAATATTGCTGACCCTGGGAATGTTAGGGAACACTTTAGTGTGTAATTCTGACATTATTAATAAAAGGTATAGTTCAGTGGTTCTCAAGCATTAGAGTGTGTAGGGGTCCCCTAGGGAGCTGCTGAAAGTAGATCCTCTTCAGAACCATCCTCAGCTCTTCTGATGCAGTAGGTCTGAGTGGGACCCAGAATCCACATGCTAAATGTGCATCTCCTTTCCTCCTTGATTCTGAAGAAGCCTGTCCCCGGCTACTTGGAGAACAACACTCTAGATAATTTTAGTGGTTTGCAGTCCATACTGAGGCAGGGCTCCGGATTAGTCTAATCCCATGCTGAGGAACAAGGGCAGACCAGGTGAAAAGACTGCCCAGGGCAAGCCCGACCCTGGCAAAGGTCTCCTTGCATGAGCAGACTTCAATCCAGGTCTCTATGGTGCTCCAAAATCCTCTAAGGTCACCTAGAGCTTTGTTATCATACAAACGTGTGCCAAAGTTCTGTCCGGACCATGGGGACTGTGGGCTAACCCCACATGCGCATTGGGCTGAGTCTTGTACTCTGAAGGGAGGGTATGGGTGGCCAGGGAGGGCGTCTGTGAACCCACAGTGACTGAGATTCTAACGCTGGCTCTTCACTGTCCAAGATTCCCTTCATTTTTGGCAGAGGGCATTGTTTCCCTTTGGTCCTTTCCAACTCCAAGAGGATTTCTAAAATGTTGTGATTCAGATTGTAGCAATTAATGTCACAGTGAAATATATGGTCTTTACAAAAAACTACATGGCTAGCTCTTAAACTAAACTAAGTTTCTTTTCAGCTAAAAATCAATAAAGAAATATTTGAATGCCAAAAATATGACTCAGAAATAATTGCTTATTTGTATTAAAATGAGCAGTATGCTAATATTTTACATATACTGTATATTATATGATTAGATCTTATTATTTTTTTCTTGTGTTTTTTACTGAAAGCTCTTCCAACATGTGACATAAACTTATAACAAATAAAAATATATTTAACTTCTATCTTTCTTCTGTGTTTTTATTGTGAAAAGCATTTTTTTTTGTCTTCTATGTGCTATGAAAGGCAATCTGCTTAGAAATAAAAATAATCACTTCAGGATTCCAGTCATGATGTATTCACTAGACTTGGATTTGGAATCAAAGGCAGAGGGCTGTGCCATTAGCTCTCCATGACAGGTCACTAGGGAAATTCTTAAATCAGAAGAAAAAAATAGAAGGGATTACTCAGAGAAAAGAACCCACTCATTTGTATGTTTCTGATATAGCATAATATTATTAGAAAGGTGCTAATCACCTATAAAACTAACAAGTAGCAAAGCTAACGAATCTTGAAAAACTAACAAGACAAAGGGAAAATAAGTAAAGTGAAAAACAGTAAATATGAAAAGATGAAGAAAATAATGAATCTGAGACAAAACACCCTGTGGAATAAATTCATAACCTTAAGAAACAACTCAACAATAACCAAAAAACAAATGATCCAACTAAAAAATGGACAAAGGACTTGAATAGACTTTTCTCCAAAGAATATGTACAAATGGACAATAAGCAAATGAAAAGTGCTCAAAATCATTAGACATTAGGGAAATGCAAATCACAACCACAATGAATAACACTTCTGCATCCCTTGGGTTTGCTTCTATCAAAGAAACAGAAAATAACAAGCATTGGCAAAGATGTGGTAAAACTGGAACTCTTGTACATTGTTAATAGGAATGTAAAATGGTATAGCCACTGTGGAAAATGATATGTGATGCCCCCCAAAATTAATCATAGAATTACCATATGGTCCGGCAATTTCACTTCTAGGTAGCTACTCCAAATAATTGAAAGCAGGGACTCAAACAGATACTCATATGCCCATGGTCACAGGAACATTCTTCTCAACAGCCCAAAATTGGAAACAACCCAGGTGTCCATCAAGGAATGAATGGGTAAACAACATGTGGTTTATATATACAATGGACTATTATTCAGTCCTAAAATGAAAGGAAATTTTGACACATGCTCAACATGGCTGAACCTTGAAGACATTATGCTAAGTGAAATAAGCCAGTCATAAAGGAACAAATATGATATGATTCTGCTTTGTATTAGGATTCTCCAGAGAAGCAGAACCAGTAGGATGTGTATTTATGTAGGAAAAGATTTGTTTTAAGGAATTGGCTCCTGTGATCGTGGAGGCTTGGTGAATCCAAATCTGCTGGTGGAGCCCGGCAGGCTGGCATCTCAGGAAAGAGCTGCAGTTTGAGTCCAAAGTCTGCTGGAGGGTCCCCTCTTGCCCAGGAAGGTCAGTCTTTTGTTCCATTCAAGCCTTCAACTGATTGGATGAGGTCCATGCATATGATGGAGGGTCACCTGTTTTACTCAAAATCCACTGCTTTAAATGTAAATCTCACCCAAAGAGACCCTCATAGGAATATCCAGAATAATGTTAGATCAAACTTCTGGATACTATGGCCCAGCCAAGTTGACACATAAAATTAACCATCACACAGGTAGATGAGGTTCTTGGAGTAGTAAAATTCATCGTGACAGAAAGTGGAATGATGGTTGCTAGGAGCTGGGGGGAGGGAGAATGGGGAGTTAGTGTTTCATGGGTACAGAGTTTCAGGTGGGGAATATGAAAAAATTCTGGAGATGGATGCTGGTGATGTTTGCAAAACAGCGTGAATATACTTAAGGGCACTGTACACTTACAAGTGAACCGTGCACTCAAAAACTGCCAAAGTGGTAAATTTCATCATGCATATATTACCACTCTAAAACAAAGAAGAAGAAGGCTCTCTCTTATAAAGAGCACCTCTTATGTACCAGGAACCATTGTATGCATTTTCCCTTATCTACACAACTACCAACCGGAATGGTATAATTGCCCCCAATTTTCTTACTTCAGGACAGATCCAAGGTCAACAGCTAATCATTTAGTGGAGCCTGTATTGGAAGCAAGGTCATTCTCCCTTCAGTCAAGGCTCTTTTTGGCTAACCTCATTGCAGTTTGAAAAGCTTTGTAAGGTACCAGCACATTCCAGGAAAGCCTGGAGCAGAGCAGGCGTTGGGTGGAAGAGGAGCCTTTGCACGCAGAGGCCTCTCTATCTGCAGCTGAACTAGGTGCCATCTCTGAAAGTGTAGTGAAGTTTCAGACTCACCGCACTAGGAGGCAATGTGGGCTTTCCAGAACAGATGTGACCAGGACAAGCAGCAATTAAACAGGCTGATGGATTTGTGGATTCTTACAAGTAGATCCTACATCCTCATGGAATTTTATTTACACACTAAGAATACATTCTTGTGGGAAGACTGATCCAAAGGATGAGTTGAAAATTTTGGTGAATAAATTCAATTCTATACCATCCTTAGTTTAGCTTAACTTTTAAATTTCATTTAAACTCTTCTGGTGTATGACAAAGTATAATAAGACTTTGGGGGTTCACAGTCTAGTTACAAAGACAGGAACATATACAACTGGCCATGTGATAATTGTAGCAAGAATAAATTAACCTGGGGATCACCCAGGAGGGAGTGAGCAAACCATTCCACTTGGGTGGGACTCAGAAAATATTGCATTGGCACAGTGATGTTGAAGGATGAATGCAATTTTGCCATGTGGAAAAGGAAAAAATGCCATTCCAAAAAGAGGGAAATGTGTGAGCCGAAATGTAGAGGGGTTTGCAGTCCACCAAGTGCTTTTGGACACTTCTTAAACTTTTATGTAATCATAACTTACATTTTTATGAGCATATCTTATAGGTCCAAAGATAAAGCTATATTAGGTGATTTAATTAATAATTGGCAAAGTAGGAGTCTAGTTTTATCAAGGCAAATACCAAGATGAAGAAGTGAGTTCTAGGGTTTGTGAATATTTCTAATTGAGAAATTTCCAGAGCAATACCTTTCTGATGTGAGAAAAAGAACTAAGAACAATGTCCAGAAGTCCCCTTGGGGATTGCTCATGAGATCATCCTTGCAAGAACTCCGCAAATAGAAAAGGAGAGTAAAAACAGGAGCAATTATTATCGATACATAATTATAGTCAACTTAGCAAGTGCCATAGTAGTGTTTTCCCATCTGCACGACCCAGTGCACCAGGTTCTGAGTTTGAAAACCGATCTTTGTGAAAATTCTTTTGGGAACACACCTCTAATTTCGTGAAGGTCTGGGAAAGTAGAATTCACTTCGTAGAAATTCGCCCACCCTTATTTGAGTCATTTATATGTCTTTCTAAACTGTCAGTCTCTGAGTAGGCAGATTTCAATCAGGTGCCAGAGAATAAAAGATTAACAATACTTCAGATGAAAGTAGGGACACCCAGTGACCTAACCCTCTTGTTGGGTGTATTTGCATTTTAAAAATATCACACATGAATCTAATGGGCTTTTCACTGGAGAAGTAACTGTGTAGGGAGAGAAAATGTTTTGAGAAAAGAAATCCCTCAACTCTGAACTATAGAAAAATGACGTGAGGGCTTTGGCAACTGTCCCTAAGAGGTCTGACGACTACTGGAGCTAATATGTCTTTAATTGAGAAAATAAAAACTGAAGCTCACAGGAGATTGTTCTCCCAGTCAAAAGGAAACCTATGGATATCAACCTTTTCAGATTATCTGGGGATATTATTATGCATGAAATAACAAGGAACGTGAGAGGACCCTGCTGGAGTGTCTCAGCTCCAGTGGGGAGAACATTTTGGATTTGCCTTAAAGTTGCTCCGTTTTCACTGTCAATGTCTGATGAATTAATGCACGCTAGGAAGCGTTTTGCATATATCTGGGCAGCAGACTTAGCAGGCAGGTCTGTGGCTCTGTGGATTCAGCTGTGAGGCATTAGTAGTAAAAGGAATATAAAACAACTTCTTTCTAGCGGGTTATTCCAAAGCAGAATTTCAAATGAGAACCAACCAGTCCATTACATATTCCTGAATACATTTTGGGGGATGTTGAAATCTCTTACATCATCTCAATGGCAGTAATTTGCATTTAGTGTCTTCTGAAAGTTCCAAAGAAGACCCCTGGAAAAACTTTATTTGATTTTGTTGTTCTTAGATTGATTTCAGTTTCTAAATTCAAACTCTCTTTCCTTTTAAATTTCTCAGTTGTTCCACCCTACACATTTCTGTGTAGAATCCTGGGACTGTCAGAGGGAGACGTGGCTGCAGACGCATCCTGTGCAAGATGCGTTAGAGGGAGCTGACTGCACGTGGCCTGTCAGACTGACGCTCACTTGAGGAAAAGGCCTGGGCGAGGGAGGGAAAAGTAGACTAAAGATGGTTGGTAGCAACTGTCTCCTTCCATCCACATAACATCTCTGCACATCTCTCCTGCTCTCAGCGTCCTCTGCCTTCAAACCAGTCTCCACGCTGCAGGAAGGACTTTTCCAAATGTGCAAACCTGATTAGGCTACCCCATAACCAGCTAAGAGAGCTTTCCATGCACCACCTTCCTCCACGTGGGTGGTCCCAGATTGGGGGGTGTCTGCTACTCAGAATGCATGCTCTGCTGGGGTCAGGTCACTTGCAGGCTTCTAGAGATCCTCATCCCTTTCACTCCATGAGCCCTGGCCTTCTCCATTTCCTATGTTTTGGAAAATCTTCCTTATCTGTGACTAGTAGATTAACATCTACCTTTTCTTTCAGGCTCCAATGTAAGCCTTCCCACTGCAGAGCAAGCTCTGTGCTAGCAAGAAGCTTGTTGTCTGGTTCACCATGGGACTACTGAGGGATGGACTGGTACTTGTCACAGAGGAGAAACACTAGAGAAGTATGTGATGGACGATGGACATGTCACCTCTTCTGGGCAGCCCACCTGCCACAGTTAGCCCACTTTGCTTCCGTTGCTTTCTTGCAAACTCACCACCCCCAACTGCAACTGCTCTGTTCTCCAGAGACTACAAGCTCCTAAAAGAAGAGACCAGTCATATGTTCCTATTTCCGGTGCTCATCACAGAGCCTGACACAAGATTGGCTTATAGTGATGAACGGCGTCACAGCAGGTAGGCTCAGAGGTGAATGAGAGAAACCTCATTTCCATTTGCTGTACCTGTCAAGAGCCAAAATTCAGACATTCATTTTTAAGTTTAATTACTAAGACTCCATACACTTTTGGATGAACAGGACTAAAATCATTCTCTCTAGAAAAAAAGATTATGATTTTAAGAAAATTTCAAAGCTCTCTGCCTTCAACTCCAGGTGCATACACCTGTTCACTACAGACATACCTGGTTTCATTGCACTTCACAGGTATTGCTTTTACAAGTTGAAGGTTTGTGAAACCCCTGCACTAAGAAAGTCTATCAACATTACTTTTCCATCAGCATGTTCTCACTGAGTGTCTCTGTAATCACATTTGGTAATTCTCTCAATATTTCAAAGTTTTTCATTATAATTATATTTGTTATGATGATCAGTGATCTATGGTCAGTGATCGGTGATCATTTGCTATTGTAAATGTATTTGGGCACCAGAAACCACAGCCATATGACACAGAGAACTTAATCCGATAGATGCTGTGTCTGTTCTGACTGCTCCACTGGCCAGCCATTCCCCCATCTCTCTCCCTCTTCTTGGGCCTCTCTGCTCCCTGAGACACAACAATGTTGAAATTAGGCCAATGAGTAGCCCTATAATGGCCTCTACATTTTCAAGTGAAAGGAAGAGTCCTGCATCTTTCAGTTTAAATCAAAAACTAGAAATGATGAAGCTTAGTGAGGAAGGCACGTTGAAAGCCACGACTGGCCAATAATTAGGCCTATTGCACCAAAATGTTAGCCAGATTGTGAATGAAAAGAAAAACCTCTTGAAGAAAATGAAAAGTGCTACTCCAGTGAACACATAAATGTTAAGAAAATGGAAGAGCCTTATTGCTGATATGGAGAAAGTTTTAGTGGTCTGGATAGAACACAAAACTGGCCGCAACATTCCCTGAAGCCAAAGCCTAATTCAGAGCAAGGTCCTGACTCTCTTCAGTTCTATGAAGGCTAAGAGAGGTGAGAAAGCTGTAGAAGAAAAGTTGGAAGCTAGCAAAGATTGGCTCATGAAGTTTAAGAAAGGAAGCCATCTCTATAACATTAAAGTGCAAGGTGGAGCAGCCAGTGCTGATGTTGAAGCTGCAGCAAGTTATCCAGAGGATCTAGCTAAGATTATTGATGGAAGAGGCTACAGTACACAACAAATATTCAGTGTAGATGAAACAACTTTATTTTAGAAGAAGATGCCATCTAAGACTTCCCTAGCTAGAGAGAAGTCAATGCCTGGCTTCAAAGCTTAACAAAGGTCAGGTTGGCTCTCTTGTGGGGGCCAATACAGCTGGTGAGTTTAAGTTGAAGCCAATGCTCATTTACCATTTTGAAAATCCCAGAGCCCTTAAGAATTATGCTAAATCAACTCTGCCTGTGCTCTAGAAATGGAAGAACAGAGACTAGGTGACAGCACATCTGTTTGAAGCTGGTTAACTGAATCTTTTAAGCCCACTGTTGAGATCTACTGCTCAGGAGAAATGATTCCTTTCAAAATATTGCAGCCAGTCATCCAGAAGCTCTAATGAGATGTACAAGGACATTAATGTTGTTTTCATGCCTGCTGACATGATAGCTATTCTGCAGCTCATGGATCAAGGAGTAATTTTGACTTTCAAGTCTTATTATTTAAGAAATACAGATTCTTCTGATGGATATGGACAAAGTAATTTAAAACTTTCTGGAAAGGATTCACCATTCTAGATGCCATGAATAACATTCATAATTCTTAGGAGGAAGTCAAAATATCAACATTAACAGGAGTTTGGAAGAAGTTGATTCCAACCCTCATGGGAAACTTTGAGGAGTCCAAGATTTCAGTGGAGGAATTAACTGCAGATGTGGTGGAATTAGCAAGAGAACTAAAATTAGAAGTGGATCCTGAAGATGTGACTGAATTGCTGCAATCTCATGATAAAACTTGAATGGCTGAGGAACTGCTTTATATAGATGAGCAAAGAAAGTGGTTTCTTGAGATGGGATCTACTCCTGGTGAAGAAGCTGTGAACATTGTTGACATGACAATAAAGGATTTAGAATATTCCATAAATTTAGTTGATGAAGCAGCAGTAGGGTTTGAGAGGATTGACTTCAGTTTTGAAAGAGGTTCTACTGTGGGTAAAATGCTTTCAAACAGCATAACATGTTACAGAGAAATCTTTTGTGAAAGGAAGAGTCTTTGGATGCAGCAAACTTCATTGTTGTCTTATTTCCAGAAATTGCCACAGTTGCTGCAACCTTTGGCAACCACCACCCAATCAGTCAACAGCCGTCACATGGAGACAAGATTCTCCACCAGCAAAAAGATTATGACTCACTGCAGGCTCAGGTGATTGTTAGCATTCTTTAGCAATAAAATATTTTTTAGTTAATGTATTTCCATTTTTTAAGACAAAGTGCTGTTGCACACTTAGTATATTACTGTATAGTGTAAATTTATATGAACTGGGAAACCCAAAAATGTGTGTGACGTGATATTTGCTTTATTGTGGTGGTCTGGATATCTCCGAGGTATGCTTGTATTCATCTCAACTGTAATAAGCTACAGGAACAATATGCTTCACAGGTGCAAAACTCACCTTAGCATCCTCCTGTTCAAACCTTCTCTGGGTCATATACAAATTATTCTGGAAACTGATGCTACCATCTATCCAACTTCACTCTGCATCTTCCTTCCTCCCTCTAAATGGTTCTGAAACTCTGGCAGTTGTTCCTTTTTCTGTCTCCTCTGTGCCATCCCTAGTCCTCCAGTCCCCGTTGAGGTCAACTTCCCATCAGTCACCACCTGGTAAACTCTGCCTCTTGACACTTCTCCTGCCCACACCTCTCCTCCATGTCCTCTGGGTCACCGAGGAAGCTTTACTCCCAGTCCACAGCTTTAACCTTGGCCCTCTCTACTCCTGTCTCCCACTGTAGCCATGGCAAGCTTCCTAAATGCCAATCTTATCATGCTGTGGCCTTTGTAGGGGACTCTTCAGGGGTTTTCTCCTACCCTCAGGGACATTTGCAGATGTCTCAATATGTCCTTGAAGGCCCTTGGGGACATGACTGAGGACTGTAGCCTCCTCTATGGCACCAGGCTCTTTGCATCTGAGTTAATGGTCTAGTCACTAAAATGACCCTTTTATGACCCTCCTTGCCTCTCTGTATAACCCCCTCTCTGCCTACTGTACTT
The DNA here is from genome assembly GCA_008086735.1 of Cheirogaleus medius. Classification (NCBI taxonomy): domain Eukaryota; kingdom Metazoa; phylum Chordata; class Mammalia; order Primates; family Cheirogaleidae; genus Cheirogaleus; species Cheirogaleus medius. The sequence continues at coordinate 164,789,889 of VBSM01002608.1, forward strand.
CTTCTTTTTACTTAATACCTGTTTATCTTTTAAAGGCCTAGCTCCAACCAAACGTGCCTTCCTCTCCTTTTCAGACATTGTCACTCTTCTCTGCTGAGGTCAGATTGAGATTATGCACCCAGAAAACATCATTGCATGGATTTCTTCCATCTTCAGGGCAAGAATCTTGTTTACATCCTCATACCAATGCCTAGTGCAGTGCCTGGCACACAGTAGGTGCTCAATAATCTCTAGCTAAATGAATAAAGCACAAGGAACTAGAGTGAAAGGGGAGGTTGTAATGTTGGTAAAATGACTTCAGGGTGGAGAGTAGGGTTGGCAATCTCAGACCTGCCTTCCAGAGACGGCAGCCCCCATTCCATGATTCCATTGCTGGTTCTTCAAGGCTGAGCTTTGGCCACGAGAGCAAACTCACCAAGACTGAGGCACCCGCCCTTCTCAAGAGGCAGGGGGCTGGAACTTGGATGCCACAAGTTATAAAATAGGGGTCACCTTTGGAAGCCTGCATTTGTCCCGCACATCTGATTTGTTTGGAAAATATGTCTGTGGGAGTCAAGGGTGGGATGGGTGGGGAGAAAGAAATTGACTGCCTTTATTGGAGCACAAGCTTTGCAGCTCATCAAAGCCCTCACCCCTGCCTGCTGATGGAGCTGATCCTCTCCCCAGGTATGTGTATTTTTTACTCAGGGTGACTTTTAGTACATGCAGTGTTTTCACATAAAAGGGACAGATAAACAGCAAGAAGGCATTCCTTATCCAGGGTGGCCAGAGTATTGCCTCAGGGCATGTGATGGGGGAGCAGAGCTATGTTCAGCTTCCTCTTGTCCCCACTACCTGACCATGCATGGCCAGGCAGCCCAGTTTTGACCCTCCTTGTGGCAGGTAGACTCAAGATGGCCTTCAATCAGCTCTGCCTCCTGGTGTTCACACCTCGTAATTCACACCTTGTAATTCCCTCCCCTGGACTTGCTTCTCCCCAACAGAGTAGGACAACGATAATGGGATTTAACCTCTGTGATGAGGACACAGAAGTTTGTGACTTTCATCTTGTTTGTAGACTCTCTCCCCAGCTGGCTTTGTTGAAGCTGCCACATTGGTGAGGCCCACCTGGCAAGGAAGTGAGGGTGGCCTCTGGACAACAGCCAGAAAGAAACAGAGGCCCTCGGGCCAAAAACCCTCAAGGAACTGAATTTTACCAACAGCCTTGTGAGTGATGTTGGCAGCAGTACTCCCTCAATCGAGCCTTCAGATGAGACCCCAGCCAAGGCCAACGCTGTGGTTATAGCCCTTATAATTGGAGCAACTGTGAACTCCAATTCCTGACCCACAGCAACTGTGAGATAATACATGTGTTTTGTTTTAAGCTGCTAACTTTTGAGGTATTTTTAAATGCAGCAATAGGAAACCAATACGTTCACTTAACATTTTCTGACCCTTTCTATGTAGATCAAATCCACCAGCCTTCTTGCCCTTGGTCCAGCCAGCACATAACTTATTTCCAGTAGGAACATGAAAAAGCACATGGGTTTTTTCTGCTTTCTCATGTTGTTCATGGATGACAAGGAAGGAAGATGTTACAATCTGGCCCACCTTATGGACAGGGAGTTAAGAACAGGCCTGGCAGGAGAATCATAGATGTTATGCATGTGATGCACTGTCTGCTTTACTGGGACAATGAAAAAAAGATAACCTCAGACTCTGCGATTGCAGACTTAGCCATATCTGCATACACAAGGCATCTGCTGCGTCAATAATAGTCAAGGAAGAGTCAATAAATTATCAAACAGGGATCAGAAGCGAACCGTTACACAGTGGTCCATCTGCTAGGCAAGATTGCTGTGCAGCATTACAGTAGTTACAGTGAGGAAAATCACTCTTCAGCCCTGATATATACTATCTTTCACATGTACATACATACATATATAAAATTTTTACTGAAAGCAATCTAGGCATGATATTTAGCTATGCTACAAAACAGACTGTCAGCAGGATGTAACTTAGATGTGATAGGCTTTATCTTGGTACTGACAAATAGCTCTCTGATTTTTTTTAAAGGAAAATAAAAAAAACTCAGGAAAACAATGAAAATTTCCTGCACAGCTGCAGTGCACTTATTTAAAAAGCCTTTAAAAATATTCACGAATCTTCTTGCCTTATAAATATTGAATCCTGAAGAGTATTTGTCCTTTCCTTTGCTTTCATAGACTATAAGTGGTGGACGAGGCTTAGGGATCTTCTAATTGAAACTTCTCATTTTAAAGATGAGGAACCAAAGTCAGAAGGGTGCCTCGATACTCCGTATCATAAATCAGGTTAGTGGCAGAGAGGGAACAAACAAAGCCCAGGCTTACTAGCAATCGTCTTGATTTAATTCTTACTTCAACCTAATAGTATTACCATTATCCCATTTTACAGGTGAACAAACAAATCTCAGAGAGGTTAAGTAACTTGTGCAAGTCACACAGCTCATATGGGAGGAGTGGAGACTGGATTCCAATGCAGCTTTTCCTGATCCCAGATACTCAGCCTTTAACCATCAGGACATACTACCTCCCAGCACTGAGCTCCTATTTTTGGTTAAAAACTTCTTCCAAAATACCTAGTTGGTATAAAGATGGTAATATTTTCCACCAGGAACCTTTGATAATATGTTGAGTATCTAGAGCAAAAGAAAGGAAGGAAATTAAACTCCCCACCTGCATCTGCCCGGTCTCTGTCATTACTTTTTTAGGGCCAGTTGCATCACTCGCTGGAAACTTTGGCTCTCATCTTCCTGTCCAACCTATATCCACGTAGATGACCTTCTGTGTCAGTAAGATTTTGCTGCATAACAAATACCCCAAAACTTAGTGGCCGAAAACAAAATCCATTAAGTAGGGAGAGTGTAAAGAGAAAGACTCCCAGAAGTTGGAGGGTGAAGCTTCTCTGACCTAGTCGTCTCTACCCAGTCACTTGTTAAGTCTCTCCAATGTGATCCACAGACTTTTCACACTCAATCTCTTCTACAGAATGTGCCCAAAGTGAACACATGACCATCTCCCCAAAATATGCTCCTTCTGAATCCCTTATCTCTGGGAGATGTCCCACCACCCACCCACTCCCCTAAACCAAAAACCCCAGAGACACCTGGAGTCCTCCCTCACATTCACCTTCCATGTCTTTCACTAACTGGCTAAAATTAAGACACAGTATTATGAGCTGTCCTGACATCTGGTAAAATCAGGGGGGGGCCTCAAATGGCCTAATCACAAGTTCCCGTCCCCTATCTGCTCCAGCAAATAAGGTCCCCCAGCTAAACAGTGCTCCTGAACAAGGGACCAGGCACGGTTCCTGCTTATCCCTGAGCAGCGGGTTGCAGTTCCCTGCCAGCCCACAGAGTGATTCAAACAAGCCAATCACAACGTCCGCTGGGAACCAGGTGAAACCCTACTCTCTGGATATTACAAAACCTGCCTCCTGCTGGTGCAATCTGTTCCCAAAGGCAACCCCCAAGTGGCCCTGTGCAGTGTGCCTGGGTTGTGGATACATGTGATGAACTGGCTGCTGTCAGTCTCATGTGTCTGGTGTTGGGGTTATGTGTTTGGCCGTTTCCATAACCTCAGTACAGAAATCCCCCCTCCCTGACAGGGTGAATAGGAGGTGCTTAAAATGCAGGTCGCTGGAGTCTTTCTTCTGAATACCCCTCTATCCGTGCCCTCTCCTCCACTCACACGGCCACTGCCTCTTCTCTGGCTGTCAGCACTTTGCACCGGACCATTGCAGTAGCTTCCTAACTGGCCCCACTTCCTGCCTGCTGCCCTCTACTCCACCATGCGCGTTGCCCCAGCTTATCTTCCTAAAACACAAATCTGAACACGTTGCTCCTTTGCTTAAAATCCATAAATGGCTTCCGATGGCTCTCAGGGTAGAAATGACATCGCTCTCAGTTAGTTCAGCCTCCTTAGCGTCTCCTGGTCTGGGCTTCGCTGTCTTCTCTAGTTCTGTCCACCACCCCACAACCTACCTGCTTGCCTACGTTTTCTCTCCTCACCTTGAGGCCTCTTTGATTTCAGGCATGCGATCCTCCTTGTAGTCAAGGCCTTTTCCTTCTCTGCCTCTTCTTTTGTTGTTGTTGATTGTGGAATAAATGTTTAATAATATCACTTCCAAGAGAGTTTACATGATATTTCATACCAGGGAGTCATAATTCAATTTTTCCTTCTTTTTCTTCAAGCATCTCAGGATGTCAAGCTTTTTTTTTTAAATTTCAGAATATTATGGGGGTACAAATGTTTTGGTTATATGAATAGTTTTTGTACCATTTGAGTCAGTTATAAGTGTGCCCATCACCCGGACAGTGTACACTGTGCCCGACAGGTGTGAATTCACTCATCCCCTCCTCTCCCCTCCCACCTGCTTAATTTCTGATGCATGTTATTTCCATATGTGCACATAAGTGTTGATCGATTAGTTCCAATTTAATGGTGAGTACATGTGGTGTTTGTTTTTCAATTCTTGTGATACTTCACTTAGAAGAATGGTCTCTAGTTCCATCCAGGTTAATACAAGAGGTATTAGTTCACCATTTTTTGTGGCTAAACAGTGCTCCATCATATACATATACCACATTTTATTAATCCTCTCATGTATTGATGGGCACTTGGGTTGTTTCCGCATCTTTGTGAATTGTGCTGCTATAAACATTCAAGTGCAGATGTCTTTTTTATAGAATGTCTTTTTTTTTCCTTTGGGTAAATACCCAGTAGTGGGATTGCTGGATCAAATGGGAGGTCTACTTTTACTTCTTTGAGGTATCTCCATATTACCTTCCACAGAGGTTGTACTAGTTTGCAGTCCCAGCAACAGTATATGAGTGCTCCTGTCTCTCTGCATCCACACCAACATCTGTTGCTTGGGACTTTTACCTGTTCTTAGTGACTCATATCCTGAGATACTCTTCCAGGAAGCCTTTCCTGATTGTATCTCAGTGATTGGAGGCACCAAGCTCTAAACTCTACCCACTCCCCATGCTCACCTCTGCCAAGCACAGGCCTATGTTCTACCTTTCTCTCTCTCTCTTTTTTTTTTTT
>VBSM01002608.1:164803909-164821390 GCA_008086735.1 Cheirogaleus medius
AAAAAAGAAAGAAAAAAAGGGTGTGATCCTGTTTTTAAAGGACCCTGGAAGAATGGGCAGAAGTATGTTGAAAACAGCAACCACACACTCAGTTCTAGGTTAAATTGATTATAGTCACATCATGTCATAATCACTTTCAAAATATTGGATTGTAAAATTAGTGACGGTTCCTTAGGAAGCGCATGTGTGGCCCATCAGCCTAGTTGCTAGTTAAATGGGTGTGGAAAATGATCCTGTATCCAAAGAACCTGTGCTAGGCTAAGCCTGACATTCTAAATGGCAGCTGCAGTAGGTGAGCCAGCCACAAATGTAACTCTTCTTGATTTTATTTAACCACGAACTATTATAAAAAATTAATCTGAACTAAGGAAAATCATTTATGTATTCATTCAGTCATTGGACATTTATTTTAGTGAAACGTTCTGTGTGCAAAACAGGGGCTAGTGTTACTCATGGACATCAGCCACCTGAACGGCCGGGCAGAGGTCTCTGAGGCCTCTCTGGGCAGGTCGTTAGTCCCCATCCCTTGAATCTGGGCTGGGTCTGGGACTGCTTTACCATAAAATATGGAGAAAGTTCTCGGGCATTGATTCTAGGCATTAGGAAAGGCTGCAAGTCCCTGCTTCCTCCCTCTTGGAACTCTTGCTTTTTGGTAGTGCTGAGCTACCACGAAAGAAGTTCAGCTCCCCTGTGGGAGAGACCACGTGGTGGGGAGAGGCCCAGAGTAACGGCCTGAGGAGGGAAAGAGGCTGGTTATCCCAGTTTCCCAGTGGAGCCTCCGGATGAAGCTACCATGGGGCTGAAACCACATGAGAGACCCCAAGCGAGACCCATAGAAGAACTTCCTAATAGAGCTGAAACTACAGAATGGTAAGAGACAATAATACAATCTACGTTTTAAACTGTTAAATTTTAGGGTGGCTTACTGTGCAGCAATAGAGAAACAGAACGGCTCCTCTAGTCTGCAATTCTATCTTTTTTCTCTGCTTTCTGCTGTTTGATGGGTTTACCGGCATAACTTCACAGATGGATCTATTTCATAATGGGAGATTGATTTCCCTAGCACCTTCTGAGTCTTACTAGGAGAAGCTGCCCCATCTCATTAGAAACTCCCAACGGTGGTTTTCACCTCTTCTCCTCGAGGAAGAGAGAGGCTTTACATTCCTAAAGGATTTGTAGGCGTATGGTGGCATTTAACGTGAATTATCTACTTGAATCCTTACAATATCAACAAAAAGGCCGTCTTTATTTGTTTCTAGCCTATGGGAAAACCAATTAAATTCCTTAAATTTAATTAAATTATCCGAGATTGCCGAGTCTCTAGGCCATGGAATAGCCTTTGAGCCTCTAAATCCAGAACATATTTCATCAGACCAGGACGCCTGATAATTTGGAAAGAAATTGGGTCCTTCCTTCAGCATTGGTCCCCCCCCCCATGTGGCCCAGCCAAAAACATGCCCAATCCCGAGCTGTGGGTGCATTATTGTTAGTCACCTCCACGTGGAGGTTTTTCCAGGTTCTTGGTGATCACTGGGAGAAAAGAATCTCAGGATGCGCCATGCAAGCCAAGCAAGCAGCTTTTTATTGAAACATTGAAAGTGCATGCGCAACAGAGAGAGAGAGAGAGAGAGAGAGAGAACGCGCGCGCGAGAGGGAGGGAGGAGAGACTCAAAAAGAGCAGCTGCACTAGGAGGATGTAAGGGGTAGGCTTTTTTATCTCAGCATATTATGTGGGTACAAATGTTTGGTTACATGTGGTGCCTCCCCCGCCCCAGTCAGAGCTTCAAGCGTGTCCATCCCCCAGAGGTGCACTAAGAATTTGGGTGGTAATTCCTAGAATTGGGTTCCTCCCATTTTCATACTTTAAATGGTTGTCTCAGAACCGTCGTGGTGATTTCAAGGGCAGAGAAATTTTAAATCCATGTAAATGATATTATAATTAGTCAAAGTTCATGTAAGGTGACAGGGATAGCTGGCAAGATGGTGGAAGCCAGTTCTTGTCTGCAGTTATCAGCTTCTCTAGCTAGCTTCTGCCTGAGGGATGTTTACTTCAACACCTGCACCCACTCTGCAAGCCCCTGCATCCGGCCTCAGCCCTATCTTCTGCTCTAACACTGTGAGGCCGCATACCACCCTTTCCAGGAGCCAAACTGATACCCTTGTAATGGGGACTCGGAAGGTTCCTCCTCGCTCCCAAAGAGCACAGTCTGCTTTTTAACCACACCCATCTCATTGAACCTGCTTGGGAACTGAAAGCTCCTACCTGAGGTCAGTAAAGTTCTTGCTGCTAATGAGATACACTGTCCTAACAGGAGGCAGCACCAAGGTGAGCTGATGTGCTGAGATGCCGCTGCACACTCCCTGGACAGGGTCGCGCTCTGGCTTCAACAGAACCCAGACGTAGAAACACGCTTCTGAATTAGTGCTTCCTCAAAAAAAATTATTCTGAAGTTATAGAAGCCTTAGAACAGGGTGGAGACAAGAGAGAGGGCAATCAATATTTCATCATCGCATCTCCTGGTGTTTCCAAAGCTGTGGATATGGGAGAAGGGAAGCTTTTAAGAAGAAAAAATGGTGCCTATAAATGGCTCGGTAAAATAAGTGTTTTCACATTTTACCCAGAGAAAAACAGTGTACGTTTTAGCTGAGGAAAGTGGATATTTAAATAATTTATCAAACTTCTTTCCGTAGGGAAAATGCAGAGTAGTAACATCTCCATAACTCTCTAGAAAGGGATACATTTTTAGTTTCTATAAGTAGAAAAGTGCCTAAAATAAGAAAGGCAGCAAAAGACAGAGGAGAAAACATCGAACTGGGAATCAGGAGATGTGAGTTTGGTTCCGGCTTTGCCACCTGCTAGTTGTGCGAATTGGGTGAGTTTCTCCTTCTTCCTGGAGGCCTTAGTTTCCCCCTGTGTAAAATGATGAAGAAAGGAGGAACTGCTCAGGCTTTTGGGACCTCAGGAGTCATTATTCTCCTCCCCTAACTGCCACTGAGGCCCCTGAGATATTTCCATGCAACTCTAGGGGCCTCCAACTAAGACTTGGGAATCTCTGAACTAAACGCCTTTCCTTCTTTCCAGTTATATGATCTAATTTTATATGAATTTTTACAAAAAAATAAAATATTTATATGTAAGTGTTTATACATCACCAACAGAGGCGTCATGGTAAATGAATGATAGTTGTTCACTGTGATCTATTCCCCAGGTGTTTAAAAACACCAGCTTCATCTTTTTAATGGTCTGCAGCCTTCTGTCACTAACAGGCCTGGGCTCCCTGTGTCCTGTCCCTTTAATAAGGCCCTGCAAAGTCTAGAAAGAAGCTGCAACAGCTGCAGTGCTGATGCACAGTCAGTGCTCCCTGTTTTGCTGGGCTATTTACAGAATTTCAGTGAAAAAGAAATGGCAAGAGGACTCTGCAGTGTGTTTTTAGCAGCTAATTGGTTTGCTGTGCTTAGGATGGGCTTCCAGATATATGCTATGGAGACATCCCCCCACAACACTGACGAAGGCAGATTTGTTAAGTGTGGGAGCGTAGGAGGGAGAGTGACTAAGGGAAAAATTAAGTTGCTATAAGAAACAGCATAAAACTGATCTTAAATTTCAAGCAGTAAGTCATCAAATTGGTAAAAGATTTAATAATGCATATACTAGTTTGTCATTTTGAATAAAGTGAACATTGATATTATTAAGATAAAACAGAGTATCTTGGCACAGCTGAAGCAAGGTCTCTAATATTTTGAGGGACAGAGTTAGTCTACACCCCTTTTCCTGCCTGTGCTAAAGAGCCTCTTAGGGAGCTCCGAACCAGTGGACTGCTGAGATTTATAAATAGGAGCCAATTTATGGTGGTCATGGTGTTGATGGCTTCACTTCTCCCAGAATAATTTTGTTGTTTTGTTCCTGGTTGCCTGGTGAGGGAAAGCTACATGTCTTAGCTGTCTTATTTTTGTGTTTTAAACATTTAACTTCTTATCAAAGTAATATATAGTTTAAAAAGTAAAATAGAATAATAAGTGTTATAACAAAAACAACAGCAGCAGCAGCAACAATAACAATAAGAATAACAAAACTGCAATTCTGTCCCTCTCCTCCACAATCCTGGGCCCTGCTTCCTAGAATGAACCTCTTTCAATTTTGTAAGCTATCTCTTCTGGTATTTACCTCTGGATTCCTACATAATATGTATATTATGCCATTTTATAAATTTATCAATCTATGCGGTGTACATTGACATTCTCCCATAGAATTAAGGGTTAGACCCTTATAACTTCTCTCTATGCTTATACCTTCCCTCCCTCCCAGCCAACATGACAAGATTCCAGTTTTTGGTTAAATTAATATTCAGTGCTTATATTATTATGGTTACAATGCACACAGATGAGCCACATAATAATTATATTTCTTTTTTGTACAACTTTTTCACTTTTTGGTTAATGATTACTTATTCCTTTCTTTTGCTTAGCTGCATGGTACTTATTCATTTTTTTTCCAAACTCTTCAAAGTACCTTTAGATCCTCTAGAAACATGCTTTTGGTGGCCCCCTACACCCCTGCTCCATTCTGGATTGCATTCCTGGCATCTGAGGACTTCACTTCCAATGATCGGGGAAGTCTCTTTGCCTCCTGCTTGTTGGATCCACTGTTTTCTGGATCCCACATATTCTTATTTCTTGGTTTACTTTCTCATCTTGGTGGAGCATACTCTTTAGTAGCTTTCTGAGTAAACATGTATGAGAGCTATGGTTTTGTTTGTGTTTTTTTTTTGAGTTTCTACAAGTCTAAAGTTAATTTAAAAAATCACACCAATAGAGTCTTAACTTTTGCAAATTAAGAAATACTCTCCTAAGTTATATTAAATACTGGATAAAAGGAGGAATCTATTTTAAAATAATAAGCTATTTAGACAATAATAAATATGCTGTATCAGTCAGTCCCAGCAGGAAACAGGACTCTTGTCAGATGGTTCAACTGAAGAGATTTTTACTTAAAATGGTTATTTACAGAGGTGTGGGCAGAATTAAGGAAGGTTGCAAAGACTAGCAACGGTGGAAGGCTGTTCTCACCCCTGGGCTTGAAGGGACAAGAAAAAATAGTGTTGGAGAAATCGAGTCTGCTGAAGCTATGGATGAAATGTTCCCTGAAAGAAATGTAGCAACTGCCACTGCAAGAACTGCTGGGATGGAACAGGGCCTGAGTGGGGCGGAACTTCTCTTTTCTCCTATCTTTCGATTTCCCGTTGCTGCCCCCTATTGGCCAAAGTCGGCTGAAAGCTGTCCAGCAAGAGAACCCGGGTGACAACGCCCATGAAGGCAAGGTTCCTGGAACATAGAGTGGAGGAAGGTGGAAAATGTATCCTCTGAGTACAGGTGGGGAATAACAGCATACACTTCCTGACAAAATTGAGACACGGATAAGGGTGAACTCAAAGGAAAATTTATATTCTCAAGCGTATTCGTTTTAAAGAAGAAATACAAAAATAAAAGAATCATTGCCTATCTTAAAAAATTAGAAAAAGAATTAGAACATGCAACAATTACTAAGAAGAAAATATAAAAAAGTTGGAAGAAATGATATAAAAAGCAAAACAATAGCAGAAAGGATATATAAATCCAAACACGGTTTTCTTGAAAAGACCAAAATACGGATGAAGGAAATGTGATGAACAAAAGGAGATAATGAAAATACTTGTAATTAGAAATGAAAAGGTAATAGTCACATGTATGGAAGAGAGTAAGATACTTACATGCAACTCTATTTCTTGACAATTTGCAACTTGATTTTCTTAACAAAATTTAAATTACCAAAGCTGATCCAAGAAGTATAAAACTTGAAGCATCCAACTATTATTAGAAAATTAGAAAGATTAGTGATCAATAATTAAAAAAATTGAAGTAATGATTTCACAGCTGAGTTTTATCTTGTCTTTAGAGAACACTTTCTCATGTTAATTAAATTATTCTAGGCTTTAGAAAAAGATCTCCTCAATTCATTTAAAGAAGTGACTAGTTTTAATACTGATAAGGAAGGACAAAAAAAAACCAAAATAAAATGAAAGGGAATAGTAAAACAATGTTTTACTATTTATTAATCTAAATAAAATTATGAAAATAGAATCTAAACAGACTAAAGAATAATACAATGGCAGGTAGGTTTATCCCAGAAATCAAAAGGTGGTTAGATGCTAGAAAAAGCCATAAACATAATTTATTAAATATACAAAATAAAAAAGTAAAAAGAGCATATCGATTAAATCAAATGATGCTGAAAAGACATTTTCTAAAGCTAAGCAGATCTTCCTAATTAAAACTAAGTACTGGGGCTAGAAGGAGAATATCTAAATTAAACAACCACCATAGAGACAGTATAATTTAAATATGTCATTGCATAGCAGAGGAAATGGAGTTCCAGGGAAAAAAGAAATCTAAGAATTAGACAGAAAATTAGGAACAGGGAAGGGAAGAAAACTCAGGTGTTCCCCTCCGTGATCTTGGTTTATTCCACTGTGACAGCCCATTTCACCACAGTGGGTTTATGCTTCAGCTGCAGGTCGCAACATTTCCTTGACGTGACCTTGAGGTTGGTTGGTTGATTTATTTTCACCAGCAGAGCAGGTGGAAAGCCTGGGATCACTTCCCTCTGGATGAGTCATGTGATCATTGCTGCCTCCTGCTCACCTTTCTCTTCTTCTGATTATTCTGGAACTCTATGCCACTGTTATATTATGTATAGTTTTTATTGCGGGAAAGGAGAACAACTTACAACACAGCATTGCCTCATGCATGAGGAATGACTACCAATTCTGAGTTCATTTCCTTTAAAAATGTTTTAATTGGGCTTATCCTGGGTTCTGTGTGCCATGTTAGGCGATTATAGCACACACCAGTTGGCTTGTTTCATCGTGATACTGGGAGGAAGTACCAGTCCCATTTTATGAAAGAGGAAACTGAAGTTTAATGAAACGATGGGTAAGTGCTTTTGGCCAGAAAAGAATTGTCAGAGCTGGGGTTTGATCTACATTACTTGATTCCAAGCCCAGTGCTTTTCATATAACACCACAGCTGTCTCTTGTCTTCTCGAGAATTCCAGAAAATTGTAAAAAGTGGTGAAGGTACAGTAGGCAAAGCTCCAGGTCCCCTGGGTTTAAGGTGCGCTCTGTGGTGGTCCCAGGCCTTCTGTCAGAACTGGATTCTGGGAAAGCATCATGGCGGCACCCCTAGTGAAAGGAAAGATTTGGAATAGAGTTCCCTGTGTACATTATAGGTTCTGCTATTTCCTAGGTGTGAGTGTTTGGATACTCCCTTTGCTCTCTCTTATGCTCAATTTCCTTATTTCTTAAATGCTAATGGCAGTATAAACTTCACAGGTAGTTCTGAGGATTGAGTAAAATTATGTAGGTAAAGTGTCTGGCAAAATGCATACATTTAGTGATCTTCAATCAATGAATAAGTGATTCTTTCTTTCAAACTGGGATGATACACTCTTCTTACAAACATTGATTGAAGAGCTTTTCTGTCAGAACCAGGTAACTACATGTGGATGGAAATGTTAAAAATGTGCTTCATGTTAATTTATTTCCTTTTAATTTTAGCAAAAAAATAGAAACATTTTAAAGCACTTTTATCTCAATAGTCTAATTTTTACCTCTACATTTTATTTTTCTTTTATCCTTCTAGTGGGAGTTATTTTCCTGATGTGGTTTGTCCAGGTTTAGAACAGGGGCTTCTGTCCCCCACCTCGGTGCTGGGCTTAACCCACTAAGTGCAACTTCCTTTTTGCTTTCTCTTCCAGTAGCCATGAAAAATTGACAAAACATTTAGATGTGGCATAGCATATTTATGCTAATACAACGATTTCAGAATCAATCTTTCCCTTCAGCTTCAAATCTCTCAGGGAATAACTTCACAAGAAAGAAAGGTAGTAATTTTTTACAGAAATTAGTAACTCTAATTCTTTTATTCTAAAAAGATTTGCTGCTAATAATCTCTTTCATTTACCAATGGGTATTTTTGAAGCTAAATTCTAAGGCAATTTACACTTTGATTTTAATGCCTGCTATTCTAAGAGAATATGATTATCACAACCATTAATAAGTTTTAACTTCACAACTTTCAGCAAAATAATTTTCAAATTCTCATAGATAACATATAGATAATTCCCTTATCAGTAAAAAGTGCTTAGTATTGCTAAATAAAGTTAAAAATTGTGAAATATGCCATATGCTAAACATTGTATTTTTTTCTGAGGCCTTTTGCAGGCTTGAGATTCAGCTTTTTGCTGTGTGGAAGATATGGAAATTTATCTTACATCATAATACATTCTACTTCCTTAACTAAAACTCTTTCATTATCTCTTTTGTAAAATGAATCTTTGAGCTCTAGAGACCAAAATCCTTAGGAACTATGAATAAAGAATAAATTTTTCTTTTCATAGTCCCCTAAATGAGGGGAAATGAATGAGGAAAGATAGATATTAGCATCAAAGGAAAAAGTCTATAATTTCCTTAGAAAAATACATTAGGAGTTTGCACATTATTATACTTCAAATAAATTGCTGAAAGTAATTAATTATTTCAAAGCACATACCTTAGAATGATTTCAGTTATTTAGAACATATAAAATCATACATGTGCATTCACACAGGCATATTAGATTATCATTTTATGATTTAAAAATATTAGTTTACCAAATACGTGCATGTGATTATATGGCTTTCCCAGTAAAAGGGCTCCCAAATTAATTGGCCACCTATTTTGTCCAGGTTATTTCATGCATGTGTTTTCTCTAAAACCTGTCCTGTCAGTTAATTTCCATCATCTCCATTTTATAGGTTAGGAACCTTAGAAGAGCAATATAACATAGTCAAATTCCCACATCCAGCGATTGAAGAACTGCCTTTCTCATCTCATGCGTACCCCCTTGTACCTTTCCTAGTAAGCTTGGAAATTGAATCTGGAAAGGCTTTTTATGCCAGGCCAACGTATCTGTCCCTCAAAACTCCACGTACGGTAAGAATCTGGGAGTCTGGATCACTTTCTCAGGTTTTGGAAAAGCAGAGGAATGTATTCTCTGGGCCTGTTATAAGGACTCATTTTGGTGGCAGGGAATTCTTTTAAATCTTGTGCTTCTTCAGGATATCTGCCAGTGTCCTTGGTTTGGAGACTTTCCGTTTGGGTTTTAGTGCTCGCAGTGTTGAGTCAGTTGGTTCAGACAAATATTTCCATTTAGAATATGGAAAACATTAGCAACTCCTTTTTTCTTGATGGCACTGTATCAGTCTAAGTGGTGAATGGAGCAAACGTTTATTGAGAAGCTACAGTGTGTAAAATAGCAGAGACTGCAGAAATACCAAACAGAATGCCACTGCTCTTAACCATCAGATACTCAAACTTAAATCAGTCACTATCAAAACAGATTATTAGTTGGAGACATGAGAAAGACACAAACATATCCTACGGATTGAAAGGGTGAGGAATGCACCTCCATTTAGAAGGATAAGAAAATACTCACTTGAGTGGAGATGCAGTGGGCCTTAATGGAGTGGGGTGGATTTGAACAGGTGGTGGTGAAGGGCAGAAAGGGAGTTCCAGACAGAGGGCCCTGCCCTAGCACAGATACATGGTGACGAAAGTGTGGGAACATTCAGCAAAGAACAAGCGCCTACCACTCATGCGATTCACGCTCTCTCTTTGCAGCTACTCACTTCAACTGACCTCATGGCCTACTTTCCAATCGTTCCCACTTTTCATGGTATCTGACCTTGTAACCGGTTTTCTCACTCATGTTTTCCTCTTCCTCTTTGGACCTGACAGTCAGCTCCATTTATCTGACTTTGACCTTAAGCTTAAAATGTCCTGTAAATGGAAGCAAGGTCATATTATGACTTTGCTGGGCTCTAGAGCCACTTTTATTTTTGTGAACCCCTTTCTCCAAAATGAAATATTAAATTATGACTGTGTTGGTATAAAGAATATAATACTACGTATTAAAATATTTTCTTTGACATTAAAAAAAGAAGAGAATGATCAACAGTCTTCTGGATGGATGTAGAGAAATCAGGGAGAATGAGGTTCGATGAGTCTGATTTAGTACGGTTAATTACAAAAAAGAAGAAAATGTCCTTCTCAATCACTCATGTTTCAGACTCCCTCTGGCTGTCCCTGTGTTGACTGCGTTGGGAGAATAGTTTGTGTTGTTGAGCTCAGCACGTAGAACCGCACACCTCAGTACAAGTCTCCATGGTGTTTTGCTCTCGCTCCACTCCTGCCAGAGCAAGCGGGGTGGGTAGATAAAGAGAGAGCATTCTGGGACAGAAACGGTTAATTTAATGCTCTTCAGTTACACAATTCTTTGATAAGAGGAAAAGCCAGCAGTACGGTGGGCCAGACTCTGGAAGGCTTAAATAGTAGATGAGAATTATGCTTTTTGATATTTGTAGGGAAAGAAAGCAATGAAGATTTGCGAGTAGAGGGAGACTGTGGTTAGCGTGGAGACGGTGTGATGAACTGCGGCCGTGCAGTGGCCCAGACAGGACGGGCAGGAGCTCAGACTTGTGGAGAGGGGAGCGGAGAGGAAGTGGTAGATTGTAGAGACGTGAACCTAAAATGGCTATGATTTAGTGACCAATTAGGAGTTGGAAATGAGGCAGAGGGAAGACGGCAAGGTTCTCAGTCTTTCTGTGGGCGGATGGAGCTGCTGAGTTGGAGCAAAGGAGATGCAACTCTACACAGCCCGGGACTCTACATTTGAGCCTTCCCTGCTTTGTGCTTCTGGTAGGCTTGTCCTCACATACCCTCTTCAGAAGCAGGGAACATTCCAGAATAGCTATCATTTTAAAAAATGCCAATTCAGAGTACTTTATTCAAAAAGGATTATGAAATTTCATGGGGTTTCTAAGAAAGTCTATGAAAAATTCCTTTCTCTGTCAATCAGTTTAAGAAGGTTAAATTTCCATTGGGATCATGTTTATCTACCTGATTTCACTTCAAAACAAGAACCTTATCCTCAACTCTTTAATATTTTACAGAACTCTGCAATTTTGCAGGAAATACTGACCTCTTGATAATCTGAAGTTATATGAAATAGGAGAATGGCCCTCAGGTACCAAAAATTAAAAATAGCTAATATGTATTTACCCAATCTTGGGATTCTACTAAGCCCTCAACATTACTTTTCTTCTCTTTTGTTTGACACTTTTCCCATTTATTCACTTTGGGCATTTCCCTCTGAGGAAGGTGGAAAGAAAAAGGGAATGGTATTAGAGTTTGGATAAGTTAATGTGGACTCAAGGTATGGGGTGACACAGAACTATTGCCTCAAGTTATTTTGATAATATTGGTGGGTGCATTTATTCATCTCACATCTACCTATGGGCCATAGGCATATGCTAGGTACAGGTTATAGAGAAGGGAAAAAGACAGCCCCTGCCTTCAGGAACTGCATAGTGATAGACAGACATATCCACAGGTCATTGCAAAGGCTCTGATGGAGTGGCCCATGGGAAGACCAGGTGACAATGTCACAGGTTTACTGGAAGGCTTTCATGCAGAAGGTAATTTGAACTGAACCTCAAGTCCTGAAGAATTAGGAAGGGAAAGGCATTTCTGGCAAGAAGAACAGCATGTAGGACAGCACAGAGGCTTGAAGGAGAATGAAAGGATAGGAGAATGGGAACTGTTATGGTCTGGGTTTGTCATAGATTGTGGAATTTGGGGTGGCAAGGACAGGAAAGAGTCAGGAATCGAGGTGGGGCTGTTCTTGGAGGTCAGGCTATGCAGTCCTTGACTGCCTGCCTACTTGAGAGGCCTGAGCTTATCTTGAGGGCAATTAGGGCCGTGGTGTGTGTGATAAAACAGAGAGGACAGGCGTTGCGTCCTAGAAATCTGATCTGGGCTGGGTCCTTGATCTGCCACCCCTCCAGATATTGTTCCAGTCCTGGCTTACATAGCCAACTTCTCAAAGAAAGTTGCTGGTTCTCTTCATTTCTTTGCTACCCGTCTACCCTTTAGTTCATTCCATTCCCATCTGGATTCTGCTCCCAGCACGTCAGAGAAACTGTTTTGGTTCAGGTGACCACATGTCCAATCTGATGGACACTCTGTTCTCATTCTCCTCAACCTTGCAGGGATATTTCACCGATATGTCTCTCTCGGACACACTTTCTTGTGTACTCTGACTGCATAGTTTTCCCCTCTGCTTCTCTGATCCTTGCACTCTTCTCTCCTCCCTGACTTCTAAATGGAGGAGCGCTCCAGGGCTCCATCTTGGGCACTCTTTTCTTCCACTTTGAAAATCTCTCTCTACGAAACTTTATTCCCTGGACTTTACTTTCCATCTGGATGCCAATGAATTCCAGGTTTATGCCTGTAGTCCTCACAAGTATACCTCACTGCACACTCATTGATCCTTTTGTTCTTTGGACATCGTCCTGTGGGTGCCTAGTAGGCATCAAAATGGAGTTCTTGATTCTGCCTCTTCCTCATTCATACTTCTCCCTCTTCCAGTGTTCTGTATCTCAGGAAAGTACGCTGTTGGCCACCTAATTACTAAATCCAAAAAACCTTGGTGTTGCTGTCATTCTTGATTCTATTCTCTTTTCTCTTACTCTGCCTATCCTATCCATTGGCAAACCTTATCATTCTTTTAAAGATAAATCTCAAATTCTCCCATTTCTCTCCATTTCTCCTACCAACACTCTAGTCTAAGCCTAATCCAAACTCTTGCCTAAGCAACTGATTTCCCTTAGTTTCCAGGCTTGTTACCACCCCAAATCCATTCTCCAGACTGTAGTAAGAGTAATATTGTCATACACAAATCATATCACATTATTTTCATCTTTGAAAGTCTTTCATGACTTCTCATTGAACTTGGAATAAAATCCCAAATCCCAGACATGGCCTTTGAGGTCCTATATGATTTCGACTTTGCCTCTTTCCTGACCTTATGTGTTCCCTTTCTCTTCTTCTTGTGCTCTCCATCTACCAACGCCTTCTTTTCTCCTCTTGCCTCAGGGCCTTTGCACTTACTGCTTTCATCTCTCCGAACCTTCTTTACCCTGGTTTCCATATGGCTGGATTCTCTTACCATTCAACTCAAATGGCATCTCTTCTGAGACACCTTCCCCAATTACACTCCCCAAAGTGATCTTCCAGTCACCTTCCATTATATTACCTGCCTATTTCCTCCAGAGCACTTGTTAGCATTTGCACTTGCTTCTTTTTGTATTGCATGTCTTCCTTCATTGGAATGTCAGCTCCTTGAGGAAGAGATCTATGCTATACTGTGCAATGCAGTATCTTCAGGGCTGAATTAGAGGATGTACATAGTCGGTGCTCGATGCATTTTTGTTGCATAAATAAATACAAAATGACATCAGTCCATTCAGCTCTGGGTGGCACACTTTTAAGAGACACACTGACAAAGAATAGAGTTTCTACCTTTCTCCCTCTCCCTCGTCCTGCTGTCTCCCTCACTGCTCCTGAGGTGAGCGACCGCAGTTCTGATGTGATCAGATTCCAGGAGCTGTTTTCCAGTGGGTGTAGATATGAAAGGTCATACACATGAAAGTAGCTCTTTTCTCTACTGCAGACTGAGCCTCTCCAGCTCTCTTGTCACCTGAAACATTGTGCCAACCTCAGTAGTCAGATGCTGGTGCTGGTGAGAGTTAGGGTTAGGGGTGAGGGAGTAGTTCCTAGAGTCCTTTAGGGCCCTTTGTGTTCTGGCTCCCTTTGCCACACAGCTCTGTGCTGAGGTTTGAGCATGAGCCTAACTCTTTATAAAAATTGGTACATTGAGTGCATCTTTGAATGAAGCTCTCCATCACAAAGAAGATGCCAGGCTGGGTTATGGTAGCTGTGGGTACCCAGGGTCCTAAGGGAATCTGTGTTCTCTTTGCTGCCAGGAGTCTCCCCATCAGCCACTGGGTGGACATCGATACTGTACTCTCTTTCCATGCTGTATTTAAATTTCTTAACTTTCTAGCAGCCAGTTTGTTGGCTGGAAGGTGAACACCTCCTGAGAGGTTGATCAAATTAGCCACAGATATGCACCTGCAGTGGTGGAGCTGGTGTTAGAATTCTTGTATCTTGACTCCAAGTCTTAGTGACTTTTTTTTATTTCAGCATATTATGGGGGTACAAATGTTAAGGTTACATATATTGCCCTTGCCCCTCCTCCCCCCTTGAGTCAGAACTTCATGCGTGTCCATCCCCCAGACGGTGTGCATCGCACTCATTATGTGTGTATATACCCATCCCCTCCCCCATCTGCCTGACGCCCGATAAATGTTATTCCTATATGTCCACTTAGGTGTTGATCAGTGAAATCAATTTGCTGGTGAGTACATGTGGTGCTTATCTTTCCATTCTGGGGATACTTCACTTAGTAGAATGAGTTCCAGCTCTATCCAGGAAAATACAAGAGGTGCTATATCACCGTTGTTTCTTATAGCTGAATAGTACTCCATGGTATACATATACCACATTTTATTAATCCACGCATGTATTGATGGACACTTCAGTTGTTTCCACATCTTTGCAATTGTATATTGTGCTGCTATAAACATTTGAGTGCAGATATCTTTTTTATAGAATGTCTTTTGTTCTTTTGCGTAGATGCCCACTAATGGGATTGCTGGATCAAACGGTAGATCTACTTGTATCTCTTTAAGGTATCTCCATATTGCTTTCCACAGAGGTTGCAATAGTTTGCAGTTTCACCAGTAGTGTATGAGTGTTCCTATCTCTCCGCATCCACGCCAACACTTACTGTTTTGGGACTTTTTGATAAAGGCCATTCTCACTGAAGATAAGTGATATCTCATTGTGGTTTTGATTTGCATTTCCCTGATGATTAGAGATGTTGAGCATCTTTTCATATGTTTATTAGCCATTAATCTGTCTTCTTCTGAAAAGTTTCTGTTCATGTCCTTAGCCCACTTTTTGATAGGGTTGTTTGATTTTTCTTTGCTGATTTTCCTGAGTTCTAAATAGATTCTAGTTATCAGCCCTTTGTCAGATGTGTAGCATGCGAAAATTTTCTCCCATTCTGTAGGTTGTCTGTTTGCTCTCGTGACTGTTTCTTTGGCTGTGCAGAAGCTTGTTAGTTTGACCAGGTCCCATTTATTTATTTTTGTCGTTGCTGTGATTGCCTTTGGGGTCTTCTTCATAAATTCTTTGCCTAGGCCAATGTCTACAAGAATATTTGACTGCAAACTTCTGTCCATGAACGTTGTCCATACCTCAGAAATTACTTCTCAATTCTTTTAGGGATTACCATAGCTTTAATTTCTAAGTCCAGAGCTCCTTTGACCTGAGTATCTACACTCAAGAATTTTCTTGTATATTGTAAATGTTAAAAGGATGCAAGAAAGATTGCAAACATAAAGCATTTAAACATTTGAAATATATGTTCAGGTTAAATAAATAAAATGTAAACTGCAGCATTAGTACTAACTTTGTGATACATACACTTAATGTCATCCTACCATGCCATTTTAGCTAGAAATATAATGAAGATGATTTCTAGAGAAAATATGGACAAATTTTCAAAGGAAAAAGGAAATGCTTTCAAGAAGAGACATGTGTACACCTTGTAGCTTCTTTTCATTTTCTTTATTCCAAGTAAGCACAAAATTACCATGTCTTTCAATAGTATCTTTAATATGTAAATGGTGAAATTAGGCAAATGCTTAAGTTGACATATTTCATGCACATTTTAGCAGTTATGCACATTGTCACTGCTGTGCTGATGTCTACTATCACCCCTTATGAAATCTAATTTTAGATTTTATGTGGGCAAATATCACCAAGGGATGCGGGCTGGTTCACATAAACAATAAAATAACAAAACCACGATGGGCAGCTGAAGAGAAACAGACAACACTGATATGAGTCTCTGTGGACAGAGTGCTAGAGGATATTGTTGCATTTTTGACACTATTATTAACAAAAACTTATCAGGCTCCTACTGAGCATGTCATTATTCTTCCCTTCTCTCTCTTTTTTTTTAGAATGGCCACAGTTTTACTTATTTTTTCTAAAGGAAAAGGAGCCAGTGAAAAGCCAGAACTTATAAGAATCAATTGTATGGAAATCTCATAAAAGGGACAGGGTCAGGTGCCCCATTTGAAGTCCCCAGGAGGGGCTGCGCCATTCTGGCATATCATTTGTTAATGGCTTATTCTTTCTCTGGAAGAGGCACAACCCTCTCTCACCTCTCTGAGGAAGAGTTAAAGACAAAATGCAGCCCTTAGCAATATGTAATTAGGCCCTGATGCCAGAGGATGCATAATTTGGTGGGAAGAGTAAAATTCTCTCCTATGCAGAGCACATTCTGGATCCTTTTGTTCCCTTGATGATTTCTCTTTGAGGGTCGCCTCACTCTCTTCCTTTTTGGGAAGCTGGCAGATGGACACGTCCTGATTGAGAGGATCTTTCCGATGACCCCATTTTGAATGCCGAATGTGGAGTCACGGAAAAGGAGGCACAAATAGCTCAGGCACGTTTTCTTTGTGCTTTGGGGGAAACTTTCTGTCTTTTCCAGGGTTCATCTTCCCATCTCATAATTATTTTCATCTCTTCTTATAGAGGTGAAACTTTGAGGGTGAAGATCTGAGCATGGGTCTGGGGAAATGATTCTAGGGGGCTGCTCATTACTGCTTTTAGTCTAGAAGGACACAGCAAACCCTGGTAACTCAAGTGTGGGTCAGCTCCTCTGACAGACAGGATTAATTAGTGGGACTGCAATGAAATTTGGATTTAAAATCACAGCCGTTATTTTTATTGATCAAGCACTGCAGCCAGCAGAGTGGGGATGGGGAGAAGGGGGGACGTGCTGGTGTAGTGGAGGGGGAAGCTGTCAATGGAATTTTTCTTCCCCTTTCTCTCTTCCCCTCCCCTGTTACTTTGTCAGAACACGGAACATTTACGTATTATTATTCTTCCACCTTTGTCACTATCTTTGCTCTTCTCTCACGGTTACTATTTTGTTTATTCTGCATTCACCACTAGGCATTTTGGCAGGTTCCCCAGTAATCCCTTATCTGGTTAAAGCCCATTCTCTGATACAAGAATTGGCAAACTTTTCTGTTAAAAGGCCAGTTAGTAAATACTGTGGGCTTTGTGGGCCCTGCAGTCTCTGTGCTAACTGCTCAGCTCCGCAGATACGAACGCTGCGTCCATAAACGCATAGGTGCAGCCGGGTCCCGGCAAGACAGAAACGCGCGGGGGCTGGATTCGGCCTGCAGGACCTGGCCGGCTAGCTCCAGCCCCATAGATGCCTCAGAAAAGAATCGAAAGTATAGTATTCCCCGAGTTCTTGAATGTTTACAATTGTTCTGCTTTAGACTTGGTTCTTCAAGGGTGCCTTGGCTGAATGTAGAATCCTCGGTTCATACTTTTTCTTTCTTGAGTCTTAAAGAGTATTTTTTTTGGACGGGCGCGGTGGCTCACGCCTGTAATCCTAGCACTCTGGGAGGCCGAG
>VBSM01002608.1:164821490-164874449 GCA_008086735.1 Cheirogaleus medius
AAAAAAAAAGAATATTTTTTTCACTCTTATGCTTTCTGTGCTGCTGTTGGGAAGTCTTGATGCCAATTGGATTTTCTCTTCTTTGTAAGTAACATTTTTTCTTGTCCTGGAGACCCATAATATTCTCTTTTGATTCTCTTTTGGCTTCAACATCCAATAATTTCTGTAGGATATGCCTCAAAGTTGACCATTCAGAGTAAAATTTCCCAGGTACATTGTGGATCTTTTTAATATGAATATTTAACTTTCATTTTGCGGGGGTGGAGGCATTTTTCTTAGATTATGATCTTAAATATTAATTCTGTTCCATTGTTCTAGTTTTTCAGAAACTACATTATATATATGTTGGATTGTCTTTTATTATCTTCAATCTCTCTTATTTTCAGATCCTTTTTAGCTTTTTTCTTGTTATTTTTGTTCTCTTAACTGCATTACTCTTTCAATATTTCTTAGAGTTTTAGCAACATCTGTGCTCCTTTTTGCTTTATAATTTAGCCTTTATTTCTGATGCTATTTTGTCTTTTTCTTCATTTTCTTTCTGGAATTTATTCATATATCCATTTTTATCCTGAGTTTTGAATTTCTAATTCATGGTGTTATTTTATGTTTGCCATTGTGTGTTAACCTTACTTCATGCTGGTGTGTTGTGTTATAGTTTTCCTCTATTTAGGTAGAGTTTATGGAGCATTTAATGAGCTGAAAGTTTTTGGTGTTCACTTTCTATTTTCTTCTTAAAGTGATTTCACATCAATTTTGCTGTATTTTCCTGTTCATTCTAAAGGGTCTTGGACTTTATGGAATAGCAAAAATTAATGTATCTATGAAAAGATGTGGAGGATTTGGGGTACCTACTAAATTTCTTTGTTCAAGGGTTCTTTCATCTGTTTATTTTTAAAAAAATTAATGAAAACTTTCCTTAGGGAGGGTCGATGTTGTTCAGTAGTGTCTTCTAATTCTGCGATATACTTTTTTCTTTTCCTTCACTACCAAGTCTCCAGGGGATGACTCTTCTTCCAGGTTGGCTTCCTCTTTCCCAGAACTAGTGCTTTCCCAAGACTAATTCCTTTACACCCGTGTACTTTCAAACTGCCTCCTTTAGCTTCGCCAATAGCGAGTCTACTCTCTCTTAGATGTTCCCTTGGTATTTCCCCACTTAGAGTGGGATCCTCTTCTTAATGAGCATGATACTTTCTGTGTTTCTTCACTAGGAGCAGGATGCACTCTCCCCTTTTCTGTGAAGTCTTCCATTCTCTGCTCTGGGATGAGTTCCAAAGCTTTTCCTATTAGTTTTGGATCTTTAATTCATCATTTACGTAAATGTCAAAGTTTGTAGTGTTCTAGTTATCCTGTAGATATTCTGTAGGCATGTGTTGTTTATAGTTTCATTTCGGTTTCTTTCTAATCGATGAGTTATGCTATAATACTCTGAGAATTGAGAAATGAAGTGTTCCCTATAGATTCTTAATCAAGAATCTATAAACAGATTGATAATCTGTTTGTATCTCTTGGTAATCTTTGTATCTTGATATATAGTTACAAAAATCATATCAAAATAAAAATATACTATTAGTATTACTGTTGGTAAAGGTGGGTTACAGAATATAGCTTTGCCCTACAGTTTTCTCCTGAATTGAACTTATTTATTTTTATGCAGAGTAGCTGGAGGATTGTTCCAGAAAACTTTCTACATGGCAGGAAAAAATCAGAGAAAAGAATGTACTCTGAGTCCTAGAAGTTCTAAAAACATTGAATATATACAAAAACCTGCATATAGGTGTTTATAACAGCTTTATTCATAATTTCCAAAATTTGAAATCAAGATGTATTTCAGTAGGTGAATAGATAAACTGTGGTATGTCCAGACAATGGAGTATTATCCAGTGTCGAAAATAAATGAACTATAAAGCCATAAAAGACAGGGAGGAAATTTAAATACATATTACTAAGGGAAAGAAGCCAATCTGAAAAGTCTACATACTATATAATTCCCACATTTTGAAAAAGTAGAATCTATGGATACAGTAAAAGGATCAATGGTTGCCAGGGATTAGTGTGGTGGGAGAGATGGATTGGCAGGTTACAGGGGATTTTTAGGGCAATGAATGGTGTATGTATGATATTGTAATGGTGGATACATATTATTTTACATTTGTTCAAATCCATAAAATGTACAACAGGAAGAATAAACCATAATGTAAACTATGGATTTTGAGTGATAGTGATGTGTCAATGTAGGTTCATCATTTGTAACAAATGTACCCCTCCAGTGGGGGATGTTGATAGTGAAGGCGGCTGTATGTGTGAGCGCAGGGAGTACATGGAAACTGTCTTTATTTTCCATTAAGTTTTTCTGTGAACCTAAAACTACTCTAAAAGTAGAATCTATGAAAACAAGAATGAGGACGTAAGAAATATTGTGGTGTCCTGCTCAGATCCCAGCTTCTGGGTGGAGATAATTATTTCTCCAGCTGCCAGGAGTATTAGATGCTGATGTCTCACAGCTAAGACACTCCCTGGGAATTGTCCTTGGCCAGAGGAACATGGCCCACTCAATGATCTGGCCCCTTTTTGTAGGTGCTCATATCCAACACCAGCAATTGTGAGGGCACAAAGTTATGACTGCCTTCCTTTAATTTGAGAGAACTCTGAAGGACATATCACAGTTCCATAGCTCCCTGTGGGACCACTAGGTGAAGTAGAAACACCATGGCTGAGGTGGAAGAAGGGATCAGTTCCAAAGGCTTAGAGAAATGGTCATGCTAAAGTATATGCTAAAGCATACTATGCACAGGCCAGTAAAATCATCAGTTAAGTATGTTCTACAGGAGAGCTCAGAAGATGGTGGACCAGATTGAAGACCAAATAGATGTTTTACAATATCACAAAAATATATTTTAATTTTCCTTTTCTTTTTGACCCATAAGTTATTTTGAATTTTTGGGGGGTACACATATTTAGGGATCTTCTAGATATATTTTTTGTTATTAATTTCTAATTTTTTTTCTGTTGTGGCTGGTGAATATATTTTGCATTATTTCAATCTTTTAAAATCTACTGAAACCCATTTTACGACCTAGAGTATACATTCCATGTACACTTGAAAAAGAATGTGTATTCTGCTTTTTTTGTGTGGGTGTTGTATAAATATCAATTAGGCTCAGTTGGTTAGCAGTTTTGTTCAAGACTTCTATATACTTGCCGATTTGTCTACTTGTTCTGTCAATCTCTGAATTTTAATTGTTGTATTTAAATAATTTACATTTAATGTGATAAATGATATGGTTGGCTTTAAAGCTACCATTTTTCTAATTAGGTTTCTGTTTGCATTATCTATTATTGGTCCATTTTTGCCTCTTCCTCTACCTTCTTTTGGATTATTTGTAAAATTTATTTTACAAATTTGTAAAATTTAATTTAATGTGCTTTATTATATATGATTATGACTCTTTGTTCAGTGTTTACTTTGGGGTTTATAGTGTGCACAGTCTCCTTTGAGTAGCATTACAACTTATTATATATAGTGTAAATATTTTGCCTTTCTCCTCTCTTGGCTTTTGTTGTACTACTATTGTCATATGTTTTACTTCCACAACCCTCAGTACCTTGTCATTATTTTTGATTTTGTCTTTGAAATATATTTTTAAAATAAAAATTTTATATTTATTCATATATTTTACATTTCTGATGTTCTTCATATCCCTGTTTAAATCCAAATTTCCAACTAGTCTCATTTTTCTTCTGCCTGAAGCTTTTAATTTCACATTTCTTATTGTGTTGGCTTTCTAGCAAAGGATTTTCTCAGGTGTCTTATATCTAAAAATGTTTTTATTTCACCTTTGTGTCTGAAAAATGTTTCCACTGGGTATGGAATTCTAAGTTGACAGTTTTTGTTTTTTTTTTACCCTAGTAATTTTAAACATATTGCTTTATTCTTTGCTGCCTTATATTGTTTTTGGTGAGAAAACTGCTGTCTTTCTTATCTGAATTCCACTGTTGGTAATTCTTTTTCCATCTTTTCACTGATCTTACTTTTTCTTTTTATCAAAAGTGTTGATAAACTCTTGATAAACAAGAATTTACGATGTGCCTTGGTGAATTTTCTTTAATTTTCTTTTGTATGAAACTCATTGATTACTTTGCTTCTTTAGGCTTAGTTTTTTTAAAATGTCATATTTTTTGTGGTATGTTTTATTTATATATTATTTTCTCTTCATTGATCTCTCTCCTCTACCTCTGTTCACAATCTTCAATCACACATATGTTAGGCCTCTTGGTGTTGCTCCACAGCCAATGCATAATCCATTTATTTATTGTTTTTCAGTCTTTTTTTTCCCCTCTGAGTGTTTCATTTTGGATAGTTTCTATTACTGTGCCTTCAAAGTCACTGATCTTTATTTCTCTGAAATATGTAATCTCCACTTAGTCCCATTGACTGAATTTTTATTTTATTTCATTTTCAGCTTATTTTTAACCTCAAACATATTTAGGTCTACAAGTTTGATTTAGATTTCGATTTTTCTACTATCTTCAATTTATCTCCTTATTAAACAATTGTATTCGTCTACCTTCTGGAATATAAGAAATATTGTTATAATAGGTACTTTAATATCTCTGTCTACTAACTTCTGTCATTGCGTAATTTTTTGTTTCTATGATTTGATTTCTCAGTAGCATTATCTGGAGATGCATTGCACAACTGTAATTTTTATTGTGGATTTAATGTTATTGTATGCTGGATTTTTTTGTGTGTATTTTTAAAATTACTTTTTGCCTTCTTTTTCCCCTAGGGCACAGTTAACTTACATGGAAATAGTTTGATTCACTTGAGGCTTGTTTTTAAGCTCTGCTAGTTAAGACCTAAATAAAGTTGATTCTAGGGCAACTTTGGCCCACTGCTGAGACAATACCCTTCTCAGGATCCTATTCAGTGCCCCATATGTTAGGAGGCTTCTCCATTTAAGTTGTCAGGAGCACAGACTATTCCCTGACCTGTGCGAGTCCTGGGGATTGTTCAGCATGCTCCTTTCTGATGGCTTTTCCCTGCACTAGGTAGTTTCTAAAGCCCATAATGTGATCAGTACTCAGCCAAAGACTGGAACGGGGCCCTTTGCAGCTCTCTGGTGTTCTTTCTCTCTCTGTGCAGCTCTCTGGTACTCTGCCCTATGGATTCCAGCCATCTTGGCTTCCCTGAAATCTGAACTCTGGCTCTATCATTTGGGGAACCCCCTGGGCTTGGTTTGTTCCCCCTTCCCTTCGCCTTGCCCCAGCCGTTCCCTGTACTGTAGAATCTCCTTAGTGAGTAAATGGAAGGAATTTGAAGTGATCACTTAATTTGCCTTCCTTCTCTCACAGACCACTCTGAAGCCCGTTGGCCAATGTTTGAAAACTATTGTTTTACATATTTTTATAAGTTTTAAAGGATAAAAATAAGTTCATCTTCTCAGCTACTAGTTTTAAATCAGAAATCAAAGTTTTTAAGCCCAAGACTAAATTGCATGCAAAAGAAAGTTTATGAATGAATTTACCTGCTCCACAGCCCTGCAGGTTAGCGTGTTTGGTAATAACTACCTCCCACTTGCTACCAACTCACCTTTGCTCTGTCTCCTCCCTTCATTGTTTTGTTCCTAACTTACAAACGCTGAAATCAAACTGAGGATGTTAATCATTTCCAGAAAGGAAGTGGAGTGAAAACTGAAGCTGAAAGTAAGATTAGTTTATGGTATTGTTAAATATTTAGAAATGAAATTCCATATATCTTTCACATAAATTCACCCTGTGGTGATATTCTGCTATATTTGTGTTCTCTCTTTTCAAATATTATAAATATCTTTCCATTTACATTCAAAATAAAAGTTTAATTTCATACCAAAAAAAAGTTAAGTTTTGTTACTTAATCACAGCGAGAAATAGAAGCCCCTATCACTTAAGGTTATGTCTACCACTCATCAGTTTTGACTCTTTGTGACAAAAGTCCTATAGGCAGGGAAACGAGTCACCATCCAGGCTGTGGTGATAGACTCTGAGCATTGCAGTTACACAATGGCCACAGAGAACAATATATTGGACATTTGGTGCACCAACTTGGACATCTCTTAACACTTTTTGTGCCCAATTTTGGTGGTACAAATGGACAAGGGCAGCAATCATGGCCTGAGAAGGGTGTGGCAACCAGGACTTCAGCTATCTCAGGGATGAGGGCTTTTGTCACTCTACTCATCAGACCACCCAGACCAGGAGCAGTGCTGACTGAGAGTAAGAGCAATCTCAAATGATTAGTAGAGGAGGAGGATGGTGTGGACCACTTGTGGCCCTCTAAAAGCAGGTGCAGAATTAGGATTAGGGACCATAGTTTGTCCCGTCAACCAATGAAAACCCTGGATAACTTAACACATGAGAAAGGGAGTGGGAAAAGTGAGACAGGGTAGAGAGGAAAGCCAATAAAGGGTGCATGCATGAGCTGGTACCACTGTGGGTAACTCTGACTCAATCCTGCTAGAGACATTCTGAATAGGTGGTTCAAATGTGCTCCAGAATTACCCAACTGAAGGATGGAGAAACATATTGTCCATAGAATCCTGGTATCCTTTATTGGTTGATGGCTGCCTTGGGCACATTAAATCTCTGGCACTTCTGGGTAGCTCTGCACAGGGGTAAGTACCACTTCAGGTGCAAAAGGAAGTCCTCAGCGAAGAGGCAGGATGGTGCAGGTACTGAGATAGGAAGTTGTCACCGGTCTTGGGAGTCAACAACACTAGCATTTACCATACTATATAATTTGCTTGTTTATTTAATTTCCTGTTTCCTTCCATTTGCTGTAAGGACCATAAAGCACAGGCTTTTTTTTCTTTAATCTGTGAGTTGGCTTCATTCTCTCAGGCCCGTACATACACATGGAGAGATCCACCAGCACCTCTGAGGTAACATACAAATTATAATCCAAGTGCAAAGAAAGAACACTTCCTCCACCCCCTCTTCAGAAAATTCTAGGCAGTGATTTTGTTGGGCTCAGTCCGGTTCATGACCACCACCCTTCCACAATCTCTCCAACCCATAGTCTCTGCTATAAGGCAAAGTACATTTTCATAATCTGCGGCCTTATCAGAACTAAATGGATGGAAAGGAATACTTTTTCAAAGGAAGAATGGGGTATTGGGAAGATAAAGCCATAGAGATTGATTACACATGCTAATCTAATGGCAAAGTCCAAGTTGTGTTGTTTAGACTAAGCTCAGAAAGAGGGAGAACATATACCTAGCACAATCACTGAAGAAACCACAGAGGGGCTCTGAGTCCTGGTCTGCATGTAACACACCAGGACACTATTCTGTCCATGCCTACAGCCTTAGCTGCAGAATAATGAGAGGAGTATCAGCAAAGCAACTTTAGAGAGATGGATTTTCAGGTAATACCACATACCAGTTTTATAAATATATTTTATAATTTTCTATAGACACTTATTTTTAAGTCATTAATAGCCAATTACATGTAGATCTTCCTCTAGTGAAATGTTAGTCACTTTCAACATATTATAGTGTTTTCTTGTTAAAATCCAAAATCAAAATAACTACTTACAATATTAAATATATAAAATAAATACCCGATCAAGATGTCCTGAAACAACAAATTGCCATTTTTAATCTGGACCCTGACTATATAGACTAGAAGGGATGGGTGGTGTGGTGGAAAAATCAAAAGCTTTAGAACAAGGCACATCTGGACTTAGCTTCTAGCTTTGTTTTTTTGTAAGCTATGATATTAGGCAAGTTGCTTGCTCTTTCTGCCTTCAGTTTCCTTAACTGTAAAATAAAGTTAGTAATTGAAATATTCTATGCAAAATACATGGTGATGCTTGGCCCATAGTGGGTACTCCATCAAAGGCACTCATTACCAAGGTCTAGTGCCAAATAATGTAAAGTGTGAAGTTGTGAGTTTGAATCCCACATCATTTAGACAATCATGGGCATATGTTTTCCTTTTTCTGTGCCTCTGTAGGGCTGTCATAATGATTAGAAAAGAAAACATTTAATAATTCATGGAACATAGTAAGCAGTCAAAAATGAGATTTGCTAATTTTTATGTTTCAAAAATACACGTAGGCACATTTAAAACAAACATGTGAATAGAAAAATTATATACATGATCCTTTCTTTATAAGAGGAAATAAGCTAAAACCAAAAGACAAAACAATTAAAAAACTCCACCTCTCAGGAGACAGAAAGGAAGACTTAACTTATTTTTAAAACAATCATGTGCATGATCTATAAAATGTTCTAATGAATGATAACCACTCCTTATATTCATCCACTTTTCAGCTTACAAAGCACTTTTTTCATGTATACTAGTGCCCAGTAGATGCTTGCTGAATTCTAAAATGGAAGAGCCAGGGCAGGCATTTAGAAACAACACTTTTAAAATTCAGACCCTGCCAAATGAAGACATTTGCCTTTGGCTGGAGCTTGAGGTAAAACACTTATAAATTTATTCTTCTAGGCCAGCTGCTGAGGTCTTCCCCTAGAGAGGACTGATTCCATGCTTCCTTGGACTTTTCAGATTGTTTGCAAACATGATATAATTAATCTACCAACCTGCAACCCCTCAACCCTCCAGAGCCCTGATGTAGAGACAGAGCTATTTAGCAATATTTTGAATTGCTTTCTATTCAGACAACCGCTATGGCTCAACGCAGACTTTATTGACTCTTGGATCATAGCCAGAAAGGCTGGCTTCCTAACCAAGCCACAGACCAGTCTGTAAACTCCACTTAATGACATAGCAACTTGTTTCATTTACCCTATAGGAGGTTTTATTTGCCACTCTTAAGCTCTTACAGTTTATTCTGTTTGCTTTTCATTTCTCTGCATAGCGTATAAGCCATTCAAGGTCTCTTGGGCACACAATTCTATGGTGTTTCTATGACTGAAAGAGTCAAGTGCATGTCATTATTATGATTCACAATGTTACAGTTAGGTCTGTGACTTGTTAGTAGCCTCTTAGCATTATACTTCTCCAAAGCTATTTCTGAATTGTGTGAATCACTTCAATGCTAAGGCAAGGCTCATTTCAGATAATCTATTTTTTTGTGGTTCAAATGGATATTGACTCCGGTTGTTGATCGTCATTAAATCTGCTTAGCAGTATTTTTCAGAATGATCCTGATGTCTCAAGAGGAAGTTCTACACCCTCAGTGGTCAATTTTTAGCCACATAACCTCATTTGACCATTATATTTTAATCAGTACATAATTAAGTGGGATGAAGGAGAAGAATATTTGACTAGGCATCTGGAAACATGAATTCTCCTTATACACTTTCCACTTCAGAGCTGAGAGCTTTTTGGCAAGTCACGTAGCATCTCTGGGATTTGATTCCTGCACCTAAAAACTAAATAATGAAAATTCTAGATGAATATGTATGTATAATATTTGTTATTGCTATTATAATCTATTCTAGACTTACTTGCATTAGCAATTTATAACAAACCAGTAACCAAACATTTTCTGCCCCACTCCAATAAGAGTCAATTGAGAAACAGAAGAGACTATAGCTGGAGAGAAAAATATTGCAAGCATTACTAGGTTGGAGAATATGGGTTGGTCTGTGCCTAGAGTCTGTCGTCTTCCTATCATCTGCATGATTATAGTACTCAGAACCACTAGTCACTAACTGCAAGGGTGGACCTTGCACCATTAAGCTGACTGTATTGAAGAGAGGGGATGGTCTCTGAAATAGTGGAGTGGGAATGACCACATGAACAATAGGAACTTTGAACACCAAATACCTGTTTCTATGGGGTGATATCAACTAATTGATGTTAGTCTCTTGCGATTTTGTCAATTAGATAAAGCATCCCACCTCCCATGAGGTGGACTGAGAGACTGAAGCTGTTAATTTGATAAAAATTCCTCTGAAAATAGGAGAACTGGGAAAAAATTTCTTCTAGGGGCATATTTAGTATAATTAAAGGAGTATGAGATTTGGAGCATGTTGAATCTTCAGTTTGAATCCTAATCTTGTTACTTTAGAGTTTTGCTAACTTGAACAAATTAACAAATTCTCTGATTTTTCAAATGGCGTAGGGACAAAAATAATGCCAGTTTCATAGGATTGTTGTGAAGATGAAATGTAATCTCCTATAGAAAACATCCAGGTACATTGTGGATACTGTATATGTATTACTATATTTCTGTAAGTCTAGCACACATTTAATTATAAGATGCCTCATTGACTTAACATCAATGTTCGTAAAAAACAAAACAACATTAGATTAATATATACATTGTGGATAAGACAATTTCCTATTTCAGAGAAGTTAAAATGTAAAACATAGTACATGTCTTAGAATTATAAGAGATTTTCTTTTTAAGCCCAGTTGAAAATTAAGCTGCCCTTTTCTTTCATAGCTAAGGAGCTATGCTTTCTATCACTGACTTGTATGAGATAGTAAAGTTGGACATTCATATTCTCGTTCTTCTCTGCATTACCTTAATTTGCACACTTATCCTTTGGTTGGACATGTCCCCCCATAGATTCCTCATGTTCTTCTATTAATAC
Source organism: Cheirogaleus medius (assembly GCA_008086735.1). Classification (NCBI taxonomy): domain Eukaryota; kingdom Metazoa; phylum Chordata; class Mammalia; order Primates; family Cheirogaleidae; genus Cheirogaleus; species Cheirogaleus medius. The sequence continues at coordinate 164,832,041 of VBSM01002608.1, forward strand.
ATTTTTCCTTCTAGACTCCCTACTCCACACCCCCCACCTCAATTCACACTGAGATGCATGGTATTAAGAACACGCTAAAGGGGTATTGATATAAACGGTGTATAATTTTAGTGTCATAGGATGTGAGAGGGGAAAGCAGTTAAAGTTATTATTCTCTACCCCCACCCACCTCCCCCTGTTTTACAGATGGGGAAACTGAAGTCCAGAAAGGTGGGGTAACTTATCTAAGCCTTAGTATAGTTTAAAAGCAGCAAAACAGAGGGAGGTGGTTTCTATTTATTTTTAGCACAGAAACACTTGGAAGAAATCCATCTACGGAGGGACAACAGGTAATAAAGATAAACGCTGAGTTACTCAATTTAAGTGTGGTAGGATACCAAGAGAGCCACGTGTTTGGTGGCCCCTCCCAGAGGAGGTCTTTGAGGAGGTTTCTGAAGAGTGGAGGCACCTTATAGCAGCAGAACTGATGGCTGACTGTAACAGTTTACACTATATGTAATCATAATAAAAGATAACACTTTTTTAGTCCTTCTTATGTGTTTTGAGTCCTTTCTAGGTGCTTCTATGGATTATTTTATTTAATCTCCCAACAACCCTCAGATATAGATATTATTATTATTATTCCCTTTGTACAGATTCTTTAACTGAGTTAAGGAGATGTTAAATAAATTTCTCAAGGTCACAGAGCTCATAAATAACAGCTCAAGCAGCCAGAATAGTACAACTTCAAAAAGCTTGCTCTTAACTACAAGCTTTGCGTTTGTGTGGTGCCAGGCACTGTGTTGGCTCCTTTCAATATGTTATTTCATTTTAATTCTCACCACAACTTCTTAATTGAAAGTCTATTTTTCACATTTAGTAGAAAAGGGATCTGAATCTCAGAAAGGTTAGGGAATTGACCAAGACTCAAACATCTATTAGAAATGGGAGAATAGGATTTGCATGTAGGGTGTTTCTGTACCTGTACTGCTCCCTGGCATTACCTTATAACCACCTGTGGGATAGCACAAAGTTTTAGGGGGTGCTGGATTCAAGTCTTACTAACTAGATGATTGCATCCAAGGCATTCTATTGGAGTGCTAGTTTTATCACTTGTAAAAAAAATTGGCTTTTGCCCTCAACATTTCTCACCGGAAGCTGTATTGCCTTGAGACCAAGACGACCAAGATGCCACTTCCTGTTTCCCTACTCACTGCGTGCTATCAGGTGGCCTCAAGGAAGGTAGTAAGCTTTTTAAATCTTAGGTTTCCTTGTCTTAAAAAAATAGGTATTATAAGAGCTGGTATATAATTCTCCTTGAATCTGTCATGTTTATACATCCATGTATTAAAAGCCAATCTGTTTCAATTCGCTATCTTTTCAGGAATGTGTACATAAACCAATGGCGTTGGAAAGATACAGACAGTGATTCCTTCTGTATAAAATTTAATCCCATTTGGAATGATAAAGATAGAGCTGTCCCCTGCTCTTCCCCAGAGCAGATTTGCCATATTCTAGGGTAAGGAAGATGATGTGTCTTCAGGGAAGAAAATGGGAAGCTTTGCAAAGACTTGTATAAAAGAAAAGAGTCTCCAAATTGCAGTATTCCTGAAATGTGCCCCTGATATGTCCCTTCTGGGTCAAAATGTGTAAAAGTGATGCCTTCTCCACAGTTTCCCTTTGTTCTGATTGGCTGAATGAAGGGGACTCCAGTAACCTGGAGAGGGTGGCTCCACAGATGGGAGAAGCCTGAGACCCTGAATTATCTTGTGTGAGGCTTCCCAACCACAGATGCTGGCACTGCACTGTGAGATGAGTGAGCAAAGAGTTTTATTGTGTTAAGCCACTTAGAATTCAGGGTTTATCTACTATAGCAGCTAATATTACCTTAATTAATATATGATATAATGGGAAAATAGCATTTATCCATTGACTTTTATATGCTCAACATTGTGCTAGGCAATTTCATAGGTACTATCTCATTTAACCATGGAAGCAACCTTGAAATTTAGTTATTTTAATCTTACAGATGAAAAACTTGAAACTTAGAAAAGTTACATATTTAACCATGGGAGCAACCCTGAAACTTAGTTGTTATTTTAATCTTACAGATAAACAACCTGAAACTTAGAAAGGTTACATGTTTGCTTGTTTGTTTTCTCTCCTCCCAAGATTTCACAGTTGGAGGATAAAGTAGGATTGAAACCTGGTCTCTCTGACTCCAGAAATTGCACCGCCCCAACCTCCAGAAACTAACTTTTCCTTTATAGATTCTTAAATAAATCTGGCTTACTCCCAGAAGGCGAGGAATAGCTGAAAACAAAGGCAATGATCTCCAGCATTCACCTTGATTCCCCTCCTGAATTGTGTCTTGATCTGTTGCTTCTTTTATGCATTGATCATTCTTTGCTCGTTGACGCTTGGCTCCAGGTTCTAGTCCTAATCCCCACTTGGGACAGTGTTACTTTCCTTATGAGTTAGACGTGCTCTTCTGGGTCTGTTCTGTGGTCCTAGCCTTCTGGCTATAGGCACAGAGAACAATAAATATGGGAAGCCCCACATCCCACTCTGGCTTTCTAGGGTGTGCACTTGCCAAGACAAACCTGTTTCACCTCCCTTCCCACCAGGGAGAGAGAGTGATGCTGATATGATGGGAGTATTTCCAAGATATATTTCACGTAGCCTGTTTTGCAGTGCAATGCCAGGCTCTTAAAGAATGCAATATAAATTTTTAAGCCCAGTAGTAAAGTACAAGTTACCACATAATAGAACACTTAAATTATTGAGGGAATAGCATCATCCTGAGATTTCTCAAAGGGGTACTTGTTGAAGAGCTATGTCTGCTCAGTGCAACCCTTGAAAGCCATAATGTGATCTAAAGTCTGTGTTTTTCGAGAACTAAAAGGGAAAATGTTTTGTTTTTCTAAACTTGCATATGCATTTTTGTCTCCTCTGCCAGACTGGATGCTCTTCTAAATGAATCATCAAGGCTTCCTGTTCTTTTGTCTCTCAACTCACATCCAGATTGCTGGTGTACATGCACTAAGATGCTTGTAAATGCTTGTGGCTCTTATTAGTCCTTGGGGAATGTACTAATCTCTCCCAAAGACACCAATGAGATAAATGAAGACAATAAAACAAAATACATATTTTGTTGAGATTAAGTATTCAGAATGACTCCCAAATGGTTAATGTAGTTATCTCAATTAGATTTATTGTGCATCTGCAAGGAGCAATGTTCCAGGATGTGTGTTGGAGTTGCAAGTGAGTAGAAGTCAAAGTTCTGGACATCAAGAAGATTTTACTAGTGATAAGATTATATATGAGCAGGGAAAGTAAACCTTCACATAAGCATAATTTAGATGTAATCAAGAGGTACAAAATAGCTTGCATATGCTTTTTTATTTTATTGTTTAGTTGATACATAATAGATGTACATATTTCTGGGGTACATTTGTTCATTTAATATATTAATTTAATTTGTAAAGATCAAATCAGTATAATTGGGATATCTAACACCTTAAATATTTGTCTTTTCTTTATGCTAGAAACATTTTAATTATCTTCTTGTACCTATTTGGAGATGTACAATGGATTATTGTAAACTGTAGCCACCCTACTCATCAATCTAACACGTCTTATTTTTTCTATCAAATCGCATATTTGTACCCATTAATTCACTTCTCTTTGTCCCCACCCACTTCCTGGCCTCTGGTGATCACCTGTCTACTCTCTAGCTTCATGGGGTCTACTCTTTTAGCGCCCATATATGATTGAGAACATGCAATATTTTTCATTCTGTGCTTGGATTGTTTCATTTAACATAATGACTTTCAGTTCCGTTCATGTTGCTGCAAATGATAGTATTTCATTTTTTAATGGCTGATATTCCATTGTGCATATACCACATTTTCTTTTCCTATTCATCCATTGATGGCCACTTGGGTTGATTCCATATTTTGGCTATTGTGAATAGTGCTGCCATAAATATGACAGGGTGGATATCTCTTCCCTATATTGATTTACTTTCTTTTGGATACACTCAGAGGTGGGATTGCTGGAACATACAGTAGTTCCATTTTTGTTTTCCATAGTTGTACTAATAATGTACATTCTCACCAACAGAGTAAGAAGGTTCCCCTCTCTCCACATCCTTACCAGCATCTGTTAATCCCTGTCTTATTGATAAAAGCCATTTTAACTGGGGTAAAATGATATCTCATTGTGGTTCTAATTTGCCTTTCTTTGGTGATTAGTGATGTTGAACATTTTGTTACATACCTCTTGGCCATTTGTATGTCATCTTTTGAGAAATGTCTACTTAGAACTTTTGTCCATTTTTAAATTGGATTATTTGGGTATTTTTTCACTATTGAGTTGTTTGAGCTGCTTGTATACTCAGTTATTAATCCCTTGTCAGATGGATAGTGTGCAAATATTTTTTTTCCCATTCTGTGGGAATCCTTCACTTTGTCGATTGTCTTCTTTGCTGTGCAGAAGCTTTTTAGCTTGATATAAGCCCGTTTGTCTATTTTTGCTTTGGTTGCCTGTGATTTTGAGATCTTACAAAAAAAATCTTTTCCTAGACCAAAGTCTTGGAGCATTTTCCCAATGTTTTCTTCTAGTAAATTCATATTTTCAGGTTTTAGGTTTAAGTTTTTAATATATTTTATTTGATTTTTTATAAATGATGGAAGATAAAGGCCTAGTTTCATTTTTGCATATGGTTATCCAGTTTTCCCAGCAGCATTTATTGAAAAGACAGTCCTTTCCCTATTGTATGTTCTTGGCACCTTTGTTGAAAATGAGTTGGTTTTAACTGTGTTGATTTATACCTGGTTCTCTATTCCGTTCCATTAGTCTAGGTGTCTATTTTTATGCTAGTATAATGCTGATGAGGTTACCACAGTTTTTCAGTATATTTTGAAGTAGTGTGATACTTCCAACTTTGTTCTTTTTCCTCAGGATTGCTTTGGCTATTTGGAGTCTTTGTGGTTCATATAAATTTTAGAGTTTTTTTTTTCTTCTATTTTTGTGAAGAATGTCATTGGTATTTTGTTAGGAATTGCTTTGAAAACCTGTAAAGTGCTTTGAGTACTATTGCCATTTTCAAGTTAATTCTTTCCATCCATGAGCCTGGAATATCTTTTCATTTTTTGTTTGTGCCTACAATTTCTTTCATTGGTGTTTTATAGTTTCCTTTGTATAGATATTTCATTTATTTGGTTAAGTTGATTCCTATTTTATGTTCTTTGTACCTATTGTACATGGAATTGCTTTCTTGATTTTTTTTTGGTTAACACTGTTGGTGTATATAAGCACTACTGATTTTTGTATGTTGATTTTGTATCTCGAAACTGACGAATTTGTTTATCAACTCTAATAGTTTTTTTTTTTTTTGGTAGAGTCTTTAGGATTTTCTAAGTATAAGATCATGTCATCTGTAAGCAGAGCTAAATTTGACTTCTTTCTTTCTAATTTGGATGCCCTTTCTTTCTCTTGTTTAATTTTTCTGGCCATGACATCAAGTAATATGTTGAATAAAAGTGTTGAAAGTGAGCATCCTTGTCTTGTTCCAGATTTTAGATAAAAGGCTTTCAGTTTTTCCCTATTCAGTATGATGTTAGCTGTGGGTTTGACATATATGGTTATTATTTTGAGGTATGTTCCTTCTATACCCAGTTTGTTGAGCATTTTTATCATAAAGGGATATTGGCTTTTATCAAATGTTTTTTCAGAAACTATTTAAATAATCGTATACTTTTTGTTCTTGGTTCTGTTAATATAATGTATCACATTTATTGATTTGTATATAACGAACTATCCTTGTATCCCTGAAATGAATCCTACTTAGTCATGGTAAATGATCTCTTTGATGTGTTGTTAAATTTGGGTAGTATTTTGTTGAAGATTTCTGCATTTATGTTCATCAGTTATATTGGCCTGTAGTTTTCTTTTTTCGTTGTGTTCTTGCATGGTTTCAGTATCAGGATAATGCTGGCCTTGTAGAATGTTTTCAGAAGCATTCCCTCTTAAAGTTTTTGAGGACTTTAAGTAGAATTGATATTAATTCTTCTTTACATATTTGTTTGAATTCAGCAATGACACCATTAAGTCCTTGGTTTTTCTTTGGTGGGAGACATATTATTACAGCTTTGGTCTTGTTCCTTATTATTGGTTTTTTTGAGGTCTGTTTTTTCATGATTCAATCTTGGTAGGTTGTATGTGTCTAGAAATTCACCCATTTCCTTTAGGTTTTCTAATTTGTGGGCATATACTCATTCCTAACAGTCTCTGATAATTCTTTTTATTTCTTTGGCCTCAGTTATTATGTTTTTAGTTTCTGCTTTTATTTATTTGAGTCTTCTGTATTTTTTCTTAATTAGTCTAGCTAAAAGATGTCAATTTTGTTTATCTTTTAAAAAAACCCAACTTTTCATTTTGTTGGTCTTCTGTTTTGTTTTTTTTAGTCTCAAATGCATTTATATGTGCTGTGACCATTATTTTTTTCCATCTACTAATTTTGAGTTTGGTTTGTTGTTGCTTATTTAGTTCCTTGAGATGCATTGTCAGGTTGTTTATTTGAAGTCGTTTTACTTTGTTGATATAGGCATTTATTAATATAAACTTCCCGCTTAGTGTAGCTTTTATTGTATTCCATACATTTTTTGTATGCTGTATTTCCACTTTCATTAGTCTCAAGAAATTTTTTTATTTCATTTTTAATTTTTTCAGTGATCCATTGGTCATTCAGGAGCATATTATTTAATTTCCCATGTGTTGGTATAGTTTCAAAAGTTCCTCTTGTTATTCATTTCTAGTTTTATTCCGTGTGGTCAGAAAAAAAAATACTCAATATTATTTCTACTTTTCTGCATTTGTCCAGACTTGTTTTGTGGCCTAGGATATAGCCTATTCTAGAAAATGTTTTATGTACTGATAAAAAGAATGTGTATTCTGTAGCAGCTGAGTGAAATGTTCTGTGAATGTTTGCTAGGCCTATTTGGTCTAGTGTCTAGTTTAACTCCAATGTTGCTTTGTTGATTTTCTGTCTGAATAATCTGTCCATTAGTGAGAGTGGGGTGTTGAAGTCTCTTACTATTATTGTGTTGTAGTTTATCTCTCCTTTTAGATCTATTAATGTTTGCTTTATGTACTTGGGAGCTGTCTTTCTGGGTGCATAGATATTTATAATTTTCATATCTTCTTGGTAAATTGACCCCCTTATCATAATATCATCATCCTTTTTGTCTCTTTTTATAGTCTTTTATCTGTAGTGTATTTTATCTGATATGAGTACAGCTAATCCTGCTCTTTTTTAGTTTCTAGTTGCATAGAATATATTTTTCCACCCCACACTTTCAATCTATGTGTGCCTTTATAGTTCAAGTGGGTTTCTCATAGGCAGCATGAAGTTGGGTTTTATTTATCTATTCAGCCACTCTATGCCTTTTAATTGGAAAATTGAGTCTGCTTACATTTTGTGTTTTTACTGATAAGTAAAGACTTACTACTGGCATTTTTTTGCTTGTTTCTTGGTTGTTTTGTAACTCTTATCTTTCTTCCTTTTTTAGTGTCATCCCTTGTAGTTAAGAGATTTTCTCTGGTAGTATATTTTAATTCATTGCCTTTTATTTTTACTGAATGTATTATGGTTTTTTGCATTTTGGTTACCATGAAGCTTACAGAAAACACACAAACATACACACACACACACAAATTACCTTAAAGAGATGACAACTTATGTTAGATTACAAAGAAAATAATAGAAACAACAATGAAAAAAGTAAAAAAAACCCTCTACATTTTAATAACTCCATCTTCCCACATTTTGACTTTTTCTTGTCAACTTTTTCTTAATTATTATATGCCTTGGGGGTAGTCTTATTTGGGTCAGATCTGTTTGGTATATTCTGACCTTCTTGTAGCCAGATATTTATCTTTTTCTCAAATTTTGGACATTATCTGCTATTATTTTTTTGAATAAGCTTCCTATCACTCGCTCTTGCTCAATTTCCTCTTTAATGCCAATGATTCTTAGAATTGGTCTTCTGAGGTAATTTTCTGTATCTTGTAAGTGGTCTTCATTGCTTTTCATTCATGTTTATTTTTCCTTCTCTGATTGTTTAATTTCAAATAGCTGTATTTGAATTTGCTGATTCTTTCCTCTGATCCGTTTTGCTGTTGAGAGCTTCTAATACATTTTTCAGTTCAAACAAATGTATTTCTCAGTTCTAAGATTTTTGATTTTTGATTATTTCAATCTCTTTGTTAAATTTCTGTGATTAATTTTTGAACTGCTTTTCTCTGTTGTCTCCGAGATCACTGAGTTTCCTTAAAAATTATTTTTTGAATTCTTGGTCAGAGAACCCACATATCACTATCTCTTTAAGGTCGGTCACTCATTTCTTGCTGTGTCTGTTTGGGGAGGTCATAGTTCCCTGCATGCTGTTGTTTATTAGGGATGTACATATATGTGTTTTAATTGAAGGATTAGTTAGTTATTCTTGTCCTCTTTTTCTGGCTTATTTTGGTTTTTATATGTGGTTGCTTAGAAATTCTTTGTAATTTACCTGTTGATTTTATTTCTTTTTCTTGCTCTGATGCTGCCTCCTCCTTGACACTAGATGGTGCATTCTGCCCAGGTTTGCCTTGGTTCTTAAAAACAATCAAGGTGCCGCCCATCCTGATTGGGGGCGGTCCCAAAGGGAATATCTTGGTAGTGTGGAAAGCCTGGCTAGGGGCTCATACCCATGGAAACTGTGGAATGATTCTTCTAAAGTATGATGCTGCTGAACAGCCACTCTGATTTGGTGTTTCCTTTGGCTGAGTTATAAAGCAGAGTTTTAAGGGCTGGGGATAGTAGTTCCACTTCACCCTTTTATCTCTGGTTGTCCTCAGGGATATTTCTCCCTTCAGGCACTCCTAATTTTCCCTGCAGGCAGAGGTAGGGACAAGTCTCTTGCCAGAAAACCCAAGATGGCAGAGAATCTGCTTGTCCATCTTGATCTCACTTGTTCCAGTATAGAAACCATGAACTGAGAGAAAATTTTCTGAACATTTGGTGCTGTGAAGATTGGGGGAAGCAGCATTATAAATATGGAAGTCTAATTCTCTTATCATCTGCTTGGAGATTTTTGTCTGTGGCCCTGAAAACTATCTTATCCTCAAATTTGAATTCAGGGTTATTACTTGTGACAATCTTATGCTATATATTTGTTTTTAGTTTTCTGTGGGAGGGAGTGAAACCAGCTTGCTTCTCTGCTACCATTTTGGAAATGGAGGTCCTCACATATGGCCTTTCCCCTAAATATTTTCTTCTCATTAAATTCAAGCTCTTTGAAAACATTTTCAAATTTACTTTTCTATGTCTTTATTTCAACGTTCTTTCTTCAACTTCCTGAAACTTGAGTTACTCTACTATTCCGCACGTACTGCCTTCACCAAGGTCATTAAGACTCCTTCTTGCTGAGCACATAGGCATGTGCCTATAGTCCCAGCTTCTCAGGAGGCTGAGCCAGGAGGATCACTTGAGCCCAGGAGTTTGAGTCCAGTCTGAGCAACATAGGAAGACCCTGTCTCTTAAAAAAAAAAAAAAGACTACTTTCTAGCTGCCAAATTCAATGGATTTTTCTTCATCATTATTATATTTGACAGATAATATAGTTATCTGTATGGTAGAGACAATCCCAATTCTAGAATTTGGACAAAGATGATCTAGGATTGCTGATGCCACCAGGTATCTGGCAGAAACTAACAAAAATCTAGGGGCAGATAACATTATCTAAGGCCCCCTAGAATTTCTGTAAACACTTTTTAAAAAAAATATCTGGCACAATCAAAGATAACAAAGCACATCAACAGATAAGATAACACGAATAAAAAAGTCAAAGCAATAGACAATAGAAACAGACTCATAAAAACTTCAGACATTGAAATTATCAGTAAAAGACTTATTAGTGATGCTTTTAATTTATAAAAGCAAATAAAATATAAGAGAAATTTTTTCAGAAAACTAGAAATTATCAAAAGTAATGCAATAAAATTGAAAGAAGACCAAATACAAACTCGAGAACTTTGAAAATGTATGAAATCAAAAATTTAATGAGATTAATAGCAAATTAAACACAGCTACATAATTTCTTAGTGAAGTGGAAAGTATAGCAGAAGGAAATATTCAGAATAGGACATAATGAAAATAATGAATAGAAAATACACAAAATAAGAGCATTTGAGACAAAGAGGCATTAAGTAAAAGGTATAGTTTGAGCCTTAGAAGGAGAAGAGATGAACTGGGCAGGAACAAAAAGTTCAAAATAATAATGTAAGAGAATTTTCCAAAATACACGAAAGTCATCAGGCCACAGGTTCAAACCCCCAATTAAACCCAAGGAGCAAACATGAGTAAACAAGCAAAATAAAGCAGCCACACCAAGTTATATCATAGTGAAACCAACTGATATCTTAAATGTGAGAATGCCAATCTGGCATTCTATATTTAACAAAATATATTCTTTATGAATTAAGGTGAAATAGATAATTTCATTCCAGTAAAAACAGAATTTTTCACTAAGAGACCAGTGTGAATACTGAAGGAAATATTAAATGGTAAAAAGAACATTGTCCCAGATAGAAGTTTTTAATGTGGGAAGAAATTAAATGTAAGGAATATGATAAATAGGTGGATAATTCCAAACAAATATTAAATTTAGAAAACAATAATAATTCCTTATAGAGTTTTCAATACATAAAATTAAAAAAATTAAATTTATAGCAAAAAAAGCTAGAACGTAGATTTAAATGGAGTTAAATATTTTATTAAAATTTTCAAGCTAAGGCCGGGCGCGGTGGCTCACGCCTGTAATCCTAGCACTCTGGGAGGCCGAGGCGGGTGGATAGCTCAAGGTCAGGAGTTCGAAACCAGCCTGACCAAGAGCGAGACCCCGTCTCTAAAAAAAAAAAAAAAAAAAAAAAAATTTTCAAGCTACCACAGAAAAAACAAACAATCTAAATAGTTCTATTATTAATGATATGAAGCCATGAACAAAAACTTTCCCATAAAGAAAATTTCAGATTCATATGGCTTCTCTAGAAAATTCTACCAATTAGGTAGTGAAGAAATTGTCCACAAAAGCCTCCAGGGGAAAAAAAAGAAGCAACATTCCCTATGTAGTTTTATAAGTCCAGCAAAACTTGGATGGCAAAATCAGACAAGGGTTTACTAAAAAGACATATTAAGAACCAATCTTGTTCCATAACTTTCATTTCTGGAATATCCAATTTGGGCATGATATAGTATCCTTTTTGATATAGTACAAAATTCACTTTATTCATATTTTGCTTAGAATTTTACATAGGTACCCATGAAAAAATATTTCCATTAGAGATTGGAAATAAGAGTAGAATACTTACTCCTACCACTTTTGCTTAACCCTGAGAGGTCTACTCACTGTAGGAAGGCAAGAAGAACAAATAAAAGTTGTACAAATGGAAATAGGAAATAAAACTGTCAGTATTCACTAATAATATGATTTTGCATTTAACAAATCTGAGATTCTACTGATAAATTACTAAAATTAAAAAATAAGTTTAGCAAGGTTGCTAGGAACATTTAGGAAGAATTGATAACTTTATTATATTGAGTTTTCCAATCCATGGACATGGAATACTTCTTCATTTACTTTGGTTTTCATTAATTTCTCCCTAATTTTTTGTATAGAGGTCTTGTTCCTCTTAGAACCTCTGTCCATTGATAATCACCATTGAAAGAGTAAAAACAAAATAAAAGCAAAAACAATCCATAGAATGAGAACACATGTAACTAACAAAGGGCGTTTATCCAGAAAATATAAAGATCTCCTACAAATCAGTAAGAGAAAGACAGACAACCCAGTGGAAAAAATAGCCAAGATACTGGAACAGACTTTCCACAAAAGAGGAAATCTAAATGATTAACACACAGATGGAAAAGTGTTCAACTTTATCGGTGAAATGATACATGTGATACCCCTGCACATACACACACACACTAGAATGGCCGAAATTAGAGAAGCACCCAGTATCAAGTGTTGGTGAGATTGTGAAACAACTGGAATCCTTATTTACTTTTGGCTGATGTGTAAAGTGGTACAGTGGCTTTAGAACACACTTGGACATTTTCTACTAAGGTTGAGGATGCTATGCAAACCCTTGACCTAACAATTCCATCCCAAGTTATTTACTCAGCAAAATTGTCCACTGGGGATAAGTGTATGTTCACAACAGCCTTATGCATAGTGGCCAAAAACTTAAAACAATTCAAATGTCCACCAGTTATAAATAGATGTGAATACTATATTCCAGTGAAAACAAGCAAACTACTGCAACACAGAGCGACAGGGATACATTTTACAAATATGTTAAAGACTAGACACGAGGCATAAAAGTATGCACCCTCCCATACTTCCATTCATATAAAGGTCAAAATAGGCAGAATTAAGCTAGAGTGATTAAGAATGTATAATTAGGTGCTAAAAATAAGGAAAACAAGGAAGTGATTACCATAAAATCAAGATAGTGTTTCTGTTAGGATGGAGGGATTTGGTTGTAATTAGGCAGGTGGCTTCTTAGAATTTGGAAATGTTCTTTCTGTCTCTTTATCTAGGTGGTAGTTATATGGTGACAATTTATAACAATTCATTAAGCTGTATATTTATTTGTATGTGTTTTTCTGGAAATGTGTTTTTATTTCACAGAGATATTTCAAAATATCTTTAAAACGTCTTCAGCACATATCACCATCCTGAGCTTCTGACGTCTACATCTAAATGTCGAATGGACACTTCTACTGGTAAGTTCCCTTGGCACTTCAAACTCAACATACCCCAAGTTGAATTGTTCTTACCTAGAAAATCTGTTCTGCCTGCCGAATTACCCAAATGGGTGAGGGCTGACATCATTGACTTGATCTTCCTGGCTCAGATATCATCATTGACTCATCCTTATCTCCTGATCATCACATTCAATAAAGTTCTGTTGATTTCACTCCTTAATGTCTTTTGAATGTATCCCTCCTGTTCATTTCTTGCTACTATCTTTGTATCTAATCTATATCACTTCCACAGCCTTCTGTTTTCTCCTTTCTCCTGTTTGCCCTAGCCTTCCTCTGTTCTCCCCTCCCTACAGTCATCAGAGAGTTCTCTGTCTATAATGCTGACCTGATCATGTCCACCCTCTCATTAAACTTGTGCTGTCTTATGCCAGCTTACACAAATCATTCTTAACCTTTCTCTATAGGTTTATTAATTATGCTTTCTTACAGCCCTTGCTTCTCAAAGTGTCTTATTTATTAAAGATGCTGTGATTAAAGAACAAAGCAGTGGCATCAATTTCTTCTTTCTTACCTCCTACTCTTCTCTGGAACTGTTTTTTGAATATTCTTTTGTAACCTTATCATTGTCTTCTAGTGTCTAAGCTGCTCTGATAGCACCTTGCTTATGCCTGTGGGTATTTTTATAAAGGTCTCTTCTGCTGTGAGCTCCAGGGAGTAAGATAGAATAGGTACTCAATAATTGTATCATGAATATTTTTGACTAAATGAATTCAGAGGCAGAAAATGCCACCTCTTGGAAGATTCCAGAAGCTTCATTGTCCATTTGCACTAGGCCTTGAAGGCTGACAGAGCATTCAAAATGGAGAGCATGCCACAAACACAGGTGCAGGGATAGAAATGTGTTATGCAGTATTGTATAAATGTGGTTCTACAACAAATACTGGGTTGTTCGGTATTTATAAATGTAGGCTTTATGTTAGAAGATTGATTTTTTTGAGAAAAATCTGCTGTGTATGCAGTTAGGCTATTCAACATTCCATTTGACTGGAGTTTGATGGGAGGCATTATTTTCCATTGATTATTTTTATTCAATACATGAAAGTTTTATATTCCTAAACTGGCTGCAAAATCATAAATATTTAAATCCAAGTTATTTGCCATGCAAATAAATAATCAAGTCATGATAGCTAACTTAGGTGTTTGGTGACTTGGTTATTGACTTTTATAGTTCTAATCTATAGCTGTAACTATAGAGATGAACTCTATAGCAATTCACTGAAAGGGCTTAGAGGAGACTTTCATTTTAATACTGCAGCATGTGGTCATCTAATATATGTAGATTAAAAGAAGAAAGATCTAGAAAAGAACAGTAGATGATCATTATATATTCACAGGTTCAAAGAAAAAAGCTATTCAAAAAAATTCTGAGCCATGGAACTCAATCTTTTTTTAATTTCAGAATATTTTAGGGGTACAAACATTTTGGTTACATGAATTGCTTTTGTACAGTTTGAGTAAAAGTTATAAGCGTGCTCATCACCCAGATAATATGCATTGTACCTGTTAGGTTTGTATTTATCCATCCCCACCTGCTCCCTCCCACCTGCTTGATTTCTGTTAAGTTTTATTTCCATATGTGCATGTGAATGCTGACTGATTAGTTTCAATTTAATAGTGAGCACACGTGGTGTTTGATTTTCCATTCTTGCGATACTTCACTTAGAAGAATGGTGTCCAGCTTCATCCAGGTTATTACAAAAGATATTAGTTCATCATTTTTTATGGCTGAGTAGTACTCCATGGTACACATATACCACATTTTATTAATCCACACATGTATTGATGAACACTTAGGTTGATTACATGTCTTTGTGATTGTGCTGTGATAAACATTCAAGTCCAAGTATCTTTTTGATAAAATGACTTTTTTTCCTTTGGGTAAATACCCAATAATGGGATTGCTGGATGAAATGGTAGGTCTACTTTTAGTTCTTTGATGTATCTCCATACTGCTTTCCATAGAAGTTGTACTAGTTTGTAGCCCCACCAACAGTGCATAAGTGTTCCTTTTTCTCTGCATCCATGCCAACATTTATTGTTTTGGGACTTTTTTTGTAAAGGTCATTCTCACTGGAGTTAAGTTTGTTTTTGCCTTTGTTCATGTGGTGAATCACATTTATGGATTTACATTTACAGGGATTTTACATCCCTGAGATGAGGCCCACTTTGTCCTATTGGATTATTATTATTATTATTATTATTTGATGTGCTGCTGAATTTGATTTGCTAGAATTTTATTGAGGATTTTTGCATCTATATTAAAGGTTATTGGTTTATAGTTTATTTTTTTTCTTGTCTCATTTCCTGGCTTGGTATCAAGGTGATACTGGCTTCAGAGAATGAGTTGGGGAGGATTCCTTCCTTCTAAATGTTAAGAAATAATTTCTGCAGTATGGATACCAATTCTTTTTTGTTGGTCTGATAAAATTCGGCTGTGAAACCATATAGTTCAGGACTTTTTTGGTTGGAAGATTTTTTATTGCTGCTTGAATTTTGTTGCTTGTAATTGGTCTGCCCAGGAATTCTGTTTCTTCCTGATTAAGTCTTGAAAAGTTGTGTGTTTGCAGAAATTTTTTCATGTCCTCAATGTTTTCAAGTTTATATATATATAGATTTTTATAGTATTCACAAGTGATATTTTGTATTTTTGTGGTATCAGTTGTAGTATCTCCTTTTTCATTTATGATTGAGCATATTAAGGTCCTTTCTTTTCTGTTTCTGGTTAATCTAGTGAGAGGCCTGTTCATTTTGTTTATCTTTTCAAAGAACCAACTTTTTGTTTTATTAATCTTCTGCATAATTCTTTTGTTATCGATTTCATTTACTTCTGCTCTACCCTTAGTTATTTCTTTTCTTCTGCTGGGTTTGGGCTTGGTTTGCTCTTCCTTTTCCAATTCCTTGAGACAATTCATTAAATTATTGATTTGTAGTCTTTCTGTCTTTTGGATATAGGCATTTAAAGCTATGAATTTTTCTCTTAGGACTTCTTTTGCTGAATCCCACAGATATTGATAACTTGTGTCCTCTTTGTCATTTAGTTTGAAGAATCTTTTGATTTCCATCTTTATTTCCTCCTTGACCCAATTATTGTTCTGCAATAGGTTGTTTAATTTCCATGATTTTGTGTAGAGTTGAGTGTTTCTGTTGGAATTGATTTATAATTTTATTCCACTGTGGTCTGAGAAGATACATGATAAAATTTCTATTATTTTATAAATTTGTTGACACATATTTTGTGACCTAAGATGTGATCAGTCTTAGAGAATGTTCCATGAACTGATGAGAATGTATATTCAGTAGTTTTGGGGTAGGATATTCTTTAAACCCATTTGTTCTAGAGTCCTATTGAAGTCCACTGTTTCTTTGTTTATTTTCTACTTGGAGGATCTGTCCCATACTGTCAGTTGGGTGTTGAAGTCCCTAGCTATTACAGTACTGTTGTCTATCATTTTGTTTAGATCAGGTAGGGGTTGCTTTATGAATCTGGATGCCCCTGTGTTAGGTGCATAAATATTAGGATTGTTATGTCTTCCTGTTGAATTGTTCCCTTCACCATTATATGATCACCATCTTTATCTTTCTTTACTTCTGCTGATTTGAGATCTATATTATCTGATATGAGAATTGCTACACCAGCTTTCTTTTGGTTTCCTTGTGCATGGAATATTGTTTTCCGTCTCTTCAACTTGAGTCTGAATGAGTCCTTGTGGGGTTAGATGTTTTTCCTGGAAATAGCGGATACTTAGCTTGTATATTTTTATCCAGTCAGCCAGCCTATATCTCTTGAGTGGGGAGTTCAAGCTATTTATATTCATTGAAAGAATTGATACATGGGGTGGATTTCTGTTCATCCTGTTGAATAGAACTTTATTGCTTTGTTTTACCTCTTGAGCCATTGTGGTATCTGGGCTCTGATCAGCTTGTGGCTAATTTTACACCAGTAGGTGTCTATTCTTATTTGTGTAGAATGCAGTTCTGACTACTTCCTGCATGGCAGGTCTGGTCTTGACAAATTCCCTCAGTGTTTGCTTGTCTGAGAAAGTCTTTATTTCTCCCTCATATAAGAAACTCAGTTTTACAGGATACAAGATTCTAGGTTGACCTTTATTCCATTTGAGAAGACTGAGAATGGAACCCCAATCCCTTCTGGCTTGTAAGGGCTCAGTTGAGAAGTCTGCAGTTAGTCTGATGGGTTTTCCTTTGTAAGTTACCTGCTGCTGTCGCCTTACAGCCTGATCAGTTGAGTGTTAAGGCCCCAGACCAGGCTCTTTCTGCCCTTGTCCACTAATGCCGTTTCTCTGTGGGGTGGGGTGAGCACCCTCCCTCTTCACTCCTTTAAACTCCACAGCACCCTCCAATCAGAAGAGTCCACAGGGGTTCCCTCACTTCCTGAGAATGGCCCTGGAACTACCCCTCAGTGTGTGTGTCTGACCCACTAGTGTGGATGTCTGCAGGGCACTGGCAGCTAGGGGGAGTCCCCAGTTGTGCATGCCTGTTCCACCACAAGATCTCAAGGGGAGAGAGGTAGGACTCTCTGTCCACAGGGGCCTCTTCCAGGGCTATGCTCCCACTGGGGAGAAGCGGCCACTCGTGAGTTTCTTGGCTTAAGCTGCCCTCCCTATGGTAAGGAGTGTGGGGAGAGGCTGCTGCTCCCATTCTGCTGGTGCACCTGGGGCATTCTGTTGTCATGGGAACCAGGGACTAGGCTAATTCACTATATGAATGCCATACTCCTATCCAATATGGTGATTCCTCAGCAGGGGTGGAGGATAGGTGTGCTCACAGATCCCTGTTCCTCAGTGCCCCTCCACACTCTCCCATTGCATATGTCTGTGAAGACTTCTTCCCTATCTGAGTCTGGACCACAGTCTCTCCCCTACATCTCCCTGCACTGCTTTCATGTCCAGGGAGCCACTGGGTCCAGCCTGCCTATCTAAGCTGCCAGCGTGCGATTCCGCAAAACACCAGCAGGCAGGAAACTCGCAAATTGTGGCGACCCCACTCTCAGTGGTGGGCTCAGCTGGGAACATACACCCACTGTAAAGTGCTTTTTGGTTCAGAGTATTCTCACAGTTGCAATGGGGGTGGAGGGGCCATGGCTACCAGCTGGCCTGAGCTAAAATTACTTTCTCTGATAGGAGAAGGTGCAGAGGAGGAAGTGTCTAGGTGCAAAAAAAGCTGGCACTCTGGTCTCTCATGGCACTTTACCATGGAGTGTCCCTTTTTAACAACACCCAAACTCCTGGGTTTGCTGGTTCACTCCACTATTCCTATTTAGCCACCATGCCTAAATAGGAATGTGGAGGGTAGATGCGTCTCCAGTGTTTTATGTCCTGCTTTTTACCAAAGGTACCTAGCTGGGGGAGGGGAAGCCCCCCTTACCCTTTCACTGGGCTCCAAGCCCCCCTGGGTTCGGTCCATGCCACTGTCTTCTCCTGTCTGTATTCTTTCTGAGCTTCACCTTTTTTTTCCGTTGGGTCCCCGGACATCTGTTGTGTCTCCCCGTAATCTGCACCTGGGCTGCAGCTGCTCTCCGCTCTCCTCAGTCCAATTACTATTTTCCAGCCAGAATGATCTGACAAGAGATGTCTCCAGTCAGCCTCCTCTGCTGCCCCCGAAACTCAATCTTCTAAATACAGGTGGTCCTTGGTTACAGATGAGATATGTTACTGAGAACATCTTCCGGTCGGATTTGTTTGTTAACTCAGATCCCTGATGAACAGCACATATATGATAATAACAATAATATAATGGCTCCTATGTGGTAATAATAATACAGTGTAATATTGAAATAACAATAATACCCCTGTACGGTAATAGTAAGTTGCACAAACTATTGTGGTCTTTCTTTTAATTCAAACAGACAGAACATAAAAACACATTCATACGCAAAATTTAGATAGGAGATAGGAGAAATTTCAAAAGAGAATATTGAAGGTTGATACTCACCTAATGTTACATCAATATCTTGATTACTGGAAGGGGCATTTTTGAGGGAAAAAGGTAGCGGACGGTAACCGGACGATGACGATGGAGTTGGTGCTGGAGAGGACAGAGCGGGTGCTGGAGAGTCAGGATTTGATTCTGTTGCTGGAGGAGGGGATCTCAGAACTGAAGTCGGTTTCTTGAAAAAGGTATCTGCAGTTGTTTGCACAGCCTTTTTCCTTTTATTCATCCTAAATGGCCTTGTAGCAGCTGACGTTCTAACTGCACGGTAAACCTGTGTAAACTGCTCAATGTTAGGATCTTGCTCCTCAAGCTTAGCAAATCCTGCTTCAATAAGATGAAAGGCTTCAGCTCATTCTTTTAGTCATAAACTTTCTTGGCTCTGGATTTCCTCATTCTTTGGATTCTTGTGTTCCTATAGCTGCTTTTCTATTAGTGTAAAGATATCGCGCCAATGAACTTATACCATGCGGATTTGTTTACATGTGCAGAAGAAACTAGTTCCCAAATTATAAATTTAATAAATTTAATTATTATAAATTTTATAAATTTAATTATTTAATTATAAATTATCCTTATGGGGAGACTTAGGAGCCTGTTTGCAAGTACAGAATGCCTTAAGTCAGGTGGTCTGTAACACAAGGACTGCCTGTACTGTATCAGATGATGAAATAGTTTCAGAGGGTCAAGGGACATAGCCAAAATCATATAGCTAATTAGAGTAGGGACCAGAATCCAGGTCTCCTAACTCCTAGCCCAAGGTCTTTTCTTATTCTTTTTAAGAATTGCAATATACACATAAATTATTCAAAGTCTTAGCTTATGTAGAGAAGAAAGGAATGGTATCCTAATGTTCTTTGATTTTTCTGGTATAGATATGCAGACTGTTATGCAAATGAATAGTGATGTAATAATGATGACAGGAAGAGTTGTTACTTATTGATCACCTATATGTCAGGCTCTGTTAGAGACACTTTACCTAATGTATCTCTAGTCCTCACCATAGGAATTGGCAAACTCAATGAATTAGAGAGCTGGTTGTTAGACTTTTATCAACATATCACTGGACACAGGAGAAAAGTTGGGACTAAACTTTAGCCCTTGCTCCACTCATCAAGCAGGCATCACACCCTGCTCCCTGATGTGGGGCTGGGGTGGGAGGGGCCCTTGTTGCTGACAGCTGCACCTTTCAAGGCTGTCTCTTCGGGGGGGCGAAGTGGGGAGGCATCTTCTACTCATTTACACAGAGGCAACAGATGGGCTAGCAGCCACCCTGAGTTTAGGACAACGGTTCCCAAACCTGGCTGATTTTCTTGCAATTTTTTAAAATGTAAATTTTAGGGTTTTTGATGGATTTTGATTTGGTTTATGCAACATCCACTAATGCTACTCTTCTTCCTAACTGACAAAACCCTATTTTGTCTGGGGTGTTCACTGACTCAGGGAGGGTTAAATGTGTCTTCAGCTCCAGGGGTTAATCATGAGTGCCGGAAACCAATCAGAATAATCATCCCTGACCTGTTTAAGGGTCCGTACGTGACCCTGTGGTTAATTACATGAGGCTAATTTTGTGAGCCTGTATCTGCTGCAAGGCTTGAGGAAGGCCCTAAATTCCAGAAAGAGACATAGGAAAAGATGGTCCCTTCTGCCTCTGTTCATTGCTGGACATTATATACAGAAGCTGTTCACTGCCTGGAATTGTTGCAACCATGTTTGCGCAATGAGGCGACCCAGGCTGAAGGCAAAGCTATGCTCAGAATGGGATTATGGAGAAATGAAACCTGGGTCCCAGATGACACAGCCAGGCACTGAATTAACCAGTGTAAAACCCGACTAACCTCCAAACTTCCTATTCTCTGTTTGAGGCAATCTGAATAGGCTTTTTCTGGTACTTGCAACTTAGAACAATTTAACCAATATGTCTTGAATAAGGCCTGAGATTCTGTATTTTAAAAATTTTCCAAATGTTTTTGTTCATCAGCAGGTTTGGGAACCACCAGATTAAGTTCCCCAAAAATGAATGTGGAGTTTTCTGAAAGGTATGTCAAGATGTTTACCTGCTTAGATTTTGTGTGACCAAGTAAGGCCTGAGGCAAATGGAGCCCCTGGGGAAGTTGTACCAGGCCACGAGCATCCTTACCCATTGCCCC
The DNA here is from genome assembly GCA_008086735.1 of Cheirogaleus medius. Classification (NCBI taxonomy): domain Eukaryota; kingdom Metazoa; phylum Chordata; class Mammalia; order Primates; family Cheirogaleidae; genus Cheirogaleus; species Cheirogaleus medius. The sequence continues at coordinate 164,852,987 of VBSM01002608.1, forward strand.
AGGATCCCATAAAAATGTCAGTTTCTATGTGTGGCATGGTGTAGCAAGGTTGGGAAACACTGAAATGCTGTGTTTAGCACAGTGTGGTGGGAAGGTAATAGGATTAAATCACCAAATAGCTTAGAATCTTGTAATCTTAGAAATGCACTCGGACCATTTGTTTCTTGGTTTTGCCATCTATAAAACTATATAAAGTTGGTTTTAATGATCAGAAATATAATAGGATAAAATGTGACAACTTGGGCATGACCTCCTAGCCACCTTGTTCTATGTTTCCTTCCTTATTCTTCGAGTGGTAGATACAGGAGTAGATTGGTACAAGCTGTGGATTTCAGTAGAGAGATACCCTCATTAATTCTATAGGACCCAGGAATAATAACACCACCAACAGTATGGTGTTGCTAACTCTGCAGTCGTGTGGCACAGGCAGGCCTTAGCATTTAAGTCTAATCTTCCCTTCTGACTCCTGAATCTTTTTACCTCATGTAGCATTATCCATTAACCTGGCTGCTCCTATTCAAGGCCTCTCCTTGTCAGGCTTCTAACAAAGATCCCTACCTTCCTCAGGTGTCTTTGAACCTTGACTGTGTGGAAAAAAAATGATATTCACCACCAGGCAATTAAACAGAAAGCATTAATTATATATTCTTATTTAAAATAATTAATATCTACACAAAAAGCAACCTTATTTCCACCATCCAATGATTCACTCTTAATGTTTTGCTACATTTCCATTCAAAAGTATGTTTATGCTGTTTTATTTAAAAATTAAATAAGCTGAATCCAAAAACCCACAAGACATGAATGGTTCTCCCTTTTCTCTAGCTCACCTTTCTACAGCCATCGGCAAGTTGTATGGTTGCACCTCTGACTGTATATAGTTAGTCAAATTCACCCACTTCTGCCCTTTCCACTGCCACCTGCTCACCCAGCCACCATCATTTCTTACTTGGCCTATTGCAATAGTTTCCCAACTCATCTTCTTTTCACTCGTTTCATGGAATTCATCTCACGAATTCTACGTCCTCAGAGTGATCTTTGCATGTGTTAATCAAATCTTGTCATTCTCCTCTAAAGAATTTTCCAAAGGCTTCCCATTGAGCCTAGGATAAAATCTATTAACAGATTCTTCCAAGTGGCTTAAAAGACCCAGTATGGTCTGACCCTGTCTACCCCTCCTTCCTTTTCCCTTATTCAGTCTTTTCCAGCCCTGTCACCCCAGGGACTTTGCACTTCCTGTTTCCTCTACCTGGAACATCAATCCTCTGACTTTTGCACAGGCTGCTGCTCCTCGCCATCCAGGTGTCAACTCCGGCATCCTTCCCATGGAAAGACCTTTCCTGCTCACTAAGCCCAAGTAGCCTCCTTCGCCACCTGTCATAGATCACCCTGGTTTATTTCCTTCTATGTAGATGTCACATTCTAAAATTGTCTTTTAAAAACATTTTGTTTATTTCTTATTCCTTGTTTTTAGAGCGTAAGATGCAGGAGCACCATGTCCTTGCATAACTTATTTACTGCTCTATCCAGTATTTCATATAATTCCTGGCCATATATAATCAGTATCCAATAAATATGTATTGAATGAGAAAATAAATGAATGAATAACAGATCATAGTGAATATTGTTTTTGTATTTTTCATTTTTCACTTTCTAAAATGTTATGCCAATGTTTCTTTTTTTTTAATTTTAAGGTGTCTTTTTTTGTTATTGTGGTACAAATGATTAACATGAGATCTGTCGTTTTAACAAATTTTTAGGGCACAATACAGTATTGTTAAGCACAGGCACAATGTTCCACAGCAAATCTCTAGAACTTATGTAACTGAAACTTTATGCCTATTGAATAGCAGCTTCCTCCTTCCCCTCTCCCCAGCCACTGGCAACCACCATTCTGCTCTTTGATTTTATAAGTTTGATTATGTTAGATACTCATATAAGTGAAATTATGCAGTATTTGTTCTTTTGTGACTATCTTATCTCACTTAGCATAATGTCCTCCAGGTTCATCCAAGCTGTAGCATATGGCAGGATCTCCTTTTTTAAGGCTGAATAATATTCCGTTGCATGAATATACCACGTTTTCTTTATCCATTCATCCGCTGATGGAATTTTAGGTTGTTTCTGTATCCTAAATAATTGAAATCAAGATCTTGTAAAGATTTCTGCACTGTCATGTTCATAGCAGCATTACTCAGAAAAGCCAGTGTTTCTTAAACCTGCAAAAATGCCCACAGACGCCTCAAGTTTGACTTGTTGACTTAAACATACACAAATGTGAAATGCATTTAAGTTCCTCAATTGTAATCCCCTTATGTACCTAAAGTCAAAACATATTTACACACTACATACAAGCTGCAAAACAAATAAAATTCAGGTTAACAATGTCAACTTAATGGCAATTTTGATGAAACCAAATTGCCACTCACAGTGTGAGTAAGATACTGATGCTAGGATGCAGGCTCTTTTGCATTCACAGTACTATCCTGTCTTTCCTCTGTAGATGTTCAAATTTTTTATGACTTTTCTCATTGTGAACTACTTTAAAAGCTTAATTTCTATATCATGCTGTGAGTTATATTTATTTGGAATGAGTGTGATATACTGGAAATACACCTACCTCTGGACTTTTCTCATTAAACTTTCTTAATTAAGTCCTACTCCTTGGTGTGATGTGACCTTCAACTTAAAGTAAATGAGGGCAGTGAAATCATGTTGCAGGCTTGTTTTTAAGGGGATACTTATTGGATATTTCAGCATAGGTTTGCAATGAGCTGGTACACATTATTTGCTAGAATTGCAGAGAGGCATCTCCAGGAGGAAAGCAATCAGAGGCTGCGCCCAGCTTCCTAGGGTCTGCAAGTGATAGCAACGATCTCACTTGGGGACCGGAGGCTTGCGGTGAGGTCAAATGGTGAGCAGTGGGGCTGCAAGAGCAGCCGGGAAGGAGGCGATGGAGCGCCCTAGAGAGGCACAATGTGATCTCTTCCTCAGGAGTCAGCCGGCCTCTCCTAACACACCAGAATATCACACAGTGTTTGGTGAGCTTGGATTCCGGGAGGGGCGGAGTTCCTCATGAAGCTGTCACAAGAACGAGACAGAAAGACAGACACAAAAGTGGAGACTGTCTGGTACTGCTCTGGGTTCATCCATGTCCACAAACTGAAATTTATTTGATTCTCCACATGATATCTTGTTTATATACAGTATCTTACACACATGTCACCAAGCATAGCATCATACACACCCCACATACCGTTAAACATGGTGTCTTATATATGTGCATGTGCATTACATATTTATTTAGATATTTATTTTGCTATGGAAGTCAATGTTTACCTACGGTGAATAGAAAAGCACAACTAATTACAAATTTTAAAAGGTTAACAAATACCTCAAACATCACATATTTTACATTTACAAAGACTTGTGACCAGGCGAACTCATTGCTAGCTCCCTACAAACTCCCCTTTGAGCTTTAGAAAAAGTTAGTATCAGTGAGGAGAAACTTAAGTTTCTCATTAGTTCCATGGTATATTAGTTATCTGTTGCTGGGTAACAAATTACCCCCTCCCCATTTAGCTACTTGAAACAACAAACATTTATTACCCTACACAGTTTCTTAGGGTCTGTTTGTACTAAATTGCAAAGCCTATTTGAACCCTGGACTAGTGGATTCCAAAATCTGTGTTCTTACCTGCTACCTCTACAGCCCCCAGCACTTCCTGCTCACTAATCCCTCCCTGACCTTGTGCAAACTCCGTTCTCTGCCTGGAACCCTCCTGTCCTTTCTCACATGTCTACCTGGCAAATGGCAACAGACACTCAGTCTGATTCCTTCCTCCTTTGTGGGATCTCATTAAATTCTCTGGGCTGACGAGAGTTTTCTTTCCTCTAAACTCTGACTTTCCCCCGTTTAGCAAAGTTCCCACAAGATTTTAATTGCTTAGCTGTCTTCAAGGTAGACTATAAGTTGCTGGAATGCAGGGATCATTTTTTCCCATGCCCAAATCCACAGTAGCTGGCAAAGCCCTGACATGAGGTCAACACCCAGTAAAGGGTTGTTGTGTGTATGAGTGTACTGCCCTGGATTTTGAGAGGCAGGGCTCATTTCTAAGGCCACATACCCGTTGATTTGTGGATGATTAACATTTAGTTAATGATCATAGCGGATCACTGAGGCGACAGGGAGTCAGCTCCCTTCTGGTGAAATTTGCTTTGCCTAGAAAAAGACACTAGGCAAGTTAACCATCAGTGAACCAGTGACCATATGCTGCCTGCTTTTTGTGGGTAACAACTGTGTTCAATGGATAGATACAGTGCTCAGAATGCCTTCATACCAACAGAATCTGCAGAACATAGAAGCTTTATCAAGTGAGTTGCATTGTTAGAAATGCAGACTCTCAGGCCCCACTCCAGACCTGCTGAATCAGAACCTGCACCCTAAAAAATCCCCCAGGGATGTGTGTGCACATGAAAATCTGTGAAGCACTGATATATAGTAACCACCACACAGCAAGCACCATTGGAATTCCAAAAAGGGAGAAAGTAGTAGGAGCTGGGGTGATCAGAGAACACAACTTGGAGGTGGTAGAACTTGAGTTGATCTTCTCTAAGATTATGGTAGAACTCCTATGAGGAAATGTTTGGAATTCCCCTGGGCAGTGAGGAGCAAGGGAAATGTATGAGGAAGAGTAGACAAGTGTGCAGGTAGCCAGAGCCCCAGTGCGTGGTATCCAGCCCGCTGCTTTTTGAAGCACACTGAAGCTACTCGCTCAGTAAGTGACTCTCAGGTGGCAGAGTCAGCACAGGCATGCTAGGAGGTTCCAGTTGACTGTTACCCTGATAAGCACCCATCTTTTCCAATGTCAAGTATATATATTCATTCTAACCATCTTCTTCTTTCTTTTTGTAAATTGAAATACTTCATGTGGGGTGGGGCAAAGGCAACATATGTAACCCAAACATTTTACCCTTGTAATATGCTGAAATTAAAACATGAATGAATGAATGAAATACTTCCTGTGGGAAGATATCCTAAGGCATAGAAAGGAAAATTCCAAACATTCTTCTCCAAGTACCCTTTGCCTTGGGCAGAATGGTTTGCTCACTGCTCCTGAACTGCCTGCCTCACTTCTAGCTTGTCTACTCTTCCTCATACATTTCCCTTGCTCCTCACTGCCCAGGGGAATTCCAAACATCTCCTAATAGGAGTCCTACCCATAATCTCATAGAAGATCAACTCAAGTTCTACCACTTCCAAGTTGTGTTCTCTGATTACCCCAGCTCCTATTACTTTCTCCCTTTTTGGAATTCCAATGGTGCTTGCTGTGTGGTGGTTACTATAGATCAGTGCTTCACAGATTTTCATGTGCACACACATCCCTGGGGGATTTGTTAGGATGCAGGTTCTGATTCAGCTCTGGAGTGGGGCCCGAGAGTCTGCATTTCTAACAAGCTTGCAGATGACACCCTTGTTGCTGGTCTAAGGACCTCACTTGAATAGCGAGGGTATAGACTTCTTGATCTTGACTGTTTTCCTCCCTCTCTTTCTTCCTCCTACAAGTATTTACTAGACTCTTTTGATATTTTATGCTTAGTGTTACATACTGGTATTGAAGAGGTAAAAACTACCTTTTAATGACATTATACTTTTAATTGCAATTTTATTCATTTATGTACATATTTGTACTTTTACTGATATTTAGATGTACAATTGTTTTTCTTTTCTCCTCGACCAGTTGGAACCTCCTTGAAGGTCGACAACCAGTTGGAACCTCCTTGAAACCTAATAGTATTTTGTAGTGAAAAGAGCACACAAACTGAAATCAACAAACCTAGGCTCAAATTCCTGTTCCAACTCCTGTTTATCACATGTGATATTTGGGCAAGTTTCTTAGCCTCTGAGACTTGGTGTGATCATCTGAAAAGTGGGGAGAACAGTTGCTGTGGGTGCGGGATGAGATGCTGCTTGCAAAGTGCCTGGCACAGGGTTTGACTCCTCTGGGCCTGGACAGTGGCCAGTCCTCCCCACCTGCTGGAGACTGGTTAGTTGTGGACATCATGGGGGTTCAGGTTGGGGGCAGGTTGGGCAGAGTGTAAGGGAACAGTGCTTGAGAGAGGTTACTTCCTTTTGCTCTGGTTCTTATTTTGAAAATTCAGTTGAAAGATTTCATGATATACTAGATAATGCTTGCATTTTTATTGTTTTTAAATTTTATTTAAGACATGCTTTGAAATTTCCATTTTAAACTATAAGGAAAGATGGTTGATATGGTAACTGAGCTTTAAGAAAAAACATGCACTTTATATATTGAGAGAAAAAGAAAAAGCTACTCTATATTTTTTATGCCAGTAAATTTACCACTCAATTCTGCTGTAATTTCAGTCCCTTTGAGGGATGGTCATGCTTGAAGCTCAGAATCGTGGGGGAAGGGGGGACAAGGGCAATATTTGAAACCCAAAAATTTGTACCCCTATAATTTGCTGAAATAAAAAAAAAATTAAAAAAAAATTCTAATGTCACTTGAGTTTTCTTTTAATTTAGAAAGAATGAAGGAATCATTTGGAAAAGTTTAAAACCTCAAAGAATTGTCATGGGACAGAGGATAGGACCCTGGCCTGCTATGGAAAAGCTGACCTGTGTTTTAGTCCCAGCTTTTATAACAACTTGCTGTTTGATCTTCATAACAATTAATTTTAATATATTAATATCTAAGCTGTGTTTCCTTATTATAAAATGCATGCTTCAGACTAAGTGATCCATAAGATCTTTTTCTGCTTAAAAAAAAAAGCCAACCATGATTCTTATTAATTTAGTTACAAGTATTGGCGATCTGAAAACTTCAGTCAAGTAAAACAATTTCTTTATAAGTTTTACAAATGAATAGTGTAAATGAGATTATAAAGAGAAATGTTTAAAATGCTTGAGAGAACACTTTCAAGCAATTTGAAGCACTTGAAGAGCATGGATTTAGGTAGAAAAAAATTGATTGGCTAATTGCAAACCATTCTTAACTACTCATTCATGCATGCTGGAGAACACACACTGCTTAAATTGAGTCCCTGTATATTCTTGACAAGAGTAAGAGTACATTTTGTTGAAAAAAAAACTATCTACAATTTGCATTTGTTTTGCATTTAGCTTGTAACTGAGCAGTATCACATGATAGTTGAGGGCCAAGGCATCTCTAGAAGATGCTTCATAACTGTACTCACCTCAGAGGGAAGTGATGAAGAATAAGTACAGTATTACATTTAGAATGTTGCCTGGTGCATAGTAGATGTTCAATAATTGTTACGTTATTATGATGGCTTTATTCTAGTGATTTACTTTAAGTATGATCTATAATCTTACATTGATCTATAATCTTATATTCATAACAGGTTTTATCCTTAAAATGTCCATTGCCTATTCAACTTGCTTGCCTCGTTGGAGTTTTTATTGGGACGTCACAGCATGTGATGGGAAGAAAGTGACATGGAGACAAGCAAGTGTCACTTTGGCCAAGTCAACTCTATCCTGGGTCTTACTATCTTCATCTATAAATAAGATGGTGGGTTGGGTTCGATTAGCTCTGCCTGCTTGGGGTTCATGACAGTTTAAAATATATGCAAAATTTGAGTTTAAAATATATGTAAAATTATATGCTAAATACTGTAGATAAGCATTTTTCTAGGGTGAATGTCTATACCATTCAACAGCCTCTCTAACGTGTCCATGAAGAGTCAAGAACCTCCCATAGCAATGATCTTCAGCTTCCCTTTGGCTCTACTGTTCTGTGGCTCCAGAACACCAGGATTTTGGTGACATCACCCAGGGAAACAGATTTTCTGGGGAAATTGGTAATGGAAGCCCTTTTCTAGAGAAATAAAAAATATAAATAAAAACTAGTATTTATTGACAGTTCCTTTGGGCATTAGTAAGAGCAAGGATGAATAAAGGGTAGACTTTCTACTGACAGATGACCTAGCTTGTCCCTGTATTTCAGTGAGACAAACACTACCCACCCAGCTTTTTGGAATATTTGTATTATCTTGACGGTTCTTATTCAAGATTTCAAGACACTTACTGTATAGAATGATTGCATTCATAATATTTTTGGGTGTCATTCTAGATTTTTCTAATAAGACAGAAGTGTGCAGAATTGTAGCTTGAGTCCCACTTCTAATGGCTCTATGTTAATCAGGTAAAGTTCTCTTTACTGGCTATGTTATGACTGGGTCCTTTCCCCATGGAAGGATGTGTGAAGAGGGATCTGACCAGGATCAGGACTGAGTTCTGGGTCAGGAATAATAGCAGGGAATTTGAGAATCAATAAATTTGGGGCTGAAAGGAAGTAAGGGGAAGTATTCCTGAGCTGAGAAGGGTGGTAACACCAAATCCAGAGAGGATAGGGTTGGTGTCAGGATCAAGCAGTGAAGAGACTGATGTCAGGCAATACTATTAGTCAGCATCCCACGATGTACTCTGCAAAATGGGAATGAGCGCTACCTTTCATGCTGTGAAAATTATTGGGCCCCTTTAATTTTACATGTTTTCTTTCTGGCAACCAAGGTACCAACACTACGGTAGTTTATAAGAGTGTCCATGTTCCAGACCCCACAGAGAGTGCTCACATAACTGACCTGGCCTGGCCACTTGTGCCCACAGGGTGTGGCTATGAGAGGTGAGGGGACCATCCTGTTGGGGCCAATTCTGTCCAGACTCCATCCGTTAAGAGCTGCTGCTTTTCCCTGCTGCTTCATCTGAGTAACAAGACTAACACTGATGTATCCAATCCTTCCATGCCTTTCTTCTTAAAATATATTCCAGAATAGCTCTTTACTTTGGGGCTTTTAAAAAGGCAATGAGAAATAAGTAGAGAAGAACTTACCCAATATAGTGATATATATCATTTTTAATTGTTAAGTTATCTTATATATAAATACATAAAGAATATTACAAACTATATGACTTTCATTTGATGGTGATGCTGTTAACTGTTAAACCCTCTTTGCTAGGGAACTGGCTGGAAAGACATTTGTCTATGACTTGGTCCTATTGGAATCTTCTACTTCTTGATGTAGTTTAAGTCTCTCAAATCCTCTCAATTACTTCCGTGTCTTGTGCTTTTCCATGATCTGTACCGAACCATTTTGGACTAGCCAGTAATTTCACACTTCTCATAATACATACGTCATAGCTGGCCTTTACTTTTTTGTAACATTTTGCTATTGACATTGCTATTTTTTGTTGTATAAAAGAGCCAACTAGAAATCTTAGAACTTTTGAGGCAGATGCCGGTCTCTGATTATGCATATATGCCAGCTATAAAACTCATTCTTCTGGTCTGCTGTGGTTGGAAGTGTCCTATGGGCAGAGTAGGATTTGCAGAGAGAAAATAATTCTTACGTGGGATTTACCTAGAAAAGTCTTTTATTCCTTCCTCATTCATTCACAAACCTGTCCTGAGCATCTGATGTGTCCCAGGCACTCAGGTGGCATCTGGAAATAAATACTAAGTCACCTCTGCTCTCAAGGAGCACAGGTCTAGTGGGAAGAAAGACAGTAACAAGAAACAATTACAGTTCAGGGGAGAAGGGTTATGATTCTGGGAGGCACAAGAAGCCGTAGAGTCCAGAGGAATGGCATAGGGCCACGCTTAAGTTGTTCAGGGAAAACTCCATAGAGGAGCTGCACTTGATCTTAGTCTTGACAAATAAGTAGGAATTTTCTAGATAAAAAATTGCATTGCAGGGTAGGAAAAAGCATTCCAGGCAGGAAATGTAGATGTTAGAAGACCTAAAAATACAGAAACATTTCAAGTTCACAGAAAAGCAAGACTGTGCCTATGTACCATGAGAGTAGAGAGTTCTCTATGGCTCCTTCCTGGTGTCACCTCCAAGCATCCTCAGTAGCTGGCCTGGCCACTTCAGGACTCATCCTGCCCCTCCTCCTCCATTGGCTGCTTTGTAGAGGTTTAGCAGTGAGACCCTTTTGTGTCCTTCATACTTGACAGGAGAGTAGGTGTGGGATAAAATACTTGACATAGTAAAGACTGTCACAAATTAATACAAATGATTAAACAGGATTTACTATTCACTGTATGTAAAGATTTTATTTTCAGTGCTGTACATATAATTTCTGTTGTGAGAGACATGCTGGGAAGAATGCAAACAAAACAAAAACTGGAGCCAGAAGACCTGAGAATGAATCCTGACCCTCCCTCCTACAAATTAACCGTGATTCTGGGAAACTCACTTAATTGCTTTGAATCTCAGTTTCCTGCAAAATTATGATTTATAATATTAACTATTATAGGATTATTGAAAAAATTAAATGAGATAGAAGATGCTGATAGAATTTTGAAGGATTAGAATGTACTAATGATGATTGTTATTATTACAAATTACACACACACACACACCCCTTCATGTGTACTGTGTGCTTCAGGATAAATCTGAGTTTCTGGGAGGAAAATAGCTTGAGCAACTTTTTGAAGGAGGGTGAGAAGACAGCTCATTGGACATGAAGTAGGAGGTGATTTCAAGAGAAAGCATGGTCCCATGGTGCTGGTGGACAGGGCTGAGTGAGATTTGAGCTCTGCCCAATCAGACAGATGGAGCCGAGACAGGTGGGAGGCCGGGTGGGAGTGTGTGAGGGGAAGTGGTGACAGAGTCCTGAGGCCGGGACATGTGAGCTCTGTGGGTGGGAAAAGCAGTGGGAGGAAAGAACAGTAGGAAAATGGGCTCAGAGATGTTTAGAGCAGGAAAGAATCCTGGAGAATACTAAACTTCACGCCTTCATCCTCCTGGTGAGAAAATTATGTTTCTGAGAGGTTAATAATTTGTTCCTAGTCATCACCACAGGCAGTTGCAGAACTGAGATTCCAACCTGGAAATCATAACTTTTAGTTTTCTTGTTTTTACCACTTCTTTTTTGTTTTATTTTCATTCTTTAATTTCAGAATATTAATTAAGGGAGTAAAAGTGTTTTTGTCACATGGGTATCTTGTAGATTGCTTAAGTCAGGGCATTTACTGTTCCCGTCAACAGAATAGTGTTCATTGTACCAACAGGTAAGTTTTTACCCCACGCCCACCCTCCTGCCCTCTCCTCTTCTTGATTTCTCATGTCCTTTATATTGCTTTGTGCCCTTGGATACCCATCTCTTAGCTCCCACTTATTAGTGCAAACACATGGTGTTTGATTTTTCATTCCTGGGATACTTCACTTAGGATAATGTTCTCCAGTTCTATCCATGTTGCTGCAAATGACATTACTTCAGTCCTTTTTGTGGCTGAGTAGTACACAACGGTATATATAGACTACATTTTCTTTATTTACTCATGAATTGAAGGGCACTTAGGTTGATTCCACATCTTTGCAATTGTGAATAGTACTACAATAAACATTCTAGTGCAGCTGTATTTTTGATAAAATGACTTCATTTCCTTTGAGTAGATACCCAGCAGTTGGATTGCTGGATCAAATAGTAGTACTACATTTATTTCTTTGAGCAATCTCCATACTGTTTTCCATAGAGGTTTTACTAATTTGCAGTCTGACCAACAGTATATAAGCATTCCTTTCTCTCTGCATCCACACCTACATCTATTATTTTTAAAATTTTTAATAATGGCCATTCTGATAGGAGTAAGGGGGTATCTCATTATAGTTTTTATTTGCATTTCTCTGATGATTAGCGATGTTGAATATTTTTTTCATATGATCATTGGTCATTTGTCTATCTTCTTTCAAAAAACTTCTGTTCATGTATTTTGCCCACTTTTTGATGTGTTTTTTTTTTCTTGATGATTTGTTTGAGTTCTTTGTGGATAATGGAAATCAGTCCTTTGTTGGATGTGTATTTTGTGAATATTTTCTCCCATTCTGTAGGTTGTCTATTTACTCTGTTGATTATTTACTTTGCTGTGCAGAAGCCTTTTAAATTTAATCAAGTCTCATTTATTTATCTTTGTTGTTGCTATAATTGCCTTTGGTTCTTAGTCATAAATTCTTTGCTTAGGCCAATGTCTAAAAGAGTTTTTCCATATTTTCTTCTAGAATTTTTATGATTTCATGCCTTACATTTAAGTTCTTAATCCATCTTGAATTAATTTTTCTATATGGTGAGAAATTATGGTCCTCTTTCATTCTTCTGCATGTGGCTATCCAATTTTCCCAGCACCATTGATTGAATAAGTCTTCCTTTCTCCAGAGTATGTTATTGTCTGCTTTGTTGAAGATCAGCTGGTTGTAGGAAGATTGTTTTATTTCTGGGTTCTTTATTCTGTTCCATTGCTCTATGTCTCTACTTTTATACCAGTAGTACCATGCCATTTTGGTTACTATAGCCTTGTAGTATAATTTAAAATCAAAGCATCACATTCAGATTTGTTCTTTATACTTAAGATTCCTTTGGCTATTTGACTCTTTTTTTGGTTCCAAATGAAGCTTAGGATTATTTTTTCTAGATCTGTAAATGTGATGCTGGTGTTTTGATGGAAATTGTGTTGAATCTGTGAATCACTGGGGAAGTATGGACATTTTAATGATGCTGATTCTATCAATCCATAAACAGGGGATATTTTTCCATTTGTTTGTATCTTCTGTGATTTCTTTCATCAGTGTTTTGTAGTTCTCCTTGTAGAGGTCTTTAACCTCCTTTGTTAAATATATTCCAAGGTATTTTATTTTCTTTGTAGCTATTATGGATGGTATTGAGGCCTTGATTTGATTCTCTGCTTGATTATTATTAGTATATAGAAATGCTACTGATTTGTATACATTTATTTTGTAACCTGATACTTTGCTGAATTTATTAATCAATTCCAAGAGTCTTTTGATGGAGTCTTTAGGGTTTTCTGGATATAAGAACATATCATCAGCAAACTGGGATAATTTGATCTCCTCTTTCCAGATTTAGATGCCCTTTATTTCTTTCTCTTGTCTGTTTGCTCTGGCTAGGACTTCCAGTACTATGTTGAATAGATGTGCTGACAGTGGGCACCCTTGTCTTGTTCTCATTCTTAGGGGAAATGCTTTCAATTTTTCCCTATTCATAATGATATTGGCTATGGGTTTGTCATATATGGCTTTTATAATTTTGAAGTATGGTCTTTCTATACCTAGTTTGTTGAAGGTATTTATCATGAAAAGGTGCTAGATTTTATTGAATGCTTTTTTGCATCTATTGATATGATCATGTGATCTTTGTTTCTGTTTCTATTTATGTGGTGAATCATGTTTCTTGGTTTGCATATATGTTAAACCATCCTTGCATCCCGGGATGAAACCCACTTGATCATGGCAGATTATCTTTATAATGTGCTGTTGAATTTGGTTTCCTAGTATTTTGTTGAGAATTTTTGCATCTATGTTCATAAGGGATATTGGTCTGTAGTTTTATTTTTTTTTGTTGTATCCTTTCCTGGCTTTGGTATCAGGGTGATGCTGGCTTCACAGAATGTGGTAGGGAGGATTCCCTCCTTCCTGGTGTTATAGAATAATTTCTATAAGATAGATACCAGTCTTCTTAAGGCTCTCCTGAAGGAAACTATGAGTCTCTGTTCAATCCTAATCATAATAACTTCAGAGAATAAATTTAACACAAATTATGTGTATATATATATGTGTGTGTGTGTGTATATATGTGTGTGTATATATATATATATATATATAATTGCTTGTGGTAATTCCTGGTTGGTTCACCCTTCTAACATTTACATGTATCAAGAATCTTTCTCTCCACTTCCTTCATTGAATTATTTATTCACAAGTTTATTTATTCACTAATTCTAACACACTTTTATTATGATTTCCAATATTCTGGGTACCACATATAGCAATAGGGATCCAAAGATAAACAGGACCCTGTCCTTAGCTTCAAGGAACCCATCATCTCTTACAGAAAACAGACAAACAGACATATGCAATTTGTGTGGTGAGTAGGCACAACGAGGGGACAAATCAATTGTGAAATATGTGAGGGGATATTTCAGAAGTAATCATGTTTAAACTGGGACTTAAAGAGAAACTAGGAGTTTTCCAGGTAGAGGCAGAGGATGGAGGTGAGTGTTGAGTAATGAATACACCACATAAGTGACATGCGAAAGTCTTCACAGCTGCAAGGCAGAGAAATTCTTTCCCTGAAAACATATGATAATATTATGAGAGAGCAACACTGATCTGAGTTTTGGGGAAGCATTCTGTCTCAACTATGTAAAAGGTGACTTAATGAAAAGGATAAATGACAAACATTTTTAAACACAGAACAAATCATCTCTTCTATCCTCAATAACAAGGCTAATTATTTTATGGTGTCACTTCTCCTTTATGAAACCCTGCCAGATGGGATTCTGCTTGTGACTTTTTCTGCTTCATTCAGGCGTAGGAAGAAGACTTTCACAGGATGAGTTCTTTTCCTGCTTGTTAAACTTTGGCAGCTATGACTGGATCCACATCTGCAGAGTTCTGTTTCATAAAAATGATATTGTTTCTGTAAAACTGAAGTGATATTTACTGATCTCTGGGGATGCAGAGATAAATATAACATGATCTCTGCTCTGCAGAAATACACAGTCATGTAGGGAAGACAGACATGAGGCAAAACACGCACAAAGCAGTGGGGTATGCTCTACTGGAAGTGTGGAGTGATGAGGAGACACAGCTGGGAGTGGCTTGTGTTCTTAAGAATGAATCTCGAAGAATGAGTAGGAGTCAGATAGTCAAATAAGGGGAGGAAACTCTTCCTCATAGAAGAAAGAAAAAATACTTGGAACTCTGGACCAATATAAGGTCTTCAATGGAGATGGATGAGAGATTAAAATGCAAGGTACAGCTGAGGCAGGAAGAGAGCAGTCTCAAGAAACCTTCTAAATCCAAAGGAGTTTAAGCTTTACCTTTTGATGTTGGGAAAGCCACTGAAAAATTTAAGGCAAAGAGTTATCAGAATAGATTTCAGTTTCAGAAGAATCATTTTGGCTTTAGTAGAGGGAAAGAAACAGAGAGAGGAAAGATTAAAGGTAAGAAGACCAGTTGTCTACCTGTTGCAACAACCTTGGCAAGAGATAAAAGGGGAACTGAATTAGGATGTAGAAATGGTAGAATTTAGTTACCAATTGTATGAGGAGTTGAAGAGTGTGGGAGGAGTTTAGTATGGCTCAAAGATTTGTAGTTTCATTGACTGTGTAGTCATGCTACTGTACAAGTACTACAGAAGGAAACGCTAGTCTGGGATGTAGTGTGTGCGTGTGTGTGTGTGTATATGTGTGATGAATTCAGTTTAGATATCTAAACTGAATTGGTTCAAGGAGCCTGTAGGTCCTCCACATTAATATGTCCTGTGGAACATTGGGTTACACAGAATAGGATTGGTTGGAGTTGAGAAGAGATATCTGGGCTTGAGATGAAGATTTGGGCATTACCAACATATAAAAAGTAGTTGAACATGGGGAGAAGGAAGGTGATTGAATTTTCCAAGAAAAGATAAGTAGAGAGAGAAGGTGAGGGTTGGAGGGAATAACTTCTCTATTTGAAATTGTATGTCAAAAACTTAAGATCTTATTCATTGTTGACACAGCAACTTCTTTCTCATCTACCTCCTTCCTTCCTGCATTTCATCATTTATATTCCTAGGTTCACCATTTTCCTCCTGGGTTACTATAACTGTTACCTTATTTGTTTCTATTCCTCTAGTCCTTGCCCCTCTATGAAGTCATTATTCCCACATCTTTTAAATCAGGGTTTCTTAACCTTGATATTGACATTTGGGACTAGGTAATTCTTTGTTGTGGTGGTGGTGGGAGCTGTTCTGTACATTGTAGGATGTTGAGCAGTATCCCTGGCCTCTACCTTCTAAATGCCAGTAACACCCTCCCAGCTATCCTAACCAAAATTGTCTTCAGACATGGCCAAATATCCTCTGGAGGACAAAAATCACCTCCACTTGAGAACCATTGTCTAAAATCTCACCTAAAACCTTATTATTTTCCTCTTCAAAAACCCTTTAATGGTTACCTGTTATCTTTGATGTTTCCCAGAGAAACCCCATGACAGGGAAATAAATGGCAGGGGAGGTAGGATGATGTGTTGGATGTTCTCACCTCACTTCTGACCTGAAATCAGGTGCTCCATTTGGAGCTAAATCTCTCTGCACCTGGTCAGAAATCTAAAAAAGAAAGGTGCTTCATGTAAAAGTAAAGGAGGTTTATTTATTTATATTTTTTCTTTGTTTGTTTTTTATTAAGTCAGAATCATATTCACTCTGATCTGCAGAAGACATGACCTGTCTTTCCACTTTGTAAAATTGCTAAAAGACATTCCTTATCGGGCTCTGACTGTGTGCTAGATACCAGCATGCTCAGAGCTTTAGAATAATTAATGTATTTAATGCTCACAAAAGCCCTGGGAGCTTGGCACTATTTTTATTACTGTTTTTCCAGTGAATAAACTTAAATCATGTTACTTCCCCTAATAGCACAACTAACCCAGGTGAGAGTCCAGATCTGAATCCAGACCAGCCACCTCTGGAGCCGAGATCATCACCATGCCCTATATGTTGTGGGTATAGTGGTGAACTCAGGAAACGTGTGCTTGGGCTAGCTCTGCCACTCACTAGCTCTGTGTTCTTGGCTGAGTTAATATATTTCCCTTAATTTGGTTTATTTTTCAATGAAAATGGGGGAAAATAATCCCTAGCCTATATGTGGTTGGTGTAGTATTAAATAAAGTGTGGTGTTTTACACAAAGTAGATGCACAATGAGAATTAATTTATTCTTTTTGATATTTACATAATAGCTATATCTGATCTATGTCATCCATGAGTTCAGGGTAGAAGATGTATATGGTAAAGCATATTAAAACTGTAAAACAATATATATAAAGTTTGAAAAACGTAGTTTGTGTGTGTGTGTGAGAGAGAGAGAGAGAGAGCAAGCGAGAGAGAGCGTGCACCCATGTACAAGGAAGCACTAGCCCTTTGGAACATCTACTATGTGCCCAGTGCTTATATGAATTATCTAATCATCTTCAGAGAGGCTGTTATTATCTTAATTTATAAGAAAGTCAAATCTCAGAAAAGTTGTGGCTTATGCAGCTACTTATGGCAGAGCTATGATTTGAACCTGGGTACATTTGATTTGGAAATCTATACTCTGAAATGTATCACTTCGCCTTTGCATGAGTAATTAAGTTTTAAGTTTCATAGCTATGTTATATGTTTTAAAATAAATAAGTGGGCCAAATCTTGATCACATAAAAAAAATCTATAGATACTCATGTTCTTCCTGAAACGAAGTTCCATGGTGTTGATGAACATAACAGCCTACGTGACAGAGCTGAGGCCCAACAGACCAAACAAGAGAAGCAAATACAGGAAGCCTAAAATATTTACCCTGTTTCACACACACACAAACATAGTCTCTTTCTCTCTTTCTCAAGGGATTTGAAAAGTCTTCAAGATAATGTAAAGAGCTGTGGGTAATTATTTTATGTTAGAAATACCTGAAGAAAACAAGAAGTTTGGACATTTACAGAAATAGCTCTACAAGAGAAGCCCCAGGGAAATTAGCCACCATAATAAATAGAAATTACCCTGAGATAATTGCTAACTTTGTAGTCATTCTAAAGTTCAATGAAAAATTCAGAAATAATAGAGGATACATCATGACTGAGAAATTAAAAAAAAAATTTGAACCCCTGAAAATTGTAGACATGTCAAAAAACCCCCCTGATATTTATATTGGTGGGTCTCAGGGACACACACACTCATTGGATCCCAGCAAAGCAAAGAGCCCCATGAATTATTTCTGTTTGTTTGGGCAGATTTTTTGTTATTGTTTCTTATAGAGAAGCTGTGAAGATATCATGAGGTTACAAAGAAAACAAAAGAAGATATGCAGAATTTTACAAAAATAAATGAACTGAGTAGAACATATGCCTCCAGGGAGGTCTGATGACTAACTGAAAATAAAATGGAGTTGATTTTATAGAGAAAAACTGTTTTTTACAATGCAATGGAATAATCAGCACTGGTTCATATGGACAGAAAACATTGAGATGATCCTTGGCTGTTTAAGAGTGTTGCTCAGAGAAGTCCATGCCTTCCTTCCAAGCTCCATTTCCTCCCTCCAGATTGTTGGCCTTTGTGCATTTTAGTAATCAGGTTGTTTTAGATTTTTGAAATGAGTGATACATTTCATTGATTATTTTAGCTAGTAGTAGCTTTTTACTCCTGTGTGTATAATTAGTTTCATATGCAAAGGAAAAACTTGAGAATTATAATTCTACAGTACCTGATTATGGGTGGAAAATCCTAGGGAACCCTGAGTGCTATGTATGGCTAGAGCACAGTTGAGCTCACATTGGTAGGTGTATACAATGACCCTTTTGAAGTGTAATGAACTAAGGTGATCAAAATGATAATTTATGCCCTAGAATCATTATTCCCAAGGATAAATATGTTAAAACATTTGTAGAAAATAAAGGAAAACATATGCATCCAGGCTAAACATTTCCACACACATACACAGAAACATATGCACATGATGGAATATCACAACACATGAGATTGCGGAGATAATAAAATTCATGATCTAGGAATTCCACAGTCTGGAACTCCAGAGTGGTGGTTCTCAAGTGTGATCCCTGAACCAGCAGCATCTGCATCACTTGGCAACTTGTTAGAAATAAAATTCTCAGGTCCCATCTCAGACCTACTGAATAGAAAACTTTGGAGACATCCATCTATGTCTTAACAAGCTCCCCAGGGGATTCTGATGCACTCTAAAATTTGAGAACCTCTGCTCCACAGTGTAGTAATATCTGTGTTTACCCAAGTGGAGGTGTACAAGACATAATCCTTGCCCTCAGGCAGATCTCAATCGAGTTGAGGTCTTACATAGATTAACAAGTGTTTATCAGTTTTGAAGAGTGTTATGGTGGAGATGAACTATGAAAACAGAGATTAAGGAGAGACAGACTCTTCTTGCAGATATGAGTGAAGGCTTGGAAGTAGAGGTGCACTTAAGGATGAATGGGAGCTTTCCAACCAATTAAGGCAGGAATTAAAATTCTAGGCAAGAGAAAAATGGCATGTCAAAGCACAAAGGCATGAAAGAAATTACCTGTATGGGGCGCCGCAGGTGGTTTGGTGTGGCTGAAGCACTGGTGAATGGATGGAGTTTTGGGAGTAGGATTCCGTAGTCCAGGCCACTATTATCTCACCTGTTGATTATTGCAGCCAACTCCTTACTCATCTTCCTGCATCCAGAATTGCCCCTCCCCCATCATCAAATCCACACCACACAGCAACTAGATGGACCATTCAGGAGAAATTCTGGCCATGTCACTTTCCTGCTTTAAACTCTCTCATGGCTCTTGTTTGCCTGCAAAATAAAGCCCAAACTCCTGAGCCTGGGTTATAAGGTCTTGCATGATCTTGCCTTATCTCTAACCTTATCTCTTCTGTCTCTTCCCAGGTCTCCTCTGAGTCTTTAATGTGCAGCTTCTCCCAATAGTTTTCCAAATAGTCTCTTGGGAATCTATTTAACCTATTTAAATTTCCCTCCTATAAGATGCTCCGGTGATTGCCCTCTCCTCTGCAAAGCTGACTAGGGAGATCTCTGCCTTCTGCCTTCTGGGATACATCTCTCCTAGCACACATCACACCATCTGATGTTGTTCACCTGCTCTCCCCATCTCATTCTGTTCTGTGGAGAATGAAGACTCAGAATGCGTAGTTCTTAGCCTCACATCATAGGTGTGGAGTGAATGTTTATTGAATGGATGAACTCTGAAGGGATTGGTGTTTTAGGCAAAAGAACCTGTGAGGAAAACCTAAGAAAATTACTTTTTCCCCCTAGTCAACAAGGTTATTCTGTTTGGAAAATGAGGATACTGGTAGTAAATTCATAATTCTGAATGCCCTTTCGGTCTCTTCTTCTTTCTAGCTACTTAGCCTTTCCAATTCCTTGCCACTAACACAATTATATCCACCTATTTTTTTATTATCTTATTACATCTACCTACCTGCATTATTTCTTCCCTTCACCAGACCAAACACAGCATGAAAACCTCTGTTAGAGCATGGATATTTATCTGTTTTACATCAGAGCCAAAATAGAGTCTATTCTCATTATTCCTAGTAGTTGTATTCTATAAATTCAGCATGAAAACTGATTTAGCAAATATTGAACTATTGCTTTTAGGAGAAATATAGGGTTAGGCTCCTGTGAGCCTCTGGTCACAATATTTTTGTCACCCGATTGATACATAACCTTGTTTTGATGTATGTTTCTATGTAAAGACACCTTATATAATTCATTAACATGGAGCTCACAGCCAACAGCACTATAACTCATGCCTGAAGGAAGCTTATCTAACCCATATATTTTCTCCATCACAGCTTTCTTGTGCTTAGAACAGCAGACAGCACACAGTACGATGCTTGGGAACCATTTTAAACAGTGAAATCACCAGTAAAAAGCACAGCAATTAAAAACATGGCACTAAATAGACTGTGAAGAGGATGCTCATTTACAGAATGAGAACTGAAACAAGAAGGCAGAAGTCACTTAGTTCAGCCTCCACAGAGCACATGTACATTAGGTGACTCAAATTTTTTACCATTCTGTGAATGTCTGCAGATGTGTCACAAGTCTTGATTTTAAGGTTGCAAATATATTTTGGTGAGTAGGTGAATTCACACATAGAAAATCCCATGAATAATGAGGATGGACTGTATATGCATTTAACTTTGTATACATTGATTGAGATGGAGTGTGACGGACCAGATTTACCCTCTCATCTGTAACAACTAAAAAAAGAGACAAAATATGGGCAAGGATTTTCACAATGTTGAACATCAGACAATGAAGGACAGTGACCTTTGAAAGAAGGCAAACAAGTGATACAAGCTTTATGACTGTCTCACGTTACTACCTGGGGAAAGGGTTCCGAAATGTGGTACAGAGAGAGGAAACCCAGAAAGTGCCCAGCAGTCTCTAAGAACTGAGGACCTTGGAGTCTTGCCATGCCCAGGTAGCAGGGTACACAGGCAAAGTACCGAGAGGATAGAGCCAGCACAGGGAGAGAACCCCAAAGACCTGCAGAGGGTGCCCCTAGAGTATTCAGCTACATGGTAATCAGCATATGGGTGAGAGAAAACTACCTAAAATGGGAAGAACTACTAAAATGTTTACAGGGAACAGCCCTTGGAGCTCACGCAGAGCCAGGAATAGTATTCGTTTCCTCCTGCTAGAGTGCAAACCTTAGATTTCACGGAACATGGGGTAAATGATTCAGAAGGAATTTGAGAATAATTTACTCCTAGACCAAATGTCACAATGGTCCTGATTAACAAAGTTTAAAAAGAAAACCTAAAATGTCTGTTTTTTAAATAACTTAATCACATTCCAGAACAAAGTTCTAAAATATTTATAGGAATACAAAAATGTCCAGCAATCAACATGACAACAT
>VBSM01002608.1:164877025-164906558 GCA_008086735.1 Cheirogaleus medius
TACCAGGACTAATAAGTGATTTAGCACTGTTGCAGAATATCAGGTCAGTATGTAAAAATCAATTGTATTTCTATATATTAGCAACAAAAATTAGAAATTGACATGACAAAACTGATATCATTGACAATAGTATAAAAATATGAAATACTGTGGGATAAATCTGATAAAATACATGTAAGACCTGTACACTGAAAATAACAAAACATTGCTAAGAAAAATTAAAGAAGACATAAATAAGTGGAGAGATACACAACATTTATGGATGGGAAAATTCAGTGTTGTTAAGATATCAGTTTTTCTCAAATCGATCTCAAGACAGATTCTATTATAATCCCAGCAGGCACTTTATATAGAAACTGACAACCTGATTCTAAAATTCATATGAAAGTGCAAAGGTCTAGAAAAGCCAAAATAACTGAAAAGGAAGAACAAAGTTGTAGAATTTACCCTACCTGACTTCAAGAATTACTCTAATGCTCAGTAATCAAGGCGGTGTACAGTGGAGTCAAGATAGACAAATAGATCAATGGAACAGAAAAGGGAGTTCAGATATAAACCCACACATATATGGTCAGTTCCCCCTCAATAAATTTGCAATAGCAATTCAGTGGAGAAAGAATATCTTTTTTAAAAAAAGAAACGGTTCTGGAACAAATTGTACATCTGTGTGCAAAAAATCAAATTTTAACACTACCATATACCATATAAAAAACTAACTCAAGCTATATCATAGACATAAATGCGAAACCTAAAATCATAAAACTTCTCTAAGACTACATGGGAAAATCTCTGTGATTTTGGGTTAGGCCAGCAGTTCTCTACCAGAGGCAATTTTGTCTCTCCTACCAGGAGACATTTGACAATATCTGGAGATATGTTTGGTTATTTCAACTGGTGTAGGCATTGCTACTGTCATCTAGCGGGTAGAAGGCAAATATGTTGCCAAATATCTGTCGGTGCACAGGAGAGCCAATCCCTTGTCCCCCTCACACCTACCCACAACAAAGAGTTATCCAGTTCAGAACATTAATAGTGCTAAGGTTGGGAAATCTTGGGTTAAGCAAATGTTTTTAAAATACAATACCAAGATCATGGTCCATAAAAGAAAAATTTGATAAATTTTATTTTATCAAAATTAAGAAATTTTACTTTTGAAAGACACTGTTAAGAGAATGAAAGTCAAGCCATAGACTGAAAAATCATTTGTAAATTATATCTGATAAAAAATAACTTGTATCTGGAATATATTAATATTTATATAGACACACACATACACACATGCATACATACACACATATATATATATACACACATATTACAGTGGCATTTCAAAATGCTGCAGTAATAAACAAGCCAATAAAAATATGAGCAAACATTTGAATAAACATTTAAACAAAGAAGACATATGGATAGCAAATAAGCACACAAAAAGATTTTCAACATTGTTAGGTATTATGTAAATGCAAATTAAAACCACTGTGAGACATTACTGCACACCTATTCGAAAGTCTAAAAGACTGACAATACTAGGTGTTTTTAGAGATATGGCACAACTGGAAATCTCGTATATTTCTAATGAGTGTGTAAAATTTTGTTCAACATTTTGGAAAACAGTTTGAAAATTTCTTCAGAAGTTAAACTTACATCTATCAGATGAACCAGCCATTTTATTTCTAGGTGTTTACCCAAGAGAAATAAAAGCAAGTGTCCAAATAAAGACTTGTAGACAAATGGCAACATTATTTGGAATAACTAAAAACTGGAAACAACCTAAATGCTCATTAACAGGTGAATTAATAAACAAATTGTAATATATACATAAAATGGGATACTACTCAGCAATAAAAATGAATGAACTATCAGTACATGCAACAACATAGGTATATCTCAAAATAATTATGCTGAGTGAAAGAAACCAGACATTAAAAACTACGTACTATAGAATTTCATTTATGTAACATTTTAGAAAATGCAAACTAATCTGTAGTGGCAGAAAGCAGACTAATATTTGACTGGGAATGGGAGATTCCAGGAGGGTCAAAGGAAAAGACTATGTTGGGGTATGAAGAAACTTGCTGGATTATGGATATGTTCATTGTATTGCAGTGATTGGTTCAAGAGTGTATGTGTCAAAATGTATCAAATTACACACTTTAAATATGTACAATTTGTATGTAAGCTTTACCCAATAAAGTGGTTTTTAAAAACTGAGCTCAATGAACAAATAAATGGTACATAAACATTTATTTATAAGTGAATAAATAAACATTTATTGAATACCTTTTACAATGAATGGCTCTAGGCTTATATTAATAATAAACGAATGAAATATTCACCTGTTATAAAATGCTCAGTTTTGTCAGGAAAAGAACATAATAAGAAAAGCAAAATAGTAACTAAACTTAGATGAAAACCTGGAATATACTTAAGTATCAAATATACTTAACTCAATATTTAGTATATTCTGGTTGCCGATCTAGGTGCTTTAAATAAATTGTCTTGTCTTAACGACAAGTCTTTGAGGTAGGCACTTCCATTATTCTCATTTTATAGGTGAGAGAACCCTGGGTAGCCTGTATTGAAAAATCCACATAGATATCTTTTTACGATTTATAAGCAAATATATTAATTACTAAGCAGTCTAAGTGCTATAATGAGGTACTTATGGAAAATTAACATCTTTTGGAGTACAGAAGAGGAAGTAATAATTCTGATTGGTGGCGTTCAGGGTAGCTTCAAAAGAAGATGACATTTGGTCTGGTCTTTGAAGAATTTGCCTTCAATTCTGCCTTTTCTATTAGAAGCCAGGCCTTTGAAAGGCAAAGGTTTACTGTCTCTTACCCACTTATTAAAAATTAAAATTTAATTGAGATAATTATAGATTCCCATGCAATTGTAAGAAATAAAACAGGAAAAAAATTAAAAACAAAGACATAAAACAGAGAGA
The DNA here is from genome assembly GCA_008086735.1 of Cheirogaleus medius. Taxonomy (NCBI): domain Eukaryota; kingdom Metazoa; phylum Chordata; class Mammalia; order Primates; family Cheirogaleidae; genus Cheirogaleus; species Cheirogaleus medius. The sequence continues at coordinate 164,879,973 of VBSM01002608.1, forward strand.
TCCCTTATATGGGTTTCTCAGTTTTCCTCAATGGTGATATTTTGCAAAATTATAGTTTTGTATCAGAACCAGGAAATTGACATTGATGCAATCCACTAATATTACCCTGATTTTCCCATTTCTACTTGTACTCGTATGTGTGTATCTGGTTTTACATAATTTTGTCACCTGTGTAGGTTTGGATCCACCATAACAGTCAAGGTACTGAACACCTACAACAACACAAATGTTTTTCCATGTTGTCTTTTCACAACCGCACTCACCTCCCACCCCACGCCGCTACAGACCCTAACCCCTGGTAACTGCTTAACTGTCCATTTCTAAAATTTCATCATTTCCAAAATGTTATATAAACAAAATCATACACTATGTAACCTTTTGAGATTCGCTTTTCGCCCCTCAGAGTAATTCCCCAGAGCTTCAGTCAGGGTACTGCATACATCAATATCATATTCCTTTTTATTGTTCAGTATAATATTCCATGATGTGTATGCTATAGTTTTTTTTATTTTTAACACCTGTTAAAGGACATTTGGACTAATTACGTTTTTTTGGCTACTACAAATATAGTTGATAGCAACTATATTTGTGTATAGGTTTTTGGGAGGACATCTGATTTCTCTAGGATAATGACCAAAGGTACAATTGCTGGATCATACATTATTTTATATTGTATTTCAAGAGACTGCAAACAGTTTTCCAGCATGGCAATGCCAGTTTGCATTCCAATTGGCTATTTATGAGTAATCCAGTGTATCCACATTTTGACCATCATGGATGTTGGCACTGTTTTTTATTTTAGCCATTCTGACAGGGGTGCGGTGACATTTTACTGCAGTTTTAATGCTCATTTCCCTGATGGCTGATGATGTTGAACATCTTTTCATATTTGTCATCTGGATATCCTCTTCAGTGTTCATGTCTTTTGCCCATTTTCTAATTGGATTTTTTTAATACTATTGAGTTTTGAGAGTTCTTTATATATTTAGATTTTAGTCTTTTGTCAGACATGTGGTTTGCAAATATTTCCCCCACTCTGTAGCTTGTCTTTTCATGGCCTTTATATGACTTTTCACAGAGCAAAAGTTTGAACGCTTGACAAGACCCAATTTATCAGTCTTTCCTTTTATGCATCATGTTTTTGGTGTCAAGCCTAACAACTCTTTCCCTAGTCCTGGATCCAAAAGATTTTTCTTGATGTTCTTTTCTAAAGGTGATATAGCTTTACATTTTACATTTAAGTCTACAATCCACTTTTGGTGTTTTTTTGTGTGTGTAAGATGAGAAAATTCCTTCAGTTAATTGGTTTTGCAACTTCATCAAAAATCAGTTAAGCATATTTATGTGAGTCAATTGACAAGATCGTGCAATTGTTCTTCTTCACCTTGTTGATATGGTAGAATAAATTCCACTTAGTTATGGTGTGTATTTGTTTTAAAACATTATTGAATCTGGTTTTTAATATTTGTTGAGGATTTTTGCATTGAAGTTCATAAAAATATTGTAGCCTCTTTTTTTTTTGGTAGTGTCTTTATATAATTTTGATATCAGGACAATAGGGGCCTCATAAAATAAGTTGGGAAGTATTTTCTCCTCTTCTATTTTCTGGAAAAGATTGTATAGAATTGGTGTTACAACATACATACAGGACTCATACAAATCGGCTGGTTTTAATATTTTTACCACATTGTGAGGGAAGTGTGTAAACCTCACTTCCACTTAGGTCCCTTATTGTCCACATTTTAAAATATTGTCTAGATAGTTTTATTATATTTTGTTCCAATAATCAAATGAGAGTTGTAAAACTTGTGAGTAAAAGGATAGTCTACTACACTTAACCGTATTTATGATCTTATTCCCTCTTCCTTCCTAATGTTCTATGGTTCTTTATCTTTTTCTGTCTTTTTGAAGAACTTCCTTTAGCCAGTCTTTAAGAGTGAATCTGCTAGTGACAAGATTTTTTAGTTTTCCTTCATCTGAGAGTGTTTATATTTCTACTTCCTTCCTGAAGGATAGTTTCTCCAGACACAGAAGTCATGTTGACAGTTTTCTTTTTTTCCCTCAGCACTTGAAAAATATTGTGTCCCTTCCTCCTGGCCTCTATGGTTCCAGATGAGAAATTCAATGTCATTTGAACTGCTGTGCCCCTATTGGTAATGTTTTATTTATCTGCTTTCAAGACTCATTTTTGGCTTTAGTTTTCAAAGATGTAATTATATCTTCATATGGATTTCTTTGAGTTTATTCCGTTAGGTGTTAGTTCAGCTTCTCGAATGTATTAGGAGTGTGACTTTACCAAATTGGGAACATTTTTAGCCATTATTTCTTCTCTTTTCCAGTTTCCTTCCCTGCCCCACTCATGCCCATTTTATATTCTCTTTTTCTTGCCCACATCTTACCACCCAGTGCGATGTTTTATACACAGTGAATGCTCAATTGTTACTTCACTTGAATTGCTCAGCTAGTTGTTCACTCACTCATCAAGGGTGTTGGTGGAGATGGTTGTGCTTTTACTCCACGTAGGCAGGTTTGTCTAGACATCTGTATACCAGGGATAAACCTCGCAAAGGCTGGTAGATAAAAAGCATGAATTCTTTCTGTGGGAAGAGTCTACCTTTACTCGAGTTGGAGATTGGCATCTATATAACATCCTATTCTGTTGAGATGATTTTGTTTCTATCACGCAGTCTCTTTTCTTAGAAACAAGCAAGAAAAATCATTGCCTTTCCTTCTTGGACCTTTGTAAAAGAAGTCCAAAAGATTTCAGATTGAAGTTTTGAGCTTTCACATTGCAAAGCAGGCTATGCGGGTGATATGCAAGGAATCCCAAAATGGGTGACTATTTTATCTCCTACCATAGAGGCTGGCTTGAAAGTAAATGTTACTTAATTTTGGTTGATAGGATTACAGAATCTCAGAACTAGATAAGACCTCAGAGAACAGTTGCTCCAAAACCTCTTACCTTACCAGTGCAGAAAATGAGACTTATTTAAAGTAATGGTTTGTCTACAACCACAAAGAAGTTAGCAGCAAGTGAGTAGTGCAACATAGTGGTTAAGTGTTTGTGCCCTGATTCAGAGAGCCCTGCATTGGAAACCTGGCTTTGTCATTTTCTGGCTATATGATCTTGGACCCATGTCCTTTACTTTGTCTAATTTTCTTTCTTCAGCAGTGTTGTGGGGACTCAGTAAAATAATCCATGTCAGGGCCTGGCAGATAGTAAGAGCTCAGTAAATGTAATTGCCACCATTCCAGGGATGACCCAGCTTCAGCTTAGAAACTTTCCTGCTCCATTATGGCAAACTTCTATTAGGTCCAGTTTCTAGTTTCATTCATTTATTCATTAAACATTTGCTAAGTACCTGCTGTGTACAGCAGCACTGGAGATGCAAAGATGAATAAAAAGTCCTGTTTATCTTCATCGAGCCTATTCTCTCATGGGGGGATGTTCCCCATAAACAAATGGGTTGGCACAGAGGTCCACACAAGGCTCAGGGGCCAGGGGAGAGAATGTGTCTCTCCCATCTTGGGAAATTACTGTCAGGATCATTTTATTTTTATCTGTCTACTATAAGATGTTTGAGCTTGCATGTATTGGCCATAAGTAATGAATGACTGCAAGGTAATTAGTTGGCCCAATAGTTTTCAGAAATTAAAATTTCTAATTCATTAAAAAGTTTTTATCAGTATATGGCCTGGATACCCCCAAGAGATCGGGGGTTTTGAATTTGGAGAGACTTCTTGTTCTGAGGCTCCAGCTATCTGCCTTGGCTGAATAGTTAGGTTGAGCCTCATTTTACATCAAGTTTAGTCCTTAGCAAGGTGGCTAGGAGTTCATTCAGAATCCGTATGCAGTTTCATTATCAGATTGAATGTAGAAAACCCAGTTTTAAGAACAAGTTCTAATTAACAAATGATTAGCTTAGAAAGCGGAAATATGTGTTGTAAGAAAAATGCAGAGTACTGGGGAAGAAGAGGGGATGTAGAGATTGATTTTATTTATTAACTCAGGACCACAGAAGGCTGGATGGCGATTAGGATGGACAAAGACGCTACCGTTTTGTTAGTGGCAGGCAGGTCGCAGGGACAGCATACAGCCTGGCTTGGTGGGGAGGTGAAGGAGGAAGGGGCAGACTAGCTTGGAGTAAAATCATTAGGGCCATGAATATTATGCCACAGAGGGCTGACTTTGGACTTCATGCTCCAGGGGTTGGAGAATGGGCACTCTTATCGGTGTGAATTGCAAGAGCAAGCTTTCAATTACTATTAGTGTCAATTAATTCTCTGCTCTTTGCATCTCTCCATTTGAGAGTATGGGGTATGAAACATATTTAAACAATGCCAGGTTTCTCTTGCCACAGCAGCCCTTAGACACAGATCCTTAACAAGAGAGTACTTTATAAAAGTATCCTCAGAGAGGTCTTATGGACATATAATGAGGGGCCTCGATCTGATTATGGCTCTCAGGAATGTCATCTAAAGCACCTTGCTCTATACCTCATGTTGACTGATGACCATTTTGACCTGGCTGCTGTGGCCTTGTCTTTGGCTTGAATAATGATGTCCTCTGCCATTTTCAGGAAAAGAAATGACCAGGAACTGCCATGCTGTGTTAGATTTGTTTTCCCTGTAGAGTCTTTTGAGTAGCCCAGGTGGGAAATGAATAGTCTCTGTTGAGATCCTTTATCTAGTTTAGGCTGAAGTCCAGGCATGAAACAGTCATTACAAGAGGAAAATAGAGTAGTCACTTTTCAGGATTAACTGGTTCTGGGCTCTATTTGCGTAAGCAAATTAATGAGCTGGAAAGTCTCATTTTTACAAGTGCTAAATTGTAAAGACACTACAGGGACAGACACTTCAATGTTATTGATGTGTGTTCAAATGAGAAAAGGAAATCTCATAGAATACCAAGGAAGCCTTCTAATTTAAAATATCTCTTGTCACTGTTAGTGACATCATTTCAATCCAAGCAGAGAAGGAAATGACTGAGAATACTTTTCATTTTGTTTGCGGCAGATTTTCCAACATGCATGTATAATGCCAAGTTACCAACTAGGAAAAGTATCTTATGAAATCGTTCTGTTCAAGATGGCTAAATTGCAATCTTAATGTAGAATCCTCTCTCTCTAGCTCCCTCAGCATCCTCCCTTCTCTCCCTGTCTCTCGTTCTTTCTTCCGTCTTTCCCTTTCTCCTTTTCTTCTGCAAACATTTACTGAGCACCTATAATGTGTCAACCACAATTAGTGACCAAATTAGTGACAAGTTCTATTCTTAAGGAACTCCCAGTCTATTGAAGGAAATAGATGCATAAAACATACAAGCAGATCATCACAGAGCAACGCATGAAGATCTGATGCCCATTATCTTCAGCCCAAAGGCCTTTCCCTGAGTTATTTGGTTGGGGGAGGGGGTGGGAGTGAGTGTTCTAACTTATTCTTTGAAGACATCCAGAAGCCTAAAGCAATGTTGTTCATCCTCTGGTAAATGTTTGATGAAAGCAAGCTTTCTGAAGGCCTAACTAGCCATTCTTCCAAAATGCATGGCTAATTTGATAATTCAAAAGAGCAAGTGATTACCAACTCTTTACATCTGACTTTTTAAAGACTTTTTATGCTTAGGTTTGCATCTGGCAGTGCCATCCTAGAAAGTCTGAGCTCTTTAAATCAAATGAAGGCCAGATTTAGAAGAGATTCGGCAAGATCTCCTCTTGCAGAGTTTCATTTCCTGCAGGAATGCAGAGTTTCAACTTCCAGATTGAATGAATGCACAGTCCGGGCTAAGTTCCGTTGCATGGATAGCAATTACATGATTAAGAGTTTTGGTTTTAAAAGACATTCTGTGTGTTTAATTTGTACAGGCCCATAGATTATACTAATTTCAAAAATTGTTTTTCATATTACATTTAAGTTTCAAACCCATTCGGTTCTCACGCTCAGGAGGAAGCTACACTTATCCCCACTTTACTGCCAAGGTCTCTGAGGTATGAGGAGGTTAAATGATTATGTGAACACAGCTCTTTAATAGTAGGTCACTAAGTCTGAGTATGAAGAAATTACAAGTCTCCTTTGTCCAGTTCTGCTAAACTCCTGATCACATGTGGAGCAGGAAAATGAGGGGACTGAAGGGGGTTAAGTTTGGGAGTCACAGTGACCAGCACCTGGCAGGTTAAGGGTCAGCTAGTGACATGGTGACAAAGAAATGGGCCCTTCTGTCCACGTAAGAGTTATATGGTCTAGATATCAAACAACAAACAAAAACTCCCACAATGCTGTAGAATTTATTCTTTCAGTCATACAACAAATATTTTTTGAAATCCTACCATATGCAAGAAACTCTTGTAGGTGCTGGGCGTATAGCAATGAACAAAAAAGACAAAAACTTGCTTTGATCAGATTGTAGTCCAGAATTGGGAATCAGAAAGCAAACAAATAAAGAGAACACATAGCGTGTAAGATGGAGACAAGTTCTGTGTCTATTTTTTCTATCATGCAATGTTGTAAGACTTTGGTTGACTGGTGTCTTCTGTCTCTCCAAAATTTCTTTATGCATGAAATAGTATTTACATCATTTAAACACAGATGGGGGCTATGGAGTTTCTTTCTTCCCTTGGTTATTTGCTTGCATTGGTACTTCCCTTGCTCCAAGGAGAACTAGCGCACACGTAGGCTGTCAAGAAACCCTTCTCAGAGCATGCTCCATACACGGCACCTCTCTTCAAGTCTGAAGCAGTCAACACTGTTGGTTCTGCAGGATAGGAAAATTTACACATGGTAAATACTATTGATTTTCCTGGCCTGGGGATTAATTTAGAAAGAAGAATCTGTTATTAGTATGAAGGTGATGTGCGATGATGGAGAAAGGAAGGAGCAGGAATCGATACCTGAGAGCCACCAATAATGTACTACCGTCACTATCATTTTGACAGGTTTACAATCAAATGCTATTGATTTTTCATCAGCCTTTTTTCAGTTGGCCTCAGAAGGTGAGGTTTCTGGGTTTTGAAAAATAAAGGGTTTTATAACAGATATTTTTGCTCTAGCTTTTGCACACAGGAGAGAGGCTTGAGATCTGCTGAGTCAGCCTTCAACTTCTGTTTACTTTTGTGCATTGCAGCTTTGGCTGGTGGTTAGGAAAGGAATTGGTACAGCGGGTGGCATCTGTGTGGGCCTAAGGAAGGCATCTTTGATGAAAGGAACAGTGTTGCTTAGAGAATGGGACTTTCCCAAAGCAACAGCGTATGAGCAGAGACGAGGCTAGAAGATACTCAGGATGACCTGAGGACTTTGGAGTGGAAGTGGGACTCCAATGACTCAATCTCTAAGCACCTGCCATGCACTGATGCCTTACCTGTGTCATATCATTTATGTCTCATAATCTCCAAATTACAGACAAAGAATTGAAATTCACAGAGTTCAAATAACTTTTTCTTGGTTGCACATCTGGAAAATACAGTTGAGATTTTATTTCAGTACTATTTGAAATCATTTCCAATTTTCCCCTTGATGTTTTAGTTCATTCGTCCATTCATTCACTCTCAGTGATGGGTGCTGAGTTGCCTGGCATACCAATTTGAGGGACTTGGATGAATCAGCCTTGAAACACATTGGCCTTTTTCCCAAAGTGGCCCATAACTCTCCTTCCTTATCCCTGATCTTAATGATTTATATTTGCCGTTCCTACTATAGGTGGTAGGTGCCTTGCTCTATCCATACCAGTGGATGATGGTGGTTCTTGATCTTGATCAGCAAATACATGTAACAACAATGCTGGCAACAAAATCCATGGATTTGTCCTGCGTTCATTCCTACTAGCACAAATGGGCATTTCCTGCCCACTTGGACATTCCTTTTTTTATTTTTCCTTGTAAATATAAGTGTGCATTTTGAAACAAATTGTTCTATTTAAACACTTTCCTGTACTGGTGGCCTTTTCAGAATTCAAATTTGGATAGCTTGTTAGTGCTCAAAAATAACTAGGAGAACCCAGATCCTAGGCCCTGCCATGAATGTACTATTTCTACGTTGTAGGACTGAAGAACACTGAACTTAGATTCCGGGGAATGAGTTGAATGACTTCTAATCTTGTTTTCTACACTTCTTCCTATATTTATTCACCTTTCTGAATCTCAGATGAGAAGGTCACATAAAATGTTTTTAAGAATTCACACATAAGCATGATAAAAATAATCTAGGTCTACCTACCACATATAAAGGAAGAGCCTGCCAGGTTCAGGAAAGACATTGATGACAGGTGTGATATTAAGCAACTCAGTGTTTATTTAACTTACTGCCTACCAGCAGATAAGCAAGAACAGGAGCTGAAAGTTTAAGAAAAGTTGTGCAATGAAATGTTATAATTGAGAAAATTCTATTCATTTACTTTTTTCTCCCCCATGGGTGCTGGGGAAAGACTTTGTGGGTGTATTTATAGAATAGAGTATGATAATATGTGTATAGTAGCTAGTTTATTGCTTGCCATACAGCAGGGTCTCCCTTAGGGTTATCTCATTTGATTCTAGTGGCAGTTCATCACTGTTTAGCTCTAAATTCCTCAGGAACATAGTTTGAGAACCAATGGATTAGGGGCATCTTTAGTTCTCTGCCAGAACTGACATTCTCTGACTCATGGATTGGTTCTCTCTAGGGAAATAAACCAAGACTCCTGGGAGTTGGGAGTAGGGCTGGGAGTGAGGGTGGATCTGAAGATGTGAGTGGAGCACACTGAGTGTGCAACTGTCGTGATTGTACCCGTCAAGACCTTGCCTCAGCCCATTGCTTATGTGAACATAATTCCCTCTGACACTCCAAATTCTGTGATGTCTGCTGGTTATATGCAATGCCATCTGTCAGCTCTGTAGCTGGGCCCTTAATCTGTGTGAGATTACTTAAAGAGAAAAAAAAATAAGAAGAAACCCAGCAACTTTGCAGTGAAATAAACCCAGATGTATGCCACTGGACAGGCATCTTGCTAGCACTGGAATGATAAAAAGTTGAAGATTAGCAGACTTCTTAGCCTCTAGGCAGCATAACATAATGGCAGATACTCATGTGAATATATGTACGTATACTTAAGGCCACACGGGATAATAAAACTAATGCAGGCACAAAATGGACAGGGAAGGATATGCTTATTTTGACACAGGGGGAGCAGTGGTGTCTTCCCAGGTTGAAGCTCCAATGGCCATTTCTGACCGTGTCTTCTTTGTCCCTAGAAGGTTGTGGATGTGTGTGTTGAGATGGCGACTGCTCGGGCTGGCCTGCCTGTGTGCCATTAGCAGACTCTCCCACCAACCCAGGCGGGACACACAACGCAAGTGGGAAATTAACCTGTGTCACATGGAGCTCCTGATGCTTCGGGGTGTCACCACAGTGTAACCTGGACTCTGCTAACTGGCACAGCCAGAAATTGTCTCTGTTTGCTCTCAGCTCCTATTTCTCCACCTCCCTTTCTTCAACCTTCAGTGATCTAGATCTTGCTGTCTTTATTCCTTAGAAATGTCTTACAGAAAGGATACCAAGGATCTCCTATTTCCCAGATTATGGACAGTTTTTCAAAAATTATCCTATTTGAATTCTCTGTGGTATTTGATTCTGTAAACCAATACCTTATTAGAATATTTTTTCCCCTTGTCCTCTGTGACACTGCACTTTATGACGTATTTTGAAGTAAAGAGTAGGGAATAAATCCTGGAATGTTTTCCTGTTAATATGAACAATATTTATAAATTGTTACATACTCTCCAATATTTTCTGAAATCAGTAGATAGTTGTTACATAGCTGTATTGACTGAGTCAAATTGTTAGGACCCAACTATTAATATCTCTGGTATTAGGTGGCAAGAACTTTTATAAGATTCTAAAAAGGTTAAATTAAAAACTTAAGCTAATCCACACTAATAGCTAATTTCAAAATGGTCATATTTATTCTTTATTAATATTAAATTATTTTATAATGATTATGCATTATTTTAAAGGTAACAAAACAATTTCTTTTATTACTATCATATTTATCACCTCATTTATTACATTTATAAAGTCAGTAGATCTACCAATATTTTATCGTACAAAAGAAGGAAGAGTCAGAGAAGTAGAGAATGATTTTGTCATTGTGAAAACCCCCCCAGATATAGGGAAGCTGAGTTGGAAAAAATTAGCCTGCACCTATAAAAATATCTTAAATAAAATGTTGCCATTCTCTCAAATAGAACAAATACCAAAAAGAAGACACAGGAATATGATATATTAATATTTACATGTTACAAGAGAAAGTCTTGATTTTTTAGAAACCCAATCCCTTTATTTCTAGTCACTTCATTTCCCACTTGCCAGGCTTCCCCAGTGCACACGTATGTACAGCAGCTGAACCCGTGCAGTCCCCAAACCCAAAGAAAAACAATATTTCAGCCAAATATCCAATCTGGTCTGGTAGCTGTTTGATATATGCACATGTGAAAACATGAAACCTGTCAACTACATATGTATTTTAATTCCTTTTTAATGCTTATTTTAAAATTTGTGTTTTTAACATACATTTTAAAATACCTTTTACTCTGTTTAGCTGGGTCTGCTCACTGGAGTTTTCGAAGAGCTGCTTCTCCCTTGGTAAGAAACTCCAGGTTGTGAATGCGAGGAACACCCCCACTGCCTTCTCCACGCTTACCAACTCAGATCTTGAATCTTTGGATTTGACTCATTTGGTATTCTAATCCTCTGTCTCCATCCCATCAATTCCCTTCACAATTGATCTCTGTCCATCTACAATTTCGATCTTCCTTTCACTCTTCCATACGAGTCTGTATGTGCCTCTATCTCTTTTTGGCTCTTGCTGACAGCCCTCGGAGAAATGCGCCCTGTCTGTGTGCCAGCAGCCAGCCAGGAACTGGCCGCATGGAACACAGTGACAGAGTGAGGCTGAGGATGTAGCTGAGATCTCACAGGCACCGCAGCTGGCCTAGCAATCTTTAGCCCAAAACCCAGGCATCTGATAAATGCTGTCTGTCCCTTTGGAGTCAAAGGTTCTGGCTGAGAACCTCACCTGAGAGGACCCTGCGCTATCAGTAAAGGAGAGCAATCAGGGCTGTCACTTTGCCCGTGAGCCTGCAGCCAGAGCACGTAGCAGGGAGGAGCAGTGGCCAGGAAACCAGAGCTGCTGCTGCTGCCAGGGCTGCCTGGCCTGACGTCTGGGATCTTAGATCATCAGCACTGTAGCTGATGGCTGAACTTCCAAGTATGTGATGGTGTGTGTTTCCTCCTGTGTAGACATGTATGCGTACACTGGGTGACTGTGCATATGTGTGTATATGTGTGAGCATGCACAAACATACTTCCGCATGGGCAGGTATGGGCATATGTGTGCAGATGTGAGTGTATATCTGTACATGTTTGGGGGAAAGTATTGTATATCCTGAGAGTCAGCACTCCGTAAATATTTGTGGGGTGAATAAATTATTCCATTTATTTAATTTCATAAATATGAATGGAATAGTTTAATGATAATTAGAATCATCATAACTAAGAATAATGTAAAAAAGAAAAAAAAGACTTCCTCTAGAATATTTGTGAAAAGAGGGGTTTGCCCAAATATTGGCTCAGGAGTTGTCCATGAGGTAACTGCTTTGTAAGAAATTTAAATCCACCCTTGTTGGTGCAACTTTGGGCCTATGCTCACTTCATTACCTAGAATGCTGGGCCATTGCTTTCTTTCCGTTAGACATTGCTACCACACTGACCTCGTTAGAGACATTTAATGTAGAGTGCCACCTTTCCCTTACTGCCTGTATAGTTCTAATATGAATCTGTTGTGCAAAGACTTTTCACTGTCACAAAAATGTACAGAAGTATACATTTCTCAAAGCTCAAGTTGCTCTATGCAAACCAATACCGTGTGGAACTTCTGTAGAAGAGTTCAGGGTAGGTGTCTGCAGTATGAAGTAAATGTACATACCCTAGTCCTTCTTGGGGTTTTCCAATCTCATGTGGATAAATTTGGACTGAACCCACCTTGCCCACAACATATGCACACATCACTCCTAGGATAGGTAATAATTCTCATAGACAATTCAGTATAAATAAATATAAGAGAAAAACTTTCCTAAAATGATATGACCTACAAGGATGTTCCTGCCCCCAAGGGGGTAGTATTTACATTATGAAGCACTTTTTATTCCCTTTCTCCCTTTTCCTGTCACGCATTGGTCCATGACAAGGGACCCACTTAAGCATATGACATAGGATACATAATAGTGTCAATCAAGACAGCTCTCATTTATCTCCAATCGCGTTCAATTAGCTATGCAAATACCAGGAGCATACTTTCAGTTTATGGTTTTATCCTTTTCTTGCACCAGATCAAACTCTTAGTATGGGCTTCCTTCTTCACTGTTTTTTGGGAGAGGGAAAGGAAGAGTGTGAAGATGCATTTCCCCATCTGCTGGGAGCAGTGGGGAGCAGGAACACTCTTCCCATTATAATTGTAAAGATTCTTAATTCATATAATAACTTACCATTTACACGTAACTTTTACAACCCTGTATACCTGAAAAAATAAAACCTTTTTAAAACAAAGTGGTTTCACATACGTTGGCTCCCGTGATTAATTATCTGGGACTTACACAGCAGGGGCAACTCTCTCCCCAACAGAGCACAAGAAGATTCATCTAAGGCCCTTGGAGTGGGTCTTGTGGGGCAGATAGTTGAGGGGTGACTGCCTTTCCCATCCACTTCTGAGGACAGTCACATAATTTCTTATCAAGTTGCCTGTCCCTTTATTGGCAATTTTGACTTGACCTTATGGCTGTGCCTCTCAATTACCTCAAATCTATACACCGTTAAGATGCTAATAGGGAGAAGAAAAGTCATTACCTGAAGAGACAATCTCCAGCCATCTCTCCGTGTTGTTCTGTGCCGTGGTGTCCCTTGCTCTCCTCCTGAGCTGTAGGGAAGCAAAGAGATCTAGCTGCCCTTATTGTACTTCTTAGATGGTCACTGGGTACATACATAAAAGAAAGCGTTTCCCACACTAAAAGACTTTAAAAAAAAATATTTAGATCATCTAGGTTACCTTTTACGTGACTCCATTATGTAAAACAGCATTGATGTGGCACAGTACGGAGAGGGCTGTGGCAAGTCAGATACACAGGGAGCAGAAATGGGAAGGTTTTTATGAGCTTTATAAATTTTGTACCTTTATACATTTAATAAAGAGCTGTGTCTAAATTATGAGAATGTTCTTGAGAATGAGGCATGGGTTTTTAGAACCTTTAGTGTCTGAGGATATATTAACTGCAAAATAATAACTTGACTGGAACTTCTTTGAGTGGGTAAGTAGTAAAAATGACAAGGGGCATTCAGAGATGTTTTCATTGTAGCCATTCATCATCTGAAACTTTAATACAGTCAGGATTTACTGAAAGAATAACATGCTCCTATATATTAAATGCTGGGAGTGTTACAACTTTGAATGTTCTTGGAAACTATCTATCCAATTACATATGTTTCTCCAGAAATTCAGCTGAGATTACTGGCATTGCACTTGATAGAAGTGATTTCTGACTATTCCTTTTGCAGATAATGACTTCTGTGTCTCCTTTTACTTTCTATTCAGTACATCTTATAGATTAGTTATAACCCTGGATCATGGCTGTGTGGGATTTTTCCGAGGGTAAATAAAGCTCCAATTGAGTGGCCCGTTGGAGAGGAAAATCATAAGCTTTTGTGTGGCCCATACCTCTGGATAACACTGCCGTGTGAACATTAGCTGAGGCCTTAAACAAATCATGGAGTAGTGAAAAGACCAATCAGTTTAAATTCAAAACAACAACAAAAAAGAAAACACAAGGCAAAACAACACATGGGCTTGAAACTTGGCACTGTCATTAATTTTGTAGCTTTGGCAAGTCATCTTCCTTCCTTGAGTTTCAGGGTCTTTAGTAGAAAATAAGGCAAATTCTGTCACTGCATCATTTGAAAATAATTAAAAGAATTGAATATGCAAGTGTTTTATGTATTATAAATTATTATATGGTTGCTAACTATACTCAAACAGTATTAATAGAGGTCTTTCTGAGTACCAAATAGTGTGTTAAGCACTGTATCAGAATAAAAAGATGAAAACAGATATAGTTTCTGCTTTCAAGGAGCTTACAGTCTATGATGATATTAATGGTTAGCATTGACAGGGCACTGTGTGCTTGAAACTGGGTGAAACATAGTTTAAAAAATAAATAAGAAGAAAAAGGAACCATATATAACAGGCTCTGGGTAGGCTAATTATAAAAGCCAAGTTTGCATCTAGACTAAAAGGCTCCTGGCCAACGTTGGTGGAAGCTAGAGGACGTGCAAAAAACATAGTATATGGAAGGACCACACTCCTTTCCCTAAGAAGGAGTCTCTAGCAAGGATGTGGAATTCCATTCCACCTGCCTGCGGGGAGGGATCCTGAAACCCTTACCACTGGCTGCTCATGTACATTTCAGAGCCCCACAGTGGCTACATCTAGGTCTGCCTGGATGCAGTCAAACCGTAGCATGGTAAGCGTAGCAAGGGTGACCTCAAGGGAGCATTCACATGGCTGGTCATGAGTTATGCAGCCTGCAGAACCCAGAGGCAAAGATGCCATGGTGGTGACTGTGGTCAGTGTTGTGCCTGGAAGCACGGAGCTTACAACAGCCTCTCACAAATAATTCCTCAACTAAGATTCTTTTGAAACTAGATTTTTCTATCTAGAAGTCACAGATGCTAGGATCGGGGTGAGATATCACTGAGATGGTGACTGAGTCAGTCTAATTTCCAAGGGAAAAATGTGTTTGGGGTGGGTATTATCATTTAATTTTTATCATAAACTATGTGTTAGGTACCATTATTATTCTCATTTTAAAGACCAGACCTAGATGCTTAGAGAAAGTTACATGAGGCACATATAGTGTCATATAGTTTGTGTGGCTGGGATTCCAACATGGGCATTGTTCTTAACCACCATATAAACACTTATAATATGAGGGCACCCAATCTGCTTTGGGAAGTTCTGTTGGAGAAGTCACTTTCTTAAACAAACATCAAAGAATGATGAGGCATTCTGCAGGAATGGGAATGGCCATCTCAGGGACAGGGACCCTCCTGGGCAAAGGCACTGAGACAGCAGCAAGCAGGTGGAGAACAAGATACGGTCAGCAGGACATCAAAGAGTGAGGCTTCCAGGGCATGACGGCCAAATTAGACAGGTCATGGTTTGTCATTTTAAGGAGTCTGTCCTCTACCCTATAGGAGATGGGGATTTGTCGGAGGTTTTTAAGTAGGGCAGTGACAAAATTGAATTTTAAATTTAGAAAGATGAGCCCCTAGGACAATAAAGGATTAAGACTTAGAGTAGGGAGACCCATGAGGCAGTTGAAGTACTGGAAGATAAATGAAGAGATGACTGATGATTTGTAATCTCCTCTTTCTTGACATTTACATAATGTTGTAGCCAGAAGGTAGTGGATATTGAATGTTTAAACAGAAACGCCTGAGCTGCTACATACAGGGAGGGTGCTAACAGCATAATACAGGAAGTGTGATGGATTTTGTTTTTGAACATTGGGAGATTCATTTTCAGTTTGGAATCAACCATGATGTTATTCTTCCTATCAGATAGAATGTGATTTTCCATTGCACTCTCCCATGTGGGCACACTCGTGTGTACACACACACACACACACAGCAAGACAGAACACGGTGTCAGTACACATAGAGACCCAAACCTCCACAGCCCCTCTGAAATAAGTAGATGTGTATCACCTTTCAAAGATCATATTTAAATAAATGTCTCTGATGACAATGTTACATTAAGTGTGAACTTGAAACAGCTTCATCTAGAAATAGAACTCCTTGGTATCATTATTAAATGCTTCCTCTTAAAGTGAAATCACAGTTCCAGTGTAAGTTATATGGGACAAGAATGGTATGTATCACGCAGAAGATCATCTGCAGGATCTGAACAATGAAAGGAAAGAACTTATTTTTTAGTTAAGGGTTTTCAACCTAAGTTAGGCGTATCGTTAAATTAATATTAAGGCCACAATATAATCTCTTCTAATTGGAAGCCTAAGCAACAGATATATCAAATAATGGGTTTGTTTTCATGAATGAACAATCATTTGAAAAATATACCATTGTTGTTAATTGAAAATGTCTGTAATGCTTAAAAATTACTTGTTAATAATGCTCATTGCAAGACCTGGGGAGAGTTCACTGACAATCCTAGACCAGCTTAGTAAATAGTTAATTTGCATACCTTGGAATGACCAATTCTACAAGAGCAAATGGCCATTACAGCGGTTTTCTAAAGGACTTATTCACCCAATACTTAGTCTACCAAAAATTCATCTTTATTAACCACTTAGAAAGTCTATAGCAATTATTCATGTTTTACCAAGGCTGGCCCCATGTTCTGTGCATTTTTTGCATTGTATTTTTGTAAATTTTGAATTTCATTTTCATTTATACATAGTATAAATTTCAAGTATTTTATAAATGAATGATTAGACTCTCTCTGCAAGCACATTTTAAATCCAATCTTCTGCCTTTCTTACTTCCTTCAGGGCACAGATTTGCTTTTTTGAGTGAGGGAGAAAACAGGGAGTTGTATACACCAGGATTTTGTGCTTGGGAATGACTTTGCACAGTTGACTTCACACACTCATTGTACTGGGCATGCAGCACTCAGACACATACGCACCCATGCCTTTGTAGACACAGAGGCTGTTCTTCATTCTTGGATAGTCTTTGCAGGTTATTCATGACGTGGAGTAAAGCAGCGCTGTATTTCTCATTGCAAAGGTCCTCCACTAATCAAGATAGGACACTACTTACTAACGTGTTGTGTCTCTATCACTATTTCCATTGCTATTGTACGAGTTATGAATCACTAAACAATAAAGAATGATTAAATCACTTCTGTATGGCCTATTTCTTATACACAGTCTATGGTACCACAATATATATTTTGTCAGCCTCACTAAGCAAATCCGGTCTGTGTAGATATCTGCTGGCTTGCGTGTGCATGTGTTTGTGTAAGTGTGTGTTTGTGTACTGACTCAGCAGGTTGTGATATGTGCAGATAAATGAGTAGAATATTCCCAATCTTGTTGCACTGCCTGGAAACCACACCTTTTCTCTCAATCATGAAAACAAGTCAGTAAATCAATGAAATCAAAATAAATGGCAGTAACCTGAATTGAAAATAATCTCAGTGAAAGAAAACTGCCGTCATGTATAAAATATTTAACATTTGTGACCTGCCTGACAGGTAAAATTCAAAATACATAAGAAATTATAATCCAAAATTATACTTAATAGTCTTTGCCATGATATGCTATGCTTTTAATAATTAGTTAATAGAAACTTTTTTAAGTAAATAAATAATTGAACAAATCAGTCATTTGATGAATCACTGAGCTAGTGATTGCTGGTGGATTAGTTGGTTTGGGGATTTTGCTAGATAATCTTTATAGCAGTGTCACCATGGTCTTGCCAGTAATGATTTACCAGGTTCATATGCATTTGTTGATAATAACTACTTGAAAGTATTTGAAGATGCCATGATTTGGAAATGTATGTGTTTTTCATGCAGGGAAAATAATTAAGAAACAAAAGGGAAAAGAAATAGCATCTACATTAGGAAAACAGAACTTATCCATAAATTTCCAGCAGATTTCTGCTTATGTCTCATTGGCCAGAATTATGTTACATGGTTCATTTCAGCTGCAAGAGAGTTTGGGAAATATAGTTTTTAGCTTGTCCCCTTACTTACTCTCTTAAACATAACTGAGCTCTGATCATGAGGAAGAAGGGGCAGTTGGATATTGGAAAAGCAATGAGCAGTGTCTCTGCCAGAACTGAGGTTTCACTTTCTCATTGTCTTTTTTGCTTACTTTTAAATTCATTACTCTGCTGGCTTATTTTTTCTAATGTAAGTTGTTGCTCTGCCCCCTGAGTTAGATTTTACTTGGAATCATAAAAGTTCTGAGTAGAAAGAACAGGGATCATCTCATTCCACCCCTTTATTTCACTGATGAGAAAACTGAGGCTCAAAATTACAGTTTCTTGGCTAAGGCCACACTGAGAGTTGTAGAGTCCAGCAGCACAAATCCTGCCCAGGGTTCTTCCCCAGAGCAGTGCTGCCTCTGGGGAATGGGGTGGGAGTGGGGCGGAAATTTTCACTTCTATGTTTCCTAAATGAAAACCTCAGTTACCAACTACTTTAAATTTTAATTTATTTGCATTGCTATTGTGGAGTTCACTTTCTAACCAGCCAAGCATAATTGTAACACATTACCAATTTTTCTTATTAAACTTCCTACACACTTTATTATAGGATTGCAGGGCTGCCAGAATGGGGAAGGAGAACTCATAGGGTTTCCCTTCACTCGTTAATGGAAAAGATTAAAAGATTAAAGGCCAATACATAAGAATAACCTTACAGAACACCACCAAAAACCATTGCCAGAAAAATACCCCAAATAAGATTTGAAGTTTCCTGCTATTTTTTGCACATCTTTCTAAGATTGCTACACTAAAGGCTGTGGGATGTAGTGGGGAGGTTTTGAGTAACCAGGAAATGTGGTCCCCTTTCAGTCTCTTCCCTGAACAGAGTGATCTTGTGCAGGTCACTTTCTTATTCTGACTCTTTTTCTACAATGAGGAGAGGTTAGGCAGGAAATTAGAATCTCAGCTCTGGTTGCATGTTGGAATAACTGAAGAGTATTTGAAATGATCAATGTCTGTGTTATCTCAACTGTTTTGATCCTGTTGGTTTTCAGTGTAGGGCATAGGCGTTGGCAGTTTTTGCAAAGCTCTCTAGGTGATGTTAATGTGTCACCAGAATGGAAATCCAGTAGGCTAGGAGGGACACTA
This sequence comes from Cheirogaleus medius, assembly GCA_008086735.1. NCBI lineage: Eukaryota > Metazoa > Chordata > Mammalia > Primates > Cheirogaleidae > Cheirogaleus > Cheirogaleus medius. The sequence goes on from VBSM01002608.1 coordinate 164,898,864, forward strand.
GTATTGCTACTCAGAGTGTGGGCCCCTGACCAGAAGCACTGCAAAACCTGAGACCTTGTGAGAAATGTAGACTCTCAGGCCCCCCTTCAGACTGCAGAATGAGAGTCTGCAAGAATCTCAAGTGATATTCTGCACTGTAAAGTCTGAGAAGCGCTGCTGAGGTTCCTCTCAGCTCTCTCATGTCATGACTCTACAATATTGGGTTTGCTTCAAAAATCTTCAATAGCTCCCCATGCAGTCTAAATTCTTCAGCCTGGTGTTTAAGCCACATCATAATCTAACCCAGCCTTCTCCAGCCATTCCTCCCTTCACAGTCCTGACTCTGGAAACCCCTGTTGTCTCATGGCCCTCTGAGCAGCCCTCAGTTGTTTCTGCCTGGCTGGGGCGGCTCCCCAGTGCATCCCAGCCGTACACGTCCAAGTCCAGCCCAGACCTCCCTCCTTAGACTGTGAAGTACTTTAAGACAAGGGCTATACTCTATTCACCCTTGAATTCCAAGTGCACAATCAAAAAATATGGTGGGCATCCAATAAATGTTTATTATCAGGGCTTGCTGGAGTGAGAAGATCAGTGACTTGGGAGTCAAATGAGGTGGCTTTTGTAACCCTGATGGTGGGACCTTTCTGAATCTCTGTTTTCTTCTATATAAGGGCCTTTAGGTGCTTCCCAGCTCTGAAAGTCTGAGTCTGGGGCTTTCCTGGGACCCAGTTTTATCCAAGTCATTGTCCCTGAGGACTCATGTATTTTAACAGGAAAGGTTTGCACATGTGAAAAGTTTTTAACTTTTACAATCCTTCGTGAGGCCCATACTGTGTACAATTTGAGACTGTCCTTGACAATAAGCTCTGTCAATAAACACTGTCCTATGGGTCTGAAAATGAAAGAAATCAGGATGAATTCAACAAGAATCAGGCAGCTGAATGAATGAGAAACTACATAAACTTGGCTTGGTCTGTCCATTATTTTGTTTGATTTCCAAGTGAACCGTGATTTTTTTTTTCTTAAGGACACAGTTTGGGATCAATTGGAAATGCGGGTTTTGCTCTGTGGTTATTTCTGCTCTGAGTCACACAGTTATCTGGCTAACCATAATAAATCAGCCCTTTGCAATGAACAAATTGCCATTCTCATTCGCCCCTGTCCCCACAGCCCTGTGAGGCGCACACAGAGTAGACTGTCCCAATTTGGAGCTTGAAGAGGCAGGGTTAGAGAGATGAAGTGATTGGCCAGTAATTTTCAGTGTTCTTCAAAGGGCTGGTTTCTTCCCTCAGAAGCACCTGGGGGTCCTTATCAGTTCTGCAGAATCCTTGGTCTCAGCTGGAATCTTTTGTTGGGGGGACGGAGGCCCCAAGATCCTGCAAGCTTCATAACCTCCTGGGGAAACTCTTAAATATACCAAAGTATGAGAACCACCTTGTAAGGAAATGTCCTCTGTCTCTATAGAGAACAAATCTAAATCTCAGAATGGCTACCCTTTCTTGTTTCCACAGGCAAAGGCTCTGAAACTGGATGTATTATCACAGCCACCACAGAGCTTTTGAGAAAGATCACATCACTAAACGCCACCAGGCCAAATGACACAGTTTCTCCTTGAAGTGGCCCTGGAATCTTTACTTTGAAATGGTTGTGTATGGTCCTGACACTCAGCCAGACTTGGGAATTTTCATGCTATGGCTCAGTTGAAATCAGACTGGAATATTTTTAGAAGGCTGTAGTCACCAGAGACAATAATTTGTAATTGGATCATATAACACATTTAGAATGGGGTCTCAGGGCTGCCTCTCTGCCTGACTTCCTCTTCACGTCCTTGTGGAAAGGCCTCATTCCTTAATCAATAGGACTGCCCCGAAGCACATTGCAACTCATCAAAGTCCTCAGAGGAGAGAGTCAGGATCAGGAAGTCATCAAAATCCCTTTTTCCTCTCTGAGGTCTGGCTACTCATCTGATATTCCCTCCTTAGGAGGTGGGAGGCTACATCAGACTGTAGCCGGTACCTTCTGAGATAGGAGTGCCCAGGTCCACCAGGATCAGCTTCAAAGTTATGCAGAAATGACAGGCCCTCACGGTTTACAGCACTTTTCCATTCACAAAGCACATTCACGTCTTTTTATCTTGTTAATCCTCACTACAGACCTATGAGTAGATGTCATTACCCACATGTTACAGACGATGAGATTGACGCCAGGAGAGAGAAAATGTGCTGCTCAAGCACAGGTGACGAATCACAGGGCTGAGCACAGTGGCCCGCCACGCTCTCACAATGGCCCTGGTGAAGCGGGTGTTGTATTCTCACTCTCAGATTGCAGAACAGCAGTCAGAAGCAAGAAGCCCAAAGTCACACAGTAAGTGGCAAAGTCAGGTTTCAAATGCAATTCTCTCCAATTCTACGACCAACTGCTCTCTTTATTTCATGACTGTACCATTTTCCTTGAAGGTCTAAATCATAAATTGTGTTTTTTATAACATTTTTGACATGAACCCATGGTAAGAAATCATCATGGTTCAATGTATGGTTCAAAACCTCACAGGCACCCTGTACACACATACGCACATGCACACACACAAACTGCGTGCACACCCCCCCAACCAAAACGAAAGCTTTTTGAACTAGTACTCTACTGCCGTCTACTCTATTTTCTATCTTATCTTTCCACTTGCAAAATGCTGGTCATCACCTATTAAATTTATTTTATAACCCACTAAAGGGTCATCATGACTTATAGATTGAAAATCACTCTTGGGAGGGCTCAAATATTTGCTTGTGGTATTTATTTCTATGTCTTCAACTGGGTCAAAACCCCAGGTGGAGAGACTGAAACAAATTTCTTGGTGACAGTTTTGGGCTTCTCCAGCTTGGGCACCGCTGCCCGGCCGTGCCAGGTCTTGTCTGGCCCCGGGGGCAGGCCTCAGGCTCCCGGCGCTCCGGCTTCAGCTGGTGAGATGCCAGCGGCTCAGGGGATCCCGGATAATGAGCACATTCCTCACCGCTCACCCTTTCCCGACGACTGTGAACAGTAATAAAAATGTGAGCAAACAGGGAGAGTTTAGTGTGTTTATTGCTGCTATTGAGAAAATAATGTGATAATAAACAGGGCCAGTAATGGAAATTGCTTCTAAGAATAAAATTATGTTATTATGAGTTACATGCAGCCATCGGGAAGCGTTTTGTCTCTGCAAGTGGGAGCTGCCCGGCTGGCTGGCTGGCGCTGAGCTGGGGCCTCCCGCCTGGGACTGTGCTCTTTGCTTCACTCTCCAATTTGAACTTTTAGCCTCATTGACTTCTTGGCATTGCTGATCTTTGGGAAACTGGGCGGCTTGGGCGGCATTGCATTTTAATTAGTGCGTTAATCCCTTGGCCGGTGTGCTGTGCTGAAGCCCGTTAACTTTCCATGCAGAGTCCCATTAGATCTGGATGAGGAAACACTTCTTTAGTATATGATGAAGGAATTAACCCTGAGCACAGATTAAATGGTCTATGTGGAGCAGAATCACCTTTTATATCAGCTAACAGCCAATCCTGTCATTAACACAGGCGTGAGAGTAAAATTAAGGTTTGAGAGCTCAGCTCCTATACTAATTATTAATAGAAAGAAAATGACACAAAAAAATGTCAGGCTTGAATAGCCGAGTTGGCTTTGATGACACCCAGACATTCGCAGGCTAAGCATAAAATGCCCTTTAAACTTCTTCCTTCACACTTTGTAAATAATTTTACTTCTCTCCTCCTTTTTTTGTTTTTGCCATGTTTTCTCACATTCTCCTTCTTGCAGGGAATCTTTCCACTGCCAGCTTCACCTGTCAAAATCTCACTCATTCCACAATGTCCCTCCCAACAGTGATGTCTACGGGAAGCCATGCTAACCCCCGGGCAGCTCCTCCCCGGATATATGATCCCCGTGTACCAAGGAGGCTCTGTTAGGGAACTTGTCACGGTCTCCCTTTGTATTAAGCTAATTGCATTACATCCCATGTTAGATCTTGAGCTCTTCAGTTCCAACTCTGGTTCTGACTCATCCCTGCTCCCTTTACAAAGGCCAGCCCAGGCTACATCAAAAGCCGGCAGGGTTCATGATGGGCAGGGGATCTGGATCAAGTGTAAGTGACTACAGGATCTTTATGGGGCAAGATGGGAGTGGCATCCGGCATGCAAAACCTAAAGTGGCACTTGCACGCCCCTGAGAGTGGGTATTCGCTTAAGTTTGACACCCTAGGCACCTCTCTTGCCCTAGCCCAGTCCTGGACTTGGGGAGTAAACTGGGGAAAGTATGGAGGTCTCTGCTGAAGAGGCATTTGCTAATTCCTTTTGTAATGACAGCTTAGTCTTCTGTCGTCAGGATTCTTACAATCAACAGAAGAGGGTCCCTCCCCTTTGCTGTTGTCCTCTTAAGGGCTGTAATTCTGCAGCGTCCCTTCTTATCCCAATCTGGTAGAGGGGTGGGTGGTTAAGCAGCCAGGATCTGGGTTTAGCAAGAGCTGTGGACTTTATTCCTAGTGGAATAGAAACACATGACAGGCGATGACCAGGAGGGCAACATGATTCAATTTACATTTTCAGAGCTTGCTCTGGCCTATGTGCGGACTAGATTGTTAATGATCCAGAATTCTGCATAGCATCCCCCGACACACACACACACACACACACACACACACGAACGACAAAGCACAAATGTTTGCAACATATAGAATGCATACAGGACTTCTTGATTTGTAGATATTCTTCATATCTTTTTTCTTGGCTAGAAACTTGCCTCCTTTAACTTAGAAATAAAAGCTCCTGCTTTTTGTTTGGAGCAAATATTTATAGTACTCTTAATAATAGTTGTAAATTGTTCTTTTTTTCTTTTCCTCCTTCCTAGTTTGTCAGCAAGTTCCTGACACCTCCATGCTGTTTTACATGCACACAATATATGTTTGGCTTTTGGCTGTGCCCTTTTCCAAGAAAATTGAATGTAAGTCAAGTGGCTGTAGGAGCAGTTATCATTTCTTTGGGTTTGTCATAAGGAAGAACATGTTATATACTGATGTTCAATTTTATTTGGTGTTTGGAATAGCAAACATCTTTGGGGACAAGAAGGAACTTTCACAGACCTTGAACACTGTCTCAAATAAAACACTCTCTTGGTAAATATAATCTCTGGCTCTTACTACAGTCACCAGTGGGGAGTCAGTAAAGATGGTCCCTGATGCCCAGGAGAAAATGTTCCCTTTTCATAATAACCTTCTGTAGATACCACACTGCCCCCGCACCCCCCACCCCCGGCCAACATATTCACACACGATCTTCTCTTCTGTCTCCTATGGTCTGAGAAGGTGGGTTTAGCAAAACAAAGATGAAATATTTGAGGGTAAGATAGGTGTGAGGGGAAAAATAGGCATATGTTTGTGTGTGTGTGTGTATGTGTGTGTTTTCATTTCCTCCTGTGATAGGGTTGGGCTTATCAATGACTGATGCCTCCACTGTAAATGAGTGTTTATCTAACCAGGCGGATAAGCTCCCCTGGACAGCAGGTTGAAAGGACAGTCCCAGATGGTAATGCGCTGAATTGTGTCCCTTACACGCCTATGTTGAAGTCCTGGCCCTCAGTACCTCAGATGGGACCTTGTTTGGAAATAGGGTCTTCGCAGATGTAATTAGTTAAGATGAAGTCACATTGGATTAGGGTGAGCAGATTCTTCCTCACAGCTTTGGAAGGAATGGGGCTGCCGACACCCTGACCTCAGGCTCGCAGCCTCCAGAACTGGGAGACGCATTTCTGAGTCTAAGCCACCTGGCTTGTGGCACAGTCCCTGAGGGAAGGCAGGCGTCTGGACTTCGGTGGCTTCTGAGGACGGAGTGGGCTGGGAAGTACAGTTCCTTCTGCCTTGGCCACCTCCCTGGGCCGCTGCGGACATCCTTACCAATGCATTCAGTATCTTTCCAGGGGTCTCGTGGGATGTGTGCACATATTGCAACCACCAAATGAGTGAATCAAGATTGGATTGTTTGCTTATTAAAACAGACATTTGTTGACATTCCTGTGGTTACAAAAAAAAAAAAAAATTCTGGCGGTATACTACATAATGTCATGTACCCAAAAGCCAAGTGTGCAACTGTATTCTCAGCCCCTCGCCTTTCACTGACTACACACAAGCCCAGAGCTTATTCAAGATGGTAGTATTTCTAATTTCAGAGAATTCGAATATACTTCGAAATCCATGATTTTCTGTGTTGCTGGCTAACTAAAAAGAAACTGCTCTTCATTCTAAAATGTCGACGGCACTCAGTATGCTTTCTGACAAACAGGTCCCACCAGGCCAACTTTTGTTTCCTGTAGAACTCAGTAAGCAACAGAGAGGAACTTCTTCCCAGACAGCCCAGTTAACGGTGTATATATAGAAACCGAAGGCTGGAGGGAGCTTTTAATTTTTCTCCCGGCCAATCTGACCTCCGAGACCAGACTGCTTGTCCGACAGCACCGGCTTTGCTAACGTTATCATCGAGGAGTTTTTATATAAGTCTGTGTCTCAGCAACCTTCGGCGTTCTGCAGCTCACCCTTCGGGCTGAAATTTATCAGGCTTGTTCTAAGCCCAAATGTGATTTTTTTTTTCCTCTGGAAAAAAAAATTTGGTAAATTTCTGCTTAGCCATTTTTATACTATTGAAGCATGAAGCATAGTTATATTCTGAAAATTGTTTAGATGCTTTCCACCCACCTCCAGCCACATAACAGGAGTTAGTTTCTTTAAAGTAAAAATTTTCCGTGGCCTCTTTTGAGTGCGAGAACCACTTCTTTGTCGCAGTGGGAGATTTTCTCCCTTGCCAGAAGCAGCCCAGGAGAAGGAGCCTGGGCTGGGGAAAGAGACAGACTTGAGCTTGAATCTCACTCTTTCTGTGATCCTCGGCAAGATATTTAACCTTTTAAAGCTTTGTTTTACTCATTTATAAAATGGGGTAATAACCCCTTTCCCATTTATGGTGAGGGTTAAAGTTGATGTACATAAAACAACCGAGGATGTGATATAGACTGCTAGTTCTCAAATCTGGGTGCCTAGAGAGCTTTGTTTCTTGTTTTTTGTTTATTTATTTTTTTAATAGACTTTATTTTTTAAAGCAGTTCTAGGCTCACTACAAAATTAGGCAGAAGGTATAGGGATTTCCCATATATTCCCTGTCCCCACACATGCACAGCCCCCCCATGTCAGCAACCCCACCAGATGGACTTTTGTTACAATGGATGGACCTTCACCGACACATCATTAGCACCCAGAGTCCACAGTTTACATTAGGGTTCACTCTTGGTGCTGGACATTCTATGGGTTTGGACAAGTGTATAATCTTGGCACATACCTACCAGTACTGTATCATAGAGTCTTTTTGCTGCCCTAAAAATCCCCTGTGCTCCACTTATTCATCCCTCCCCTCCACCCCGGCAACCACCGTTTTTATTGTCTCCATATAGTTTTGTCTTTTCCAGAAGGCCATATAGTTGGAATCATACAGTACGTAGCCTTTTGAAAAAAGATGATTGATCGATTGATTGATTGATTTTAGAGGCAGGGTCTTTCTCTGTCACCCAGGCTGGAGCAGTGGTGTGATCATAGTTCACTGTAACCTCAAACTCCTGGGCTCAAAGGATCCTCCTGCCTCAGCCTCTCCAGTAGCTGGAACTACAAACACGGGCCTCTGCTTCTTTTTTTTTTTTTTTTTTTTTTTT
>VBSM01002608.1:164915734-165006918 GCA_008086735.1 Cheirogaleus medius
CATGGAGATTTTGCTTCAAGAAGTGATGCGCATTTCCCACTCATTCCTGGTGCAGAGTGACAGTGGGTATTCCTGTTCCCACATGGCGCTGCGGCCGTCAACTAATGATCAGCTGACATCCATTCTGTGTCTGTCCCTTTATAGGACAGCCATGAGGTCTTAAGGAAAGCCGCCCTCATCAACTCTAGACATGGGCTCTCATTTGCCTAATCCCAGTCAAGGTCATCTATTGCCTTAGCACAGTAATTGACATGGGTTACCCAGGCCTACATCAATCAATCAATACATGGCCATCTTCTGGCCATGGGATTGGTTTTGCAATCATCTCATGGTCCATTTAAGATCAATGAAAAGTGAAGGATAAATGTGTTGGAAAATTTGGGGTGTTGCTTCCCACTTTCTCTTATCCTCTGGAAAATATCACAGTCATTTTGCCTCTGTGAGCCCAAAAATGAACTCACTACATAGAGAAGGACAGAGCTGAGTGACTAGCAGAGGAAGAGACTATGACACTGGACTCCAGAAACCACCATGAAGGCTGCTACACCTCTGGGCTTCCCTTTGTTTGAACCAAATCATCATTATTTAAATTAGATTTATTGTTTTTCTATTGTAGCATAAAACAAACTAATTGATATGGGGGGATTATAAACTTGGTGGGGGGAGTGAGGCATAAAGTCAAAGAAGGACAGGTAACAGGCATAGTGTGTTTGGGAAATTGTCAGTGGTTCTATAGGCCAGTCCAGTTCTTCCAGAGGAGGGATTTGTACACTGAACATTGCGCTATTGAAGACTGTCTTCATCTTCAGACTTGTTCATCTCAGACTTCTTCATCTTTGAGCCCCTAGTGTATAGCATGGTACCTGACACATACTGTGTGAATAAGTAAATCAATGAATAAATCAATGAATGAATGAATGTATCTTTTGTTGCCTCAGGCCATGTAGATCAGCAGGTACAAGAAGAGTTGAGAAAAGACAATAGTGAGTAGACATTGGAGCAATCAGTTGCCAATTTTAAGAGAGCGAGACCAGAGTAGTCCTCACTGGTGACAGTGAGTGATTTGGAGAGACCTTGGAGAAACTGGGATGTTGTGGGACTTTCAGTCAGAAGAGCAACCTTGGAATGAATATTCATGGTAGCTCCTATTAATCAAACTCTTTTAAAACGTGCTCTGTTATGAAACTTATGTGCTGGAAGGGATTGCAGATCTGCCTAGGCAGGGATCCTCAAACTTTTTAAACAAGGGGCCAGTTCACTGTCCCTCAGACCATTGGAGAGTGTGCACTGTGGGCCCGGGACGAGTCAGCTGCTAAGCAGGACAGGCAGCGGCAGCAAAAACACCCCGTGGGCCGGATAAATGTCCTCGGTGGGCCACATGTGACCTGCGGGCCGTAATTTGAGGATGCCTGGCTAGAGGGTTGGTTTTCCTGGAGTTGGTGGGATGGCTCGAGCCCTATGAACAGTGACAATCCCATGAGATTGCCCAAAAGTTGGTTCCAGGGGAGCTCTGGCCCAAGGACGCCCAGAGTAATTATAGTATCAACTGCATTGTCGGTGCCAGCCAGGCCTCCTGAGAAAAATGAAATCAATCTCTACCATTCTGCTTTTATTTCTTCACCAACTGCAGGCACAGAAATCAACTGGGGATAGTCTAGAATTTAACATGTGCTTATCTCTTTTGTGGGCATCACTGAAATCAGAGAGCTCAATTAAGTCATCCAGTTGCCAGTATAAAATCCACCGATTCCTGGAGAGAGAATCTGAGACCCTGCAACTCCCTCCCGCAACCTCTGGCATCTCGCTCCATCAATCATCCATTTTCTCTCCCGCGTCTGAGCCCCGAGCTCTGTACTGGTGCTTTGCTTCCAGCACATGAATGCACTCACATCTGTACCTTAGCATGCACACAAACTCCAGTTTCTCTTTAACCACTTTCCAGTCTGGTCTGTGCCTCATTTTCCTCCTCTATGTCCTAACCTAAATCCATGGAGATGGTCTGGACCTGGACTCTAGGTTCCCTGTCCTGATCCTGCACCTTTGCTCTGAGATAGTCTGCACTTGGGCTTCTGTCCCAACCACTCCACAAACAGCTGTCACAAGGGGCAGCCATAACCTCCTGGTTGGCAGGTTTATTGGGCATAAAAATTGCCAAAGACATTTAGATGACAATACAGCCATCACCAAACTGGGACACTTTTCAGAACCTTTCTCAGAGCCAATGGGGGCAGGTGCTGAAACAATATGTATAATATGACTCTCCCAAAAGAGCTAGGGTGAGGGGATGCTGTAACGTTTTACAAATATGTGTTCATTTACAAATAATAGAAATGTGGCCTGGAGAGGCAAAACAGCTTGCTCAAGGTCATATGGCATGTGTTAGCACTTGAAACCAGGCTTCTTGACTATAAATATTCATGTAGAAGTCCCTGTACACCAGGCACTGTTCTAAGCATTTACCACTGTAACTGTCATCATAACTCTATAAAGTAGGTGCTGTGACTCACATCCACATATTACCAATAATGAAACAGAGGTTTAGACCAGTAAGTAATTTGACTGAGACCACAGAGCTAGAAATGGAAGAGGTTGGTCTTGACCCCCGAACCCAGTTGTTCACTGCTGTGCTACCTTTCCATTGTCTTACCTTTTACTGTTTATCCAAGATCTTTCCAACCAGGGTATGTGATATACTTTATGCCACTGGGTAGAAGTATTGCAGGATAACGGTTTCCTCAGTCCCAGGGATGGCTGAGTGGAGCTTGGGGCAGTTGTAGCTTCCAGATGGATCCCTTTTTCTGGGAGCTGCCTTGATCTTTCACTCCAGGGGGCCACATGAATGTTATTTTTCATGTTCAGCATGACATGTAATATTTTAGTAAGTATTGTCTACATAATGGCAATATTAAGATAAGTACTCTGCAAGTCCTTGTTGATTTATCCAAATGGTATGTTATTGAGTATGGTGGTGTTGTGTATGAACCTCTCCAACATCTTCTAATAGTCTCTGTAAAGTTTGGTGTAGCCATGGGATAAGGTGTGGGTAGGGATGAGAGGGAGAGGGGCTGGGAAGGAAGGGAGAGGTTCTGAAAGAGTGTTCATTACAAAGGAATTAGTGTTCAGTTTGTTTTTACGTAAACACTTTCTGCCGAATTTCCCATAAGACTAACCCTACTCTTAATATTCTAAAATGTTCCCTTGAAGTCAAAGTCACAATTAATTATACAGAATCCTGGTATCAAATGAGATAGACATGCCTCTAAAATAGAACTACCGCATATAGAAAAGGGGCCACATCACGTAGTTATTTTATAACCTGGTGTTAGCTATTTTCCCCCAAGACAGAGATTTTAATAATTAAGGGTATTGCTGAAAGCATAAATTGTTGCTAATTAATATAATACATAATCCCCTTAATTCCCCCACATTCTATGCTAATATTACAATAGTAATACCACTTAATAATACTTAAGCCTTCAAAAATGCCAACAATACCTACATTTGCATGGTAGTTTATAAAATATTGTCCTATCTAATATCTGAAATGTGGTTTTGGTGTTAATGGGGATATCCTCAAATGTCCCCTGAAATCAGTGTGATGAACCTTTCTATAAACCTTGCCATGAAATGAGAGTCCACAGTTGCAGAGCTCAGACTCATCCCCAGGGGCATTCCTGTTGCTCAAATTTCCAGAATTTCTGGCCTTCTCCTCTGAGTGAATCACTCAAAAAAATTGGAGTAGCCTGCAAGGAAGGGGAGAGAAGAGCTCTTGGGGTGTTGGCAAGAAGAAGAGGGCTCTAGAGAGTCCAGGGGGAGAGAAAGGGGTCAAATGCTCATTCTTCTGTCTTTAAGCTTTGTCCCTCAACTGTCCACTTTGTCAAAAACTTTGCTCTTCTTAGAAGACCTGTTATTTCCTTACTTAAAAGGATAGTTTTCTGATGAACTACCCTTGGGCTTACCAAGGGAGCACAGCCCTGGAGTTGGGGTTCGCTGGGATGTAGTTCAGTCTGATTATTGTTGGATATATTAGTTTCCTGTGATTGCTGTAACAAATTAACACAGACGTCATGGCTTACAACAACACAAATTTACAATCTTATGGATCTGGAAGTCAAAAGTACAAAGTGAGTTTCCATGGGCTCAAATCAAGACGTCAGTAGAACTGAGTTCCTTTATAGAGGTGATAGGGGTTAAACCATCTCCTTGCACTTTCTAGCTTCTAGATGCTGCCCACATTCTTTGGCTCATAGCTCCCTTCATCTGCAAAGCCAGCGATCATCAGTCAGGTCTTTCTCACATTGCATTACTCTGACATTGACTTTTATGCCTTGCTCTTCCCCATTGAAGGACCTTTTTGATCACATTGGGCCCACCTGGGTCACCCAGGCTAATATCCCTGTTTTAAGGTCAGATGATCATCAACCTTAATTCCATCTGCTTCCATAATTCCTCCTTGCCATATAACAGGGCATATTCACAGGTTCCCAGAATTAAGACGTGGGCATTTTTGGGAGGTCATTATTCTGCCCACCACAGTGGGTGACGGGTCTGGCAGCTGCAGCAGGACCCCTGCCCCTGCTACCATTCAGTCTTTTACTTGGGACAACTAACACAGCTGGGAGAGTGATTGGTCAGCTTGTTTTCAGTTGGCTAACATTTTTGATAAATCATGAAAATTCAACAGAAAATCTTTAATCCTGAGTTCAATTTGTTACCTCTGCTGCCTTCTTTGCTGTTAGCCACACGTCACTGGAGTTCTGAGGTGGCCTAGAGAATAGCACTACTACTGCCACTAGTAATAACAATTCTTCCTCCTCCTCTTCCCCCTCCTCCTTCTCTGTCTTCTTTCATTTCTTCCTCCATTACCTCCTCTTTCTTCTAATACCTAACAATTATCAAATACATACTACGTATCAGGAACCATGTTAACTTCTTTAACAGAATTAGCTCATTCAATTTGTACGGCAATTATATTTACTAAGTATTACTTCCCTATTTTATATGTGAGGAAATTGAGGCAACAATGCACATGCCAAGCATAGGGTTGATATTGTCATCCAGAGCTATACCTCTATTTAAAGAGATTGGGGACTGGGAGAAAATAACATACCAGCTTAAAAGAAAGAGACACAACCTTACTGACATTATACCAGTCACCCTTTGGAAGTGCTACTGGAGGGGGACTTGCAATATATTCAAAGGGCTTTGCTGCTGTATAGTATCCAGGGAGATCCTCAGCCAATCAAGGAGGACTGACCTGGGAAGCTATGCCTCTCTAAATGTGACTTGACTTTTTATATGTACATCAAAGGAGGAATCCCAAACATTCAGATAGATGGTGATAAAATTCTCAGTAAGTCTATTAGATCTACCTGGCAAAACCATCATGGGAAACGTAGGCAAATGTAGGCAAAACGTCCCATAAAATAGTTTGAAGGAGACTCTCTAAACAGAGATGATTCAGAGCTTTGGCTGAACAATCATGCAAAGCCACATGCCAACATTTATTTTCTATAATAGCAATATTCCAGGTGCCCTGGGCTCCTAACTCTAACGCATTTGGCCATGGGGTTATATAAGTTTAGGTTTCTAAATTTATATTGAACAGACGGTTCAGGTGGTAATGAAATGCTTTGGGTAAGTATAATTTTCTTTTCAAAATGAAAGTGACAAAGAATCGCCAACGTTTGGGGAGATAATAACATACTTTACATTTAGCTAGTGACAGCTCTCCAAGACGCTCCAATTCCTTGGACAAATATTATAGAGATGCAGGTCTTCAGCATGCCCTTGAAAGGTAAGTGGTAAGTAATGCTATCCTGGTTCCTTCCTGGTGCACTGAAGCGTGGGGAGGCCACCTCTTCCGAGGCAAATCTGAGAAGGGTGGCAGGACGTAGAACAGTGTAGCTCTTCCAATGGCAAGGCATGGGTGCCTTGTGCATTCCGGTGGGGTCGGATCATTACTATTATTTATTTATTTATTTATTTTTCTTTTCTTTTTTTCTTAAATATCAGAATATTATGGGGGTACACACATTTTGGTTACCTATATTGCCTTTGCATGGCCCAACTCGGAGCTACAAGCATGCCCATCCCCCAGGTAGTGCACTCTGCACCCATTAGTTATGAATTTACCCATCATTACTATTATTAATTGTATCATATTTACAAGATCATGCTCATTTCCGAACAGTCATAGGCTTATAAAAAGTAAATCCTGCCCAAGCTCAGACACTTCTGGCTTTTCCGTTTACACATCTCTTATACTCAAAGCACTATTAGGGACTATGTTAGCTTGCCAGCATTGCTGTAACAAAATACCACAAGATTGGTGGCTTTAATGCAACTGGAATTCTGGTGCAGGAGCCAGAAGTCTGAAGTAAGTCTGCAGAGCCACGCTCCCTCTGAGGGCTCGAGGGAAGGATCCTTTCTTGCATATTCCAGCTTCTGTGGTCAGCAGCCATCCTTGGCGCTCCATGACTTGTGGCTACATCACTGCAGTCTTTGCCTCCATCTTCACATTGCATCTTCCCTGTGTGTCTCTCTGTCCAAATTTACCTCTTCTTGTAAGGACATCCTCACCGAGTCCGTCTAAATCCAGTAGGGACGGGTCCTGACTCAGTTGCATCTTAACTTGGTTATATTTCCAAATAAGGTCACCTTCCCAGGTGTGAAGGGTTAGAGCCTCAACATACCTTTTTAGGGGACACAGTTCTTCCCTTTAGGTACTATCTGACCAACTGAGACTCACTCATTTTCAGCTTCTCTGCTGTGACAATTTGAGAGAGACAGCGATTGTAATGAACTTGATACACTGGAATTCTTCAGTAACCCAAGATAACACTCCAGTCTGCATACATAGAGCAAGTTCAGGCCTCGGAAGATGCTGGGCTTTGGAGCAAGATTCCAGCACACGTGGCAGTGACTTCTTTTCCTGGCGATGACTTCAGGGACAATGCTGTGCCTAAACAAAGGAGAAAGTTTAAAAAAATGCTGGAACATTAAAAGGCTAAGAGAGGGAAAGGGAGAGGGGAAAAGCCAGTGCCGTGAAGACTGCCTGAGAGAGAGCTCAATCCCTGTATTCCAGATCCTCCTGAGCCCTCTGGATGGAATAGTCACGAACCAACTCCTGTGCCCTGGCTGCAGAGCGAGCGATATCTGAGACAGCAGTGTGGGCTCGTCCCTCCTACTTCAGTGACAGTGACACATCCTCTATCAAGTCAGATCACCAACAGCTTTAGGTCTCAACACCATGACTCTCACACCTGTAAAACTGCCACCAGAGAATGGCTATTTAAGGGGATGTCCTTTTCTTTTATTAAGGGGCCATATAAGAAATGACCGAATAAAGCATGTTTCTGTATCTTCTATAAAAATGCTACCGAAGAGAATATCTCTTCCATTGTTCCCTATCCCTTACATAAAGATCTCTGTAATGATTGCCTCTTAAAAGTTGCTGCTAGGAAAAGGTTTGTCCTTCCTGTCACCCTATTTTTCTTGTTAGCAGGGAATGGTAGTACTGACAATTTTGGTGTTTGATGATTTTTGTTTGATTTTTGCCTTTGTTGTCAGAAAACCACAAGGGTCTGAGTTTTCTACTTTCTACCAGATGTTGTGCTAGTTGCTTGTGTATTGCAACCCATCTGTCAGAGGAAAAGCATCATAAGAGGGCTGGCTGGAGATAGGCCAATGGCATCGCCTGCTCAGGCCACCAGAAATTGACTCAAACAGAGAGGGGCTAGCAAATCCAGATACCTCAATGGACAACACCAGACTGGCTCTTTAGTATTCTGAAGATGACTGCAGCATTGCTTAAAAATGGCCAAACCCATATTGTGGAACAATGTACCATTTTGGCAAATACATAATTACATGAATTATAAAGGCCTTTCAAGAAAGATATATAAATAATAAATATAAAACTGAACAGACCATCAGGAACTGGGTCTATGTACGGAGACTGGAGTGTCAACTTGGGTTGCTGGGCAAAAGAATTCAAGGATATCAAGTTTATTACAATCGCTGTCTCTCTCAAACTGTCACAATAGAGAAGCTGGAAATGAGTGAGTCTCAGTAAGTCAGATGGTACCTACTATCAACAGGCCACCAGGACTTTGACCAGATGTCCTTGTGATGCCACATGCCAAATGACCAGTCTCTTGTCATTCCTTGCCAGATGTAATGACTCCATGCTGTGCAGCCATCCCCTGCCATTTAATGTCTCTGATAGTTCCCACAGGCTACACTGTATCCACAAAAGCTCAGAGTATCTACATGTCAGAATAGTCCCTTATGATTATATACTCTTGAGAAGGAGCCCACAAGGAGATGCCCAGAGGCTGACTGCAGAAAGACAGCCCAGTGCCTGGGGCAGGACATAAGTCGGGTGTCTACACTCACCCTCCCTTCCCTTTATAAATTATAAAGGAAGTTTGGATTTGTGTATGCTTTTCCATATACATTTGTGTGTGTGTGCACACTCACGGGACATTTTCTTCCTGGTAATGAAGCATCTTCAGAGTTCACTGTATACAAGTTCATTACGTCCACCTAAGCTCACACATTGCATAATTTATAAACAAAATTTATTCCGTCTAGAAAATGAATGAAATATGTACCTGGGTCCTCTGGGTTTGAAAGTATAAAATTTTAAAAAGAGCTCTTTGGAAAATACCAACAAAAAGCTCAAAGAAGGAATGCTGAAGAAGAGACCGGGATCAAATGTCTTTAAAATTGAAGAAATGGAGATGAGACAGCATGTATTCATTCATTCAACCATAATTTTATTGAGCACAAGTAGGCACCAGGTACTGTGTTAATCATTGGGGTATAATAGTGGGCAAAAATAGGCATTCAATGAGGGTGGAAGATTTTAATTAATAGAATATAATTAAATAATTGCACAAGTATAAAACTGCAACTGCAACTAGTTCCATAAAGAAGAAAATGGTGCCAACAGGAGCTGCAAAGGGGAGAAGTGACCCACAGAGTGAGTTTGAATTACAGGCTGGCAGGAATGCAGTTCATTCACAGGAGTTCATTCAAGTGCTTTAGAAAGCACTGAAAGGTGAGCCAGTTCCTAAGCAGAGGGAGTGTGTCAGAGTCTCAAAGATGCCAGCGATGAAAGGAGCCTGGTGGAAGCCCTTCATTTTACAGATGGGGGCGGGGGGACGAGGCCAGAGAAGCCACACAGCATGGAAAGCGTCACCCAACACTTCTTATCTCCCTTCCTTATGGCATTTTCCCCACAGTACTCTCACCCTGTAAATGTTATATATGTCATATACATATGTATGTGTGTATGTGTACATAGATGTATGTGAATGTATAACTTATTTGATTGTTAATCCTTTACTTTCCCTGACTAGCATGTGAGCTCCACAAGGATAAAGATTTTTGTTGGTTTTATGTGTTGCCTGTGACCCCTTTGGCTACAGCCATGCTTGGCACATGCTTGGCGCTTAGTAGCTTGTAGGAGGTGTTTGATCATTGTTATCTCCCTGCCCTTTGTCATACCTCTGCTGAGATGTTGCCATAGGCCTGTGCTCTCCTCCTGGTGAACTGGTTGTCCCAGCACAGGGAGGGCTGAGCCAGCCTAGGTGAGTCACCTGGGCGGTGCTGCTTCCTCTTCCTACCAGCCCTGTGTTGAGGGGGAAGGTGGAGTCTCACCTTTGCTGCGTCAGTATACACAGAACATGACCTCTCAATGAGGCAGAGTGGTCAGAGCCCAGAGCCGGCTCTCTCAAACCAGCCCTGGTTCTGTAAATGGTCACGTGGGTACTCAGAATCGCCAGTCAGGATTTGGCCTTACTTTTACATGGCAGCAAAATCCAAAACAAAACCAAACAAAAACCCCACATCACAGTGGCCTAGAAACATCCACTTTACTCACATAGCACAAAGTCCAAAGGGGAGTCATCCAGGCCTGGGACACTGCCCAATGAAGTTCTCAAAGATGCAGGCTCCTTCTGCATTGTCCTCTACCATCCTGAGACTGGTGGCTTTTCTCCTCCTTTGTGCTGCCCCATGATCATAAACTGGCCACTGCACCTTGTGGCATGTCTACATTCCATGTAGGAAGAAGAGGGAAGGGAAAATAATTGACCATATCAGACAAATCTGCCCCCCTATTTAGCAGGAAGGCAAAGTCTTTCCAGAAGACCTACCCAATAAACTTACGGTTACATCCCGCTGGTTAGAATTTATCACATGGTCACCCAAGCCCATTCACTAATCAAGGGGAATGAGAAATCCACACCTGGCTTAAGTAATTATGAGTCATCCCCCATTGTGGATAGAGCAGGGCTCACCCTCCTGAAGTTCAGTGGATCTTTCCAGCCATTTGAACAAATCATGGTCCCATTAGAAGGAAGAGGGGACAGGGAATGGGTTTGAACAGATACTCACAGGGCCTGCCACAAGGCTCTGGCATCAATCAGCCACCACATAGCCCTGCTAATTCCATACTCTGCCCTCCAACATGATCCTTGCACAACTCCCAGGAGCTGTGGGCATACTTATGTTGCCTGTTGCATAAAGAACACCCACATGGGCATTCTCTTCCTTCTCCATAACCTGTCTGAGATCGGCTCTGAATATCTGCATTGTGGGTGACATTATCTATTATCCTAGTCAAGTTCTAATTTATAGCCATAATTCTATAGAGACAATCTGCTGCTATGGGGTGCCAATTAGATGGGGGTAAGAAGCAAGAAAACAAACCTGTACAAGAATTCTACGTTGGCCGCTTGCCACCTTTGTGATAGCACACAACTAACGTTCTCTCTGATCCTCGGTCCCCCGCTCAAATGGGGATATTTCAAAGGATCAAATGGAGTAACGAGTTTCAAAGTGCTTTGCAAGCTGAAAACACCATAATACTCTGGAATCATATTTGACCTAAGTGTTATGGTCTAAGTTGAATTCCTGCAAGTTCCATATGTTGAAGCCCTAATTCCCAATACCTCGGAATGTGACCATATTAGGAGATAGGCTCTGTAAAGAGGTGATTGAGGTCAAATGAGGTTATTAGGGTGGGATCTCATCCAACATGACTGGTGTGCTTATAAGAAGAGGAGATTAGGACGTAGACATGCACAGAGATATGACCACATGGAAATACAGGAGAAGATGTCCATCCCCAGGCCAAGGAGAGAGGCTTCGGGAGAAGCCAACCCTGCTGGCACCTTGATCTCAGACTTCCAGCACCAGAACTATAAGAAAATACAGGCCGGGCATGGTGGCTCATGCCTGTAATCCTAGCACTCTGGGAGGCCGAGGCGGGTGGATCGCTCAGGGTCAGGAGTTCGAAACCAGCCTGAGCTAGAGCGAGACCCCGCCTCTACTAAAAATAGAAAGAAATTAATTGGACAACTAATATATATATATAGAAAAAATTAGCCGGGCATAGTGGCACATGCCTGTAGTCCCAGCTACTCGGGAGGCTGAGGCAGTAGGATCGCTTGAGCCCAGGAGATTGAGGTTGCTGTGAGCTAGGCTGATGCCACGGCACTCACTCTAGCCTGGGCAACAGAGTGAAACTCTGTCTCCAAAAAAAAAAAAAAAAGAAAATACATTTCTGTTGTTAAAGCCACCCAGTCTGTGGTACTTTGTTAATGGCAGCCCTAGCAAACTAATATACTATGCAGAGAATTCTAGTTTCATGCTGTGTTTCTGAATTAAAATTGCATTGGGGTGTGGTAAGGATGCTTGGGATTACAGCTGCAAGAGTTCGGGAACAGAACAAAATGCTAAGGAAAAAAAAGTGCTGGATTTGAAGCCAAGAAACCAGGGTGCAAGGCCCTGGCTTGCCACTCGCCCCAGTGTGACCCCGGATGCACCTCTTATCCTCTCGAGGTCTCAGTTGCCTCCTTTGCAAGATACCTATGGCATGGAATTATGACCACGACAGAGCAGATCTGACCACATGAAAGCACTTACGTAGGGCTCAGCACACAGTGGGTGCCCAGTAAGTAAATATTTGTGAAGCTACCACTAGTTGATACAATGGGTGAGTCTGTGGTTGGCAATGGCTCAGGAAGTTCGAAAAAAATCACCATGGGAGAGGAGCCCACCTAAGATCGTCTCACAGAGACCAGTCTCAGTTGGTGGGAGGAGAGGCCTTGAAAAAAGCCCACTTGTAAAAGCCACCGTGGTTGTGGCCACTGCTTCTCTATCTAAAAGGCCTTAATTCCCCTAGGTAGGTCCTATCTTGCCCACGTTTGTCTCAGCTAAAGAGCACACTTAGCAGATCGTGGACTCACATGGCTGTGGGTGACAATAAAACATATGACCTCAGCATCCAGGGAGGTCCCCTGCCCCCGGGTCCTCTGAACTTTATCTTTCTTCGGCTTTTGAATCCTCCACACTTTGAGTGTCCTCTGTTCCTTCGATGGCAGCAGAAACACTTTCCCAGCCATCGCTCGCCCTGCTGGGTTCCATTTTTCCTTGTTTTTCTTCTGTTCCTTTCAAGCAGGCCTTGCTGAGTTTTATGA
Source organism: Cheirogaleus medius (assembly GCA_008086735.1). Lineage (NCBI taxonomy): Eukaryota > Metazoa > Chordata > Mammalia > Primates > Cheirogaleidae > Cheirogaleus > Cheirogaleus medius. The sequence continues at coordinate 164,928,229 of VBSM01002608.1, forward strand.
ACAGGGACCTGTTTCATAAATTGGTCACGTTCTTTCTCTGCCACGTATAGAATTTAGCCATCCTTTTGGGGCCCAATATCTTGTTTTCTAGCATATTCCCCTAGATTCCACTTGAGGATGCTCCTGCAGGGAGACAAGCGAAGTTAATGAATTCTGGGTCTACGAGAGCATCTGCCCTTCAGACAAATATTAATTATTCTCACCTTCCTGAGTCAGAAGTCTCCAGCCAAGACCTATCCTTGCTTCAGTCAGAAATATATAACTTGGGACCAACCTCAATATATATTTAAGAAAATCTAGGCTTTTCTAACCACACCATTGAGATAGTAGAAATGCCCTGGAAATGTTCTTTAAAGGCCTGTAGGGATTATAATCCCACCTAAAGAGGAAGGATGGGAAGTGGGAGGCACTAAGTCTTGTCATCTTGAAATACACCGATTGCTGCTTGACGCTTTCCACACTGATCTTCCCAGTCTTCCTGGCTAAAGTTGGTTCCATCTTTCTGCATCTACTTGTCATGGCTCTCCTAATATCAAAGAGATGGTTTCCCCATTGTCCTCACTGTACACCGTCTTTTATGGCTTTAAGAGGCATCTCTTAATAGTACACTGGAGGTGGGCTCCCTTTAGAATCGAGTCATTCCAGCGTGTTCCTTGAGTTCTCATCTCCTGTTAGGGGGACAGCATCACTCTGTCCTCTGGTGTCCACAGGGGAGTGTTGACTCTCAGAGGCACTGTTAGAATAGCACTTACAGCCTTCTTGGCTCTATAGCTCCCTAAGTGGAGGAGGAGTGACTGAGCTCATTGATGGGATGTTGGGAGTCTGACATTCATTGGTCCTTCTTTCTCATTTAGGCAGGTTTAAGGTGACAAATAACAATCCTCCCAATGCCTGAGCCCCAGTCTCTCTAGAGGAGCTGCCTTGACTGCAATGAATGTGAGTCTTTGTTTTGTTCTTCCCTGTAACGAACCTTGAAAGAGGCAGGTTCTGTCCCTGCAAGGGAGGGAAAGGGCAGGAGAAGGACACTTGACTTTATTCAGATGAACTTCCTGTGCCTGTGTAAGCAAGTTCAGCTACTTAGGGTGTGGAGCAGGAATATAATAAAAATATGTGACCAAGCTTGAAACTGTGTTCTCTCCAACCCAGAACCTTTAGCAATGACACTAATATTTTTATATCGTTAACTGATGCCTGTTTCATTTTCTCAGTTGCCTTAGAACTCAGAAGAGGAGAGAGGTGTGATTTATTTTCCCCTTCAACCCCAAACAGTCTTTCCTCTGGTAGGTCTCTCTGGGTCTGAGTCTCCCACACTGACAGAGTAACGGGTGAAAGACCCCCTTTTATATCTATAAAAGAAGAGCTATTCGGACCTGTCTTCTCTCCCTTTTCATGTCTGTTTAGCCTGGCCTCAAAGCTCACAACCTTTCTCATAAGGAAAGCACTCTCTTCCTCCAGCTCAATCAAAATGTCATTCTTCATTTTTCATTTACTCTCCCACGGCAGTTGCTCTGAAGGAGAGATCTAAAAACTTTTTTTTTCCTTTATGAGTCAATACTATTCTTTGAATTCCTGATTAAATCTGATTTTTAGAGACTGAAAATTCCAAATGTTTACTTCCATTGAGTTTTTCTCTTAGTGCAATAAAGGGTTTTATTCTCTTATATGATGAGGTTCTCTATAACACTTAAAATGCTCTTGGGTGAAAGCAATGCAAAATCCAACTTAGTTTGCATTAAATAAATTATGAGTTCAGATAGCTGGAAGTTTAGTTGAAAGACAGGCTTCAGAATTAATGTAACCAGCTCCATCTGTCTCTCTTCACAGTGCCTTTCTCTCAGCCTGCTTTCAGCAGGTTGGGCCCTCATATTCACGCATGGCAACGTCTAGAGAAGGAATACAGAGTCACTTCCAGATATTTTCCCAGAAAAACAAGGAAGAACTTTTCTAGAAAGCTCTAGAACCTTAAGCTTTTCTTCAGATAAAATTGTCCTGTGTTGAGTCTCATGTCTGTTCTTGAATGTCATGACAAGGCCACGCCTGGGCCTGAGAAAGGCCTTTCCTTCTCCTCGGGCACATGAGATTAGTGGGAATGGTGGGAAAATGAACTAGTGAAGGCAGGAAGAAGAAACTGGATGTGGGCAGACAACTAAAAACCTCTATCTTGGCCCTGTTCCTCTAAAAGACTGCATTGATAAAACTCTCTATACCTCTATGGCCCAACCCACAGTCTGAGCCTCGGAAATCCATGGTCAGGGGCTATATTCAGGGCCAAAGTGACACCAAATTAGTGGCCAGCTGCTTCTAATAGGATATGGACAAACTATACGCATTTAAGAAATCCCAGAAAACCCTTCTTAGCATTGGAAGTTTTTCAAAATAAGATAAAGAAGAATATATTTAATGTTGCCGATCTACAACCACTTATTTCTTTGTCACACTAGTCTTTTAAAGGTCAAATTTTCATGTTAGTGATAAGTTAGTGATTTATCTAGATATTCACGGTACACAGTCCTGGCCAAACAATGCAATCCATGAATCAGCAAACGATACACGGAAAGTCTGCATTAATAAAAGGTTTAATTTCCCCAAAAGACATTAGCATTTGAAATTTGTATGCACTATACATTTATAAATATATATGTGTACATATATATACATATGTACACACAGACACACACACACACTTATGTCAGAGCCTGGCTCCTGATCAGAAATGCCTACCTCTGTGTGGAGAAGTAATGAGAGAAAACGTTGACCTCTTGGTTAGCCTAGCAGTTTTCAAAACTATGCTTGTTAGTAAACTTTATCTCAGTTATGTCCTACAGAAAAGAAGAAATCTTCCTCTTTTGTGTTAATCTGGATTCTCTAAGAAGAAGACATTGAGACAGGATTAAATGTGCAAGGATTTTATCAGGGGGAAATGCCTGTGGAGAAATGGGTAGGGCCAGGACAGGCCAAGAGACCAGTCAGGCCACTGCGAAAGTCTGACCTGGAATGAAGTAGGTAAGGGAAGATTGGGTGGGATGCCCAAGACTGCTATGTCATCTAAGAAAGGTTCAGCAAAGCTGACAGTCCTGGAGCCAAAGTCAGAGGACAAAGGTGTCCTGTGTCTCCCAAGAACTGTCTGCCGTAGAATCCCTACTGCACTCTGCAGCCTTGATGAGCCCTGTGTGAGCATGAACAAAACGAAAATTGGTAATACGAATCTTTATTTAATATTCTAATATTTTATTCATCATAGTTTTATGCATTAATTTTGATTTAAAAATATTGTATCAATATTATTTATATTCATTATTGAATGCTCTTAAATTTTCTGCCCCAGGTCCAGGTCACAGTTGGTGCAGAACAGCCCTGAGTCACTGTGGCCTCAGTGCAAACCTTGTGTTGGATTTCAAGGCTCAGTGGCTGAGTCTCTGGGCCAATCATGCTCCCTATAGCCAGAAGTCTGTGAGATGCATTCTCATGGCCACCACATCCTCTCTTTGCAAGGAAAAAGTGAGGAAACTGGAGTAAACACCCATCTGGGAGAACACTGGTGGCAGTAGCCAGCATTACCCTAAGAACCGGGAAGGGTTGGTGGCGCTTCCCTTCGGATGAGCTGGGACAGAAATTCAGGGAGAGAAACAGAAGAGGGGTGTGCTGGAGGTATCTTGAGAGACCTTTGGAAGGGCTTCAAAAGAGGAATAAAAGAAATTAGATGCATATAATATGTAATATAGATTTGACTTTGGGGATTCGTAGAAAGTAACCTGTCATTAAAACAGGGGGCCTAGATAAATAGAACTCATAGTTGAGGATTAATCTCTGTTTCTTGGGTGTTATGTATGGGCCATTGACTCTTCCCCGTAGGTAATGGATGATGCTTAAAGAGATTTTTTACTTTGAAACTCTAAAATTGACTAAAGATCTCTAATTTGAGGCTGAAAATAGTAAGTATTTTGGGAGTGCAGCAAATTCAATGTGTGTGGAACTTCAGATAAGGCAACAATGACTTCTTCCTGGGAAGCAGGGAAGGAGAATACACTTCCTTCAGGAAACGTCACCCAACCTCCTCCCAGTCCCTAAGTGTGTGATTGTTTCTTGTTTCTGATTAATATCTGTGTCACCAGTGCCCAGAACAACAGAGTGTGACACCTATTAGTTAATGAATAAGCATTTACTGAATGAATATATGACCGAATGGATGTTTGAAATGGATTTTAAATGGGTGAAGATTCTGGAATAAAACTCCAGACAGAAGCGGCATTATGAGCAAAGTTACTGCAGTGCAAGAACATCCACCATGTGGAAAATAGTGAATAGTTATAGAGCAGAAGCCAAGAGAAGGAAGTAGAAGAAGGTGGGGCTGAAAATGAGGCCAGGGCCAGATTGTGAAGGACCTAGAATGCCCAGGTGGAGGAGTTTGATCTTTGTCCTGCAGGGAATAGGGGTGGGAGAAAGCTTAGTAGACATCTGCCAAATTCATTCTCAGTAGTAGCTCTTTATTGTTGATAATCTGTCTTGTTACATGCTAAACAGGCGCCTGGGTGGCTGTAGTGAAGTCAAGTCCAGTTGTCTTTCCCTGAGCCTACAGCATGATGCATGCCTTTGCTGCAATGGTGTGTCCCATCTTTAAGGGAGAATCTCAGCTCCTCATGCACCCCGATGTGTTTAATCTGTAAGAGTCTCTATCGCTTGAGCAATTTACTGGAACTGAGCAATCCTTGGATTAGGATTATAGAGCAGACTTGAACCAAGTGCAGATGCCCTGTTTCTGGGTGATATGCCATGTTGCTGGAGGGATGTGTTCATATTGAGCATGCATTAAGAGAAGGAAGAAAAGACACACATATTTCTGACAGGTTTTTGAACTTGGAATCATGAAAAATGATTTTAATTCTATTTGAGAAATTAAATATTGAAAGGAAACCAATAGCAAGCTCTTTGGTCCATGTCATACCAGGATCATTAGCTGCTCCCTGCACTCTCATATTACAGCTACCTGGAATAAAGTCCTGAAGATTCTTCTTTTCTCAACTTCTGATCTCACCCCTCAGTTCAGATACTTATCTCCAGTCTGGCCTATCTACTTTCCATGACAGTCTTTGTGGATGGCATGCTCAGCTTTGCAAATTTGGCTTCTCTACATGGCATTTCTTTTCAGATCATTCCCTGGGCTTCATATCCCATAATCTGTGGGCAGGTGATGTGTGACCCCCCATATTTTCAGAGGCCTGGGACGTGACCAGTTAGTTTGGTCCTTGGGTCTCCCAGATTATTTTCATCTGGGAAGAAGGCTTTAAAAAAATAAAATGAAGTGTGTAAAAAACAAAGAATCAAAGACAAAAGTTATGGTTTCTTTTACAAAGACAACCCTAATTTTCACATTAAAAAAAATTAAACCTTTTCCTCGGGCATGATGCCAAAGTGCATCAGTTGTTATAAATAGTCTTCCTGACAATCCCACTGGCTCTTAGGGTAGATGTTTTTGTCCTCTGGATCTGGCTAAGATGTACCAGTGGATACCATATGTTAAGCAATGTATAACTGGGCGTAAGTTGACTCTAGTGCTCCTAGCAGCAATAGAGTATAGATTGTATTACCTCTTATTCATGAATATAAAAACTGAGGTTTAAAGAAGTTTTGCAATCTGCTCCAGGTCACTCAGCTAGTAAATGGTGGTTTTAGAATTCCAAGCCCAGTATTTGACCTCTGTGTCTGGCTCTTTGCTCTTCTCTGTATTTTCTCACACTGATTGACAATGAGGGGCTTATTTCCAGGGAAACCATTGCTTTATATCAATTTATGTGCAACTATTGCTGTGGTTTGAATGTGTCCATCAAATTTATGCATTGGAAATGTAATCCTCAATGCAATAGTGAGGGGAGGGGGAGCCTAGTAAGAGGTGAATGTATTAATGCCATTATCACTGGAGTGAGTTAGTTATCACGGGAATGAATTGTCATAAAAGGGAGACCCCTATGCTTTCTTTGTCTCCTGTGCTCATTTGCTCTTCTACCGTGGGATAATGCAGAAAGAAGGCCCTCACCAGATGCCAGCATTGTGCCCTTGGACTTCCCAGCCTATAGACTATGAGAAATAAATTTCATTTCTTTATAATTTACCCAGTCTATGATATTCTGTTATTGAAGCAGAAAAGGGACTGAGACAATTATCTTTTGATTGAATTAGTCACTAGACATTTGGAGCAGTGAACATCCCTGTCTGAAGAAAACTACCCGAATAGTATTGGGGTTGGGTTTCTGCAGGACATGGTAGTATTTGCTCTAATTGTATTGATCAGACCTCTCAAACAAGCTTTATAATTATTTCTAATTAGCACTCCTATAGCTGCTAATTCTTCTGTTTTTTCCTTCCCCCTTAACCTGCAGCTGAATGATATCTAAAAAGATTCAAAAGCTTTCTTGACTTCAAAAGAATCAAAGATAGACATTTCCAACTTGATAATTGCTGTTAAAACTCTACTAAAGAGGAAGGCAGGAAATTAACCATGGAAAAATTGTCTTTGTGTAACATAAACTGAATATATAGAAGTTCTTGTGACAAGGGATGATAGATTCACCTTGAATTAAGACTGTATAACAGGGCCGGGCGCGGTGGCTCACGCCTGTAATCCTAGCACTCTGGGAGGCCGAGGCGGGTGGATAGCTCAAGGTCAGGAGTTCGAAACCAGCCTGACCAAGAGCGAGACCCCAAGACTGTATAACTCTTGGGTCTTTCAGAATGAACTTTATTTTATATTTTTCATTTCAGAATGTCACTCTTATGATCATTTCAGGTACAGAAAATGTGTCTTTCCTTGGGCTTCATGTAACTGATGAGTAGCATCATTTATAGGAGCTGAGCACTGTGTAATATCTTGTGCTATTAAAAACTATATGGTCTTAAATATTTATAATGAGAAAAGTAATATTCAGCATCTTACATGCATTATTAATAGTCTCTAAATACATCTTCTAAATCAATTACAGTGTGTACTGTACCCCTGCCATTGAAATTTACCTTCCTGTTTCAGCTATTATGTTTGAGGCCAAGAAATGATGGGTCCCCAAGGAATATTGTGACCCAGATTCAGTTTCGTATGTTCAGTGCTTCTCAGGGTTTTCATATCCATTCAGTTGCTGACTACTCATATGTGTCTTTATAGTCATGCAAAATTAAAATTTCCCTTTATTGAGATTTCAGGAACATATTAAAAGAAACAGAGCACACGACTGGAGTTTGTCCGACCTGAGTTCTAGTCTTGGCTTTGCTATTGACTTTGCAAGTGCCTTAGGCAAGCTTCATTTTCCTCATCTGTGAAATGAGGACTTTGGAACGGAATGTCTGTTTTCTTCAGAGCATGGTGGAGGTCAGGCCACATATCTCTCAGGTCGAAGAAAAGGCAACTACAAGGAACTGGACAGAATGTGGCTGACGCAACATGGTGCTGGGAGGGAACAATCCACACTTTAGAAAATATACCATAGGCACATGTAATGTTCCTATTGGGTTGGTTGGGAGCAGATTACCACCTGCTAAATTATTTTCTCTGTTTACTTAGATCCTGGTCTTTAATGATATCTTCTTGACAAGGTATAAAGTTCCGCTGTGGAAAATTAGGGAGCGTAGTCCCTTCCTCTGATCCAGACTGAGGTGTCAGGGAGGCTCACGCTGCTAGAAGACATCAATCAGTGCCTGCCTGGGAAGAAGCAGCGAGACTAGCCCAGGGCCTGCGTGGAAGATCTGGAGGATCTTGTTCTGAGAAGCTCTTAGGCATGACAGGTGGGGCGGGTATGTGTCTGGAGCAGGCTAGAGAGGTAAGATCAGCTTATGTGCCATGCTGGAGATCTTAGCTTTTATCTAGGAGATGGGAGGCTGTTAATGTCTTTTGAGCCTGGTGGCAATATGTCATTTTATGTTTCACAGAAGAAACCTTAGAGGCAGTGTGGGGAGGCAGTAAGGATGAGGGATGGAAAGTAGCCCAGTGTCACTCTTTGCATGCTATGTCAGGCTTAATAAATGCCAGGAGCTCAATTTGGGGCTCAGATGTCCTGATCTGTATATCTCAAGCTCTGATCTTGGACTTTAAGTGCTCCAAAGTCCATATTCCCCCTCCCACCCTCTGCACAGAGCAGAGATCAGTTAAATCATTACTTTAGGTTTTCATTTAACATATTGGTAACCATCACTTTTTGAAGCCTTCTAAAAAGATAAGGAAGAAAATGCAGTTAAGTGTATATAATAATACGTATGAGTGTGCATATATGCACACATGTCTGCACAGACGAGCAGGTGTAAACTGATTGGATTTGATAACATGAAATTTCAAGTGCACAATGGAGAAAGCATCAGCTCAGGAGTCAGCATACCTGTGCTTTTGGTCTAACACCATGTTAATTATCTGTTTAACTCTGGGTAGATCACGATTTACATGGTCTCTATTTCCTCATCTGTCAAATGGAGGTGAACCTCTGAGAACCTTATATCTGGTAAGATATAACATTTTTATTTTATAAATAATCCTTTCCATTGTATTTTAGAACTGGCACACACTTTGTAGATATTGTGAATCATTTAGATTCTGTGGCATGCTATATATTTTTATGTAAAAATAAGAGAAAAAGAGGAAAGAATATATATTAAATTTGACCTTGGTAGTTTCATTTTTAAAGATGTTTTCAAAATGGCATGAACAAGCAAAAAATTATCTAAGCAAACAGCACATAGACCTTTTACCATGGAAACCATGAGTCAATAGACATTGTGCTGTGGAAATGAGTGAAACTGACAGTAAGAACATGTAGCACACTGTGGGAAAATTTCTGCCTTGCAGAGAATTTGAAAAATACAATCTTTTGGTGTCTGCACATCAATAAGGAATGACGGTCTGAATTCAGAAATATGATATTACATTCACTTATATTAAAACAAGACAAAGTTTGATAAATGCCAGAGCAGGGTTTTTCAACAGCAGCAGTATTGGAATTTTGGACCAAATAATTCTTTGTTGTGGGAAACTGGCCTGTGCCTTGTAGCATGTTTAGTAGCATCCCTGTAACTCCACGCCCCCTCTCCTCCCAGTCATGGAAATCAAACATATCTCCAGACTGGTGAATGTCCTTTGGGGGCTACAATTGCACCCAGTTGGGAGCTGCTGTGCTGGAGTGAACATTTTACAAAAGAGTAAGTAGGTGCAGGCTTCAAAGCCAGATAGACCTGGATTTAATTCTTGGCTCTGCTGTTTACTAGCTCTTTGACCTTAGACAAGCCACCTGTCCTTTGTGAGCCTCGGTTTCTCCATCTGTAAAATGGAGATGATGCCGACAAGCTCACAGTGTAGTGTAAGGATCGGATTAAACAAGATAATAAACATAAAGTTCCTGGACTATAGGTACCCAGTGTGGGAAACCCATGCTAATGATGAATAGGATGAAGGAGAATGCCAGCCTTACTCTAGTTCAGGAAAAGGCACAAATCACGAAAGGTTGTTTGCATTTATATATAGTCGAGGGAACCAACATTATGACACAAAAATGTTTGTTGTATCTTTAACCACAGAGTAAAGAAAAGGCAGAGGTAATATTCCTTGAGTCCCTACTAGGCATAAAACACTGCTAGTCCTTTTGTATACCTCATCTCCTTCTCAATATCTGTTTGTAGTTTTTACTTTATGACCAGTTTACAGATGTGATAGCTGAGGTCGAAGAGGTAAAGTACCCCATTCAGTGCCATATAGTAAGGTCAGGTTTGCTCCATCTTAAAGCCTATGATTTCATTTTCCTCAGAGATGAGACTGGCAGCCATGGATACTAACACTGAAATCATCATGTTTGAATCAGAGGAGAATTAACATGAATTTGAAAGGAAATGGCTTTGTCAGCAACAAATCTTACTTGGATATAAATAATTGTAGTACAGTGAGTTTATTTCAAGACACTGAATTACAGGGCCCATTTCCTCTGTCCAGAGAGGTATGAAACTCAGTTTTCAAAACACAGAGCATGTTTTCTAGCATGTACTCTCTGCACAAGAAAAGCTAATGCCATGCATTTAATCCAATATTCAATTAAAAATGCAGTTAACGAGATTCTTCTCTGTCCGCTTGCCTCTGCTAAAGCTGTGCCTAAGAGAAATCTTCCTTCCGGTTCTCCCTGGCCCCAATCTTTCACGCTGGTAGAGGGGAAAAGTCTGATTCATGGGTCAGAGAATTGGGTTGTATTGCTTTTGAAATATTGGTGCATGGTAGGAATGGTTTCCAATTACAGTGGACTGAGTGCACAATCCCCGCACGGTTCTATTTAAATAACTGCTGAATCGCCAGGGCTGCTTTCCTGTTTCTCGCTTCCTCAACGAGTAAATAATGGAGAGAGAGAGAAAAAAAGCATTTGTAATAAATAACTATACAACCTGGTGGTGAGACCTCATTCCTTGGTTATATTTCCTCTTCTACCCCAACTTTTTCCTAATAGCAACTTTGAAAATAAAAGTGGCCTTTTATATGTAACTTGGAATCCAAACTTAACTTCTGGCTGCACATTTAGGAACGTTTGCTGCAGCACTCTGCACTGGGAATAACACCAACTTTGCAATCAGACAGACTTAGGGTTGAATTCCAGCTCTTTTGTCAGCCAGTGTTGTGAATGAAAGTATCTCTCACTTTTTGGCATTTGAATATTGTGGGATTTGGAGTCAAAGCAACATGGTCAGGGAATGTAATCTCTGTGAGCATCTGGAAAATGGGCAGGGCACTGCATCACTAGCAGGATGAAAATCAGGATGATGCATGTGAAGTTCCTAGCATAAGCCTGAGGTACAGTAGGCATGTTCTAAAGGGACAAGTGGCATTGCACCATTAATATAAATTTCCTTGTGAGACATAGACATGTAATGAATTATTATTCAATTTATGTAATAAAAGGTACAGAACTGGTAAAATGTGAGTTTCACTCACAGAAGAAATACAGATAAGTTTTAAAAAGCAGGAGAATTCTTTGTGGACCAGAGGTTGACATTCTTTTAGAAATGACATATTGCATTTGTGAGTTATATTATGGCATATGGGTGATGGGGCTTGTTGGTACCTATGATCCAACATTTATGGCTGGGGGGGAGAGACAGAAGGGGTGTGTGTGTGTGTGTGTGTGTGTGTGAGAGAGAGAGAGAGAGAGAGAGAGAGAGATAGGCAGACAGACAGTGGGGGGCAGGGCAGAGAGAGAGAACGTGAGCACAGGAGAATGGACTTGCTGTCCACCTGCCCCTAAGTCACCAAGATAGCAAGATAAGGTTGCTAAAGATAGCTTTTGACCACCCCTCCTCCGACTGCCAGGCCTAGGAACACAGAGGCAGGTGTGTTCAGCAGGCCATAGGTTTTAACAAAAGGACCTCAAAATCTCAGTAGGCAGCAGGGTGTAGAAGGAGTTCTTGGTCCAGGGTCAGCTGATACTTGAATCCCTGTTACAGGTTGCCGGCAAGATATCATCCAGTCTCTACCTGGGCACCTCGCTGGTTTGAACATGCTACTTCCTGCAGTGACTGTCTATAAACTTAAGTGTATTCTCTAGGTGGAGCTGGGCCTTGTCTGCTGTTGCTCATTCCTGGCTTCTAGTTCTAACCTTGAGGTCACAGTAAGTCAGTCTGTTTCCTCTTCACGTGAGGCCTTCTAGATCTTGAAGGCACCTGTCATTTCCCTGCATCTCAGCATCCCCAGTTCCACTGGATGGCTTGTCATGTACAGCGCTGGAAAGGAAACTTGAACTTGGAGATCCAGTGAAGAGTTAGAGAAGCTGCAGCTTGGGTGACATTGGATGTCACTGGGGATGGAGGATCTTTGTATCCTGATATTCACTCTCACACAAAGGGAGTGTCCTGGGTGCAGAGAGTGCCTGGGCTGTGGAGCTTTGTGACCTTGTGCCCATAACTTGCTTGTGTGTGTGTCACTTCCTGTGAAATGGAGATAATAATATTTCTTACATTTGTGAGGTTCAAATGAACAAAATTGGGAACCATTGTATGGATTATAGTACATTTGATGACAATCATTGAAAACATTTCATGGTTATTTTTTTGTTTTTAATAAGTCCCACAGAAATTTCACAGAAGGGTTGCTAGTGTGAAAAGTGAGTCTCCTGACACTTTTGCTAAGACAGTTGTACAAGATGACACTCTGGGTACTTGTTGTCAGACACCTGTTGACACCAGACACAGACTCGCAAAGAGAGAGTGTTCATCACTGTCCTTGCCAAATGTGGCGTGAAATCATCTAAGCTGGAATTCAGGTCAGTCCCCTTCCTTAATGATGAAAAATACAGATTTGCCATTTGAAACAAAGAAGGGTGTTCCTGTCATTGGCTTTTGCTCATTTTGCTAAATATTTTTGCTAAGTCAAGTGTGACAGCTTTTATGTTGACCTGGAGGTTGGAAGTAGCCAAGTATTAATACAAGTCCTTTTGTCCTTTTAGTCACCAAAGAACTCCTTGACTACTGGGGATAGAACATTCTGCCCTATCTCACACTCTCTCATGCTCAGGCCTTATGCTGGCATGCTGGGGTACAAAGGGACAAACTCCAGAAGTTCCCATGTCTATGAGAGATTCAGACATGTAAACAATCACAGTAACCAGGTCAGTGCTGAAAGACAGTTTACAAGATGCTATTAGAAAAAAGTGACAACTTCCATAGCCAGTGCAGGCACGGTTTTCTCTCTTTCCTCTGGACCCCACCGTGACACCTCTATATGCTTCCATCTTCCCCCCATGGCATTTATCACATGGCACTTAATGGGCTGATCACATCCCTCTGTCTTGAATCAGACTGAGCACTCTCAAATGTTGGGCTGGGCAATGAATTTTGTTATTCCTATTAACAAATGTGGTTTCTGACATAGCAGATAATCAACAAATGTGTAGTATTACTGAATAGTGAATGGATGAATGAAGTGACAATTGAGCTAGAGGAAATATTTCTTTAAGAAATTACTTGAAGCTACTTGTTGAAGAAATGGAACTTCCATGCATGAAGGACAGTGACAGCATTCCAGGTGTGAGCACTTTGGACAGAAGCTGGGAAGTGGGAAAGCCTGGCTTCTTTAGTATAGGACAGGTGACTCAGGGAGGCTGGAGTAGGGTTAGCATAGAGACGGCATGGGGTCTAAAAGATTTTTAAAGGATTTTGACATACTATTAGGTTTTAGATTTACCCTTTAAGCAGTGGGAAGTAGTGAAAAAATTTAAGCATACAGGTGTTAGTTGGGAGGTTGCTGTAGAGAATAAAGGCAAGGGAGAGTTTGAAGTTAGGGACCACCTAAGAGGCTAAAGCTACAATCCAGGTGAGAGGCAGTGAGCACCAAGACCAGGAGACAGGCCATGGGGCTAGGGGGTTGAAGGGAGGGCCCAATGAATCACTGAATTCATCTTCATTATTGTTCGTTGGGTACCTGTCATATGACATTTGACATCATTCAAAACTCATCATCATAAAAACCTTGGAAAGTATGCATTATGTGATGACCATTTTTTAGATGAGTTTTCTGAGCCTCAGAGAAATTTAATACATTGCTCACATTCATAAAGCAAGTAAGTGGCCAAGCTGGGATTTGAATCCAGGTCTGCCTGGCTTTCAAGGTCACTGAATCACATGGTAGCTGACAGGACATGTGAGCTATATTCACGGGGAGTTCACTGCCCTCTAACTCCAAAGTTGGAGAACACGGTGCTGAGTCACTGTCAGTGATCCCATGAAGGCTCAACCCAAACTTCATGTACTTCTGAATTCTGCCTGCCCTGGACACACATGTCTCCCCACCGCCCACCCGCCCACCTACCTACTCCACTGCTACGGTGCCATTCCCAGGGATCCTTTCCTTCCTTAGTCTCATCTTTACGTAATAGAGTATATTTTACTCAGACATTGACTAGACAGAAAGTGTTAAAAATTATTTACCCACACATTTTTATCTGCACCCCCAGAAGCAAAGCCTGGAGTGGAGAGTGCCCTGCCAGAGTGCCCCCGAGGGCCAGGACAGGGTGAACCACACACCAGATCTCCTAACTTGTTTAATTCCAATTGCCTCCACATAGCAAGGAATTCTGGAGAATGTGCTGTTTCACTTAAAGCCTGCTACTACAAAAGAGAGTTTAACATATGGCAGGTATTTTTAATTGTAGAAATTAAGAGCACTATCCTTAGATGGGGAAACTCACTTTGGGAAAGTGATTTCTATGTTGACAAAATATCTAACTCCACCCATCTGTTACTGCATTTATTTACAAAACACCCATGCCTGGGTTTCCCTAGATTCTCTTCTTCAGAGGCGTGCAGGGTGTCAGATCAATCTTGTTCCAGCAGGTCCCAGACCACACGTGCGGAATAAACAACAAATTGAATGAATAATTCTTGAGCATCTCTCTATGGGGTCTTAAGACCAAGGGCCATGGAGGCTGCATAATTCACCCAGACACCTCTGTTTCTCTCTCGGACCACGTTGCATGCCTTGAGCATCTACTAGAGGCCAGATACCACAATGGTGGACATTCTCATATTTGTTATCTAATTTAACTTTTCTAGTGACATTATGACAGAGATTAGTTCCCCTATTTGCTGATGAGCACACGACATTCAGAGAAGCTAGGAGATATGCCCAAAGTGAAAAATCAGCATCTGGTACCTTTTAACAATTTGAAACAGGGTGAACAGAAGGTCAAAGGCATTAAGACGGAACAGAAAATGTAAGAAAGAATAGGCAGGGGGTAAATTCAACTTCTTAGAAAGAGGATATCAGGATGCTTCTTAATGCTGCTGCTTATTTATAAAGTCACTGGGAGTACCGTTTCTGTTGCCGTGCAATCCAGGATAACCTTTGCAAGTGGGGAGGTGATCCCGTGTGTGGTATGACAGGGAATATGAGAAGGAGAAGGGAGACAGCCTCGCCTGGGGTATTGCCTTAAAGAATTTGACATCACATGAGTCTGGCACCTAGGCTTTGGGGGCCAGGACCTGTACTTTCTTGCTATATCCACAGATAGTTAACACTTGGGGCCAAACTCAATGATGCACTGAAAGTATGGTATACAAAACAGATGCCAATTTTGAACCGACAATCAAAGATGCCCTTTTCCAAATAAGAAGATGGCTGTGTCCTCAATTCAGAATAGCCCTTCTCCTCACCATCAGCATAATCTGGGAGATGTATTGATAGTTGGCCAAAAAAGAGTGCTTGATGAGCTTGGAATTAATGCAAAGGAAGGTGAACTATGCAGTGGATGGAAAGTTATTATGGCCCACAGGCTAAGTCTGACCTGCCACCTGTTTTTGTAAACAAAGTTTTATTGGGACATGGCCATGCTAATTTATTTACATATGTTTCTGGCTGCTTTCATGTTACAGCAGCAGAACTGAGTAGCTGCAGAGAGGCTGTATGGCTTTCCAAGCCTAAAAACATTTACTGTCTTGCCCTTTATAAAAGGAGTGTGCCATTCCCTGTCTATACTAAACTTGATGCGCTTTATTTCTCATTTCTGTGTCCTATAATTATATTTCTGCAGATCTCCCAATTCTGCCCCTCTTCCTCTCATTCTCAATATTTTGCTTGAGAACCTCAGGGAGTTGCAAATGACTAAACCCCAAATCAAAGAAATTTAAGCACAAAAAGAAGGGGGTAATTGGCCCCGATAGCATGTCCAAAGCTGAGTTGGTTTTATGAACCTCTGGGATTATAGAGTTTGAAACCAAAATGTTTGCTTTCCTTCTTGGATCTCCGTTCTTTTTTGTGTGTTCCCTTTGATTCCCACCTGCTATAGTGAGGCTGGCTGCTTCTCACTGGGAGAAATGCCTGCTGGCTGCTCTGGGTCTTGATAGGTGAAGGGGTTTCTTTTCCCCAGCTCAAGATCAAAAATTCTCAGAGAGGCCTTTTGATTGGCCCAGCTTTGGCATGTGCCCCTTTAGGACCAGCCATGTGGCCAAGGGTGGAAGACAGTGAGCAGCATCTTGGGTCCGGTTTGGCTTCTGTGGATATGGTCTCACAGTAAAGAAAGGAACACAGCAAAACCTCTGCGCTGGGTGGCTGCACAACACTGAGTATCACTCACCACCTCTCTCTTCCATTGCCAGTGCAGCCTTCTGGCTTCAAACCTGCTGCACATAGTCCCCTAATCTCACCCAACTCTAGTCCTCCTAGGTACTGCTGCTAGAGGATCTTCCTAAAAGCAATTTGATCACATCCCTTAAGCTTAAACTGCTTAAACTGTTTCCATTCCCAGCCCTTCCTCCATGGCCGAGTGACCAGGTCCTGATCATCTCTTCAAATCCATCTCTTATCACTTCCTCACAGCCACACTTCACTCCAGACACAGAGAGCACATCAATGGTATTTATTCCTGTACTGCTTCTGGGACACACACAATGCTCTCTGTGCCCAGAATATTCTGTCACCTCATTCGTCCAGCCCATTCTAACTCCTAGCTTCCTTCGTAAACCCTTGGGATGCTCCGATGGAACTGATGTCCCTTTGCTGGGCTCCCAGGGCCCTCCGCACATCCCTCTGTCACCACACTTATCACACTGCGCCATAATGGTCTGTTGGCTGCTGTCTTTATCTTCTGTGAGCTCCAGGAAAGCATCCCTGCGCCTCATTTATCTCTGTGTACTCAGACGCAGCACCAGGCCTGCTGCAACTTTTATTTGCTGGATGAGGCAGATGAAGCGTTTTGGCACCCACCTCCCCCAAAGGAACAGTCCTCTGCTTGCTCACCCCACCAGGGTTAGGGCAGTTTTCTTTTCTCAATTTCTTTTCATATACTCACCATTCATTTAAAATGGGATATTCTTTCTTTGGTTGTGTCAACATCATTGAGTAAGTTCTGGTCCAGTCGCAGATACGTTGGACCTGGTATTTTCTATATCTTTTAGTTCTCAGGGCCCAACATATCTCATCTTCATTCCCAAGAACCATCCAGTTTCCAAATTCGACTTGGAAAAGAGTCTATTATGGTTTTGTTTGAGAAAATTTAAAAAGCCCAAAAGTTTAATGCACTCATGAATACACAGATATGCATATTAAGTGTGCATATATGTGTGTACATGTTATATAATATACAGATTTGGTCATTCTCAAAAATTTCTCATGTCTAGATTGGGTATTTCCAGGGTAATTTTTCTGGCAGAATGTGTGGCCTAACAGAGTTAGAGCCTAGAAACCCCAGTGACTGAATTGTACCTTCAGTTTGCTTAAACTTTGTAAGTTCCAGGATTTGAAGAGAGTAAGATTTGGAACCAGAGGTCCAAGATTTGAGTGTTGGCTCTCCCTTTTCTGAGAATCACAGACAAATTTTAACCTCAGTGAGCTTTTATTTCTGCATTTATATAATAGTCACTTTTCACAGGTTAGTGACCAAAATTAAGAGAGAATGTACAGGAAAGTGATTTATAAGGTATGGAATGCAATAAAAATATCAGTTATTATGATAATAGAAATCTCAGAATTCAGACATAGACATTTAACATATGACCACCATAGGAAAAAAAATATTTAAAACACTCTCCATCACAATGTGATATTTCCCTCAACAAAATACGGTGTGGAGCATCATAGGGAACTTAATTACCTGGTGGAACGACAGCTTTAGTAGAGCTTAACAACTGCCGACGGAGGACTCTGGCAGGTTTGCTATAGAAACCGAACAGGAGCTAGCAGATGCGCCTGGCACTTCCTGGGCCCCATCACTGGGGAGGTGCAGCTGCTGCTCTGCCTTTATCTAGGGTAGTTTGGCTTTGAAATGTGGCTGCGCTTTTGTAAAAATCCCGCTACTGAAGCTTTATTATCTTTACTTCTCCTAAGGATGGCTGTTTTCCTTGACAACGCCATGCTGATATGCAGTAACAAAGATGCTCTGCCACTGATTATAGGCACGGAACAAATGGCGGGGGTGGAGGCACAGGTGTCAGAGGTGTGTGCACACCTGAGATGGAATGAGCTGACAGGCCCTAACAGTGAAGGCAGCGGTTGTCAATGAAGAGATGGCACAGTGAGTCATTTGGTTTTGTCAAAGATGCGGGAGTATTTGCTGAACTGCTCCGAAGCTTTCCTTTTCCCCAGCTTGGAAAGAAAACCAATTTAAGCACTATTTAGAAGAAGACAACAGCAGGGAGGTGGCAGGTGAGGAAGTCAATACTCACCAGATGTTTCTGGGTCTCGACATTTACTCCCCGGCCTTGATCATAGCAGTATTTATAAATAACTCATGTTTTTATTTCAGCTTTATATAGCACTTCCAAATCTACCATGCACAGGGTAATATTTGGAGCTAATCATTTTGTAAGGTATTCTGGGAAAAGTGGGTATTCTGTTCCTTGCAAATGAAAGGTTTTTCAAGTAACTATTATTTTGCATTCTGAGCTCCAACACTAGACAGTAGACCAAACACACACATATGCTCTGTGCCCCATAAATATTAAAAATACATTAGTCAGTCTAAGTTTTTCTTTTGTATTTTCCAAGACTTGTCAATCACAAATGAATAGATCCTATTTGTAGAGAAAGAGCAGATTTAAAATGACAAAAATCAGAACATTTCTCACAACCTTGGGAAGGACTAGCACTTTAAAATAAAAAATGACAGCAAAATTTCAAGTGAATTGTCTTGGACGTCTGTCAGACTTGGAGATGCACCACTCTCCCCGAGTGTGTGCATCCCAGATGGAGTGGTTTCTGTAGAAAAACAATCATAGTTATATTCAGGGGAGCTTACTTGGCAAGAAAATCATGATTGAACTGATGCTACTGTGACATCATGTAGGAGTTTATAATTGCAATTTGTTATGAAACAGTTGGACTGAATCCCAAGGATGGATGTTTCAGTGCTTGTGGAGAAAGTGGAAAGAAAGATGTCAGCAAGGATGGATGTCACAGCAGAGGGAGACCAGCCACGAGGAGACACCCTGCCTGGTATTTATTTTGATAAAGCCACAGAGGACTCAGGTCTGACCCTTGGTCCCACAGGTCTAGAAACTCAACCTTACCAAGAGTTGGTCATATTTGGGAAGGCCAGTTCCTACTTAGGAAACTCAGCCATATAAACCAGGAACAATGTTGGGTTTTTACCAAGAGAAATAGAACCCTGGGCCAGCCCTTCTTTTTGCTCTGAACAATACACTCCCCATAAACAAACTACACAGGAAGTCAGAGTTGCTGGTAAGCTTGGAATCAGGTAAAGGCAGGTAGTTTCACAAATTGGCCTCATGCATCCACCTCAGCCATCACTCTCACACTCAGGATAAAGTACACTTAAGGGTCCAACAGGCCACCTGGGGCCCATGGGACCCTTGAATTTCCACTTCAGTTTCTTCCTCACCAGCTTTTCTTTTCTTGCCTTCTGTGGTTTGTGTTCTCAGTGCAACCTCTGTATTTCTTTCATTGTGATAATACTGCCAAGTACATTAAAGTTGGGGCCAGGCCATTAATTTGGCCTCTCTTCAAAATGATATTCTTTAAATATTTGCTCAGCACTTCTTGGGAGGAGCAGTTGAGCTCAGCAATGTGGGTGGGGGCCTACGGGGGTGGGTGGGCGGGAGGCATAAAAGTAGAAGCCCCTTGGCTGTGCTCAGCCTCTGTTGTTGCAGGCGAGTCCTCTCTGGCCCAGCCTTGCATTTCCCACTCAGCAAAGTCCTGCTCCACAGGAAACTGGATCTACCTTCCTAAGCAGGTAGAAGGCAGTTTAGAGACCATGTAGTATTGAGCCTGACTTAAATAGTATTCCTTCTGACCACATGCTCCTCTACGAAGTAGATTCTTATAAATTAATTTTATCTTCTAATAACACACATACACAAGCACACATTTTTTATCTAGGGATATTTCAGAACTGTTTGAATTGATACTGTCAGAAGCAACCTGCTGACTTTCTCCTCAGTCCAGCTAAATTCAGAGGAAACATCTCTGCCTGGCCTGGAACTCTTTGCTCTATTTATAATTTAAGTAAATAGACTTTGAATATCTCTAAAGCCTATCCATTCATTTTATTTTGTTTTTAATTGATGTATAAAAATTGCACATATTTTGGAGGTACAGTGTGATGTTTTGAAATCATGCATGCATTGGGTAAAAATCAAACTAGGGTATTATGTCTATCGCCTCATACATTTACCATTTCTTTGTATTGAGAACATTCAAAATCCCTACTTCTAGCTATTTTGAAATATATAATACAATCTTGTTACCCACAGTCACCCTACTGTGCAGTAGAACAACAGAGTTTACTCCTATCTGACTGTCTCTTGTTGCCCAGTGATCAGCCTTCCCAGCCCCCACCACTCCCCTCCCCAACTGCTGGCAACCACTAGCACTATTCTACTCCATACTTATATGAGATTAGCATTTTTAGATTCCACATATGAGTGAGATCGTGCAGTATTGGTATTTCTGTGCCTGGCTTCTTTCACTTAATGTGATACCCTCCAGGTTCATCTATGTTGCCACAAATGACAGGATTTCATTAGTTTTTGTGTCTGAATGGTATTCCAGTCTGTATATATACCATATTTTCTGTATGCATTCATCCACTGATGGACACTTAGGTTTATTCCTCATTTTGACTGCAATGGATAGTGCTCCAATAATCATGAGAACATGGATATGTCTTCAACATACTGATTTTTATTTCCTTTGGATATAAACCCAGTAGTGGGATTGCTGGATCAGATGATAGTTCTATTTTAAATTTTTTGAGGAACCTCTATACAATTTTCCATAATGGCTGTACTAATTTACATTCCCACCAACATATCATATATGAAATTTACTATATGCAAAAATAAACTCAAAATGGATTAAATATGTAAGTGTAAGATATGAAATGATAAAACTACTAGGAGAAAACATAGGGAAAATGCTTCATGACATTGGTCTGGGTAAGAATTTTTTGGATCAGACTCCAAAAGCATACGCAACAAAAGCAAAAACAGACAAATAGGTTTATATCAAACTACGAAACTTCTGCACAGCAAAGGAAACAATCAACAGAATGAAAAGACAACCTATGGAATGGGAGAAATATTTGTAAACTATATCTGACAAGGCACTAACATCCAGAATATATAAGAAATTTAAACATCTCAGTAGAATAAAAAAAATAATTTGATTTAAAAATGGCCAAAAGACCTAAATAGACATTTCTCAAATGAAGACATGCAGACAGCCAACAGGTATATGAAAAAATTCTGAACATCACTAATCATCAGGAAAATATAAATCAAAATCCCAGTGAGATATCATCTCACCCCAATTAGAATTGCTATTTTCAAAAAGACAAAAAATAACTGGTGGTACAGATATGGAAAAAAGGGTAACTCTAACATATTTTGCTTTTAAAAATCATTCCATCACTCATTTATTCATCTATTCAGCAAATATTAATTGATCACCTTCCAGGTTGTACATAGCACAAGTCAATAAATACATAAAGATGGTTAGTTCCAATTTAATAGTGAGTACATATGGTGTTTGTTTTTCCATTCTTGCCATAGTTTACTGAGGAGATGGTCTCCAGTTCCACCCAGATTGTTAAACTTTGTCTTAAACAGTACAAAAGCCATGTAACCAAAACATTTGTTCCCCCGTAATACTCTGAAATAGAAAGGAAGAAAGGGGTTGGGGGAGGGAGGGAGGGAGGGAGGGAGGGAGGAAGGAAGGAAGGAAGGAAGGAAGGAAGGAAGGAAGGAAGGAAGGAAGGAAAGAGAGAGAATAAGGCACAATTCATCCCCCCAAGTTTCATATCTACGGGCGGAGGCAGGTATGTAAGCAGATTATTGTAACTCAATGTGGTGAGTGCTGCAGTGAAGAAATGCCCAGGGAGCTGGGAAATACAGAGAAAAGCAACCAACCCCAGAACCAGAGTGGGGTTCAGAAAGGCTTCCTTGGGGAGGGGCTGCTTGAGGATTAGTGAGCTGAAGAGGGGCAGAAGAGGACATGTTAGGCCCTGATCCATTCTGAGTAGATTCCATGGTTATATCCAAAGGCAACATGAGCTCTTTTCTCCTCTGGAGATTTATCTCACTCTTGCCACATACTTCCTACATAAGAGAGTGAGAGAAACATTGAGTGGCAGAATCCCTGGATCTAATGACCACCACTGGCAGCTTGTCCAGCACTTCGTTGTCTATTAAGCAACAGTTCATTATTAAGCACATTCACTATTTCATTTGATTTTCTTTTTCTTTTCTTTTTTTTGGATTTATTTTTTTGTTGTTGTTTACTTTTTTGCCTTTGCCCCACCTGAGTCAGACTTTCAAGTGTGTCTATCTCCCGGATGGTGCGCACTGCACCCATTACATATGAAAATACCCATCTCCTCCTCCCCCTCCCATCTGCCCAATACCCGATGAATGTTACTATTATATGTGCACTTAAGTGTTCATCAGTTCACACAATTTTGATGGTGAGTACATGTGGTGCTTGTTTTTCCATTCTTGTGATACTTCACTTAGTAGAATGGGCTCCAGCTCTATCCAGGATAATACAAGAGGTACTAGATCACCATTGTTTTTTGTGGCTCCATGGTATACATATGCCACATTTTATTAATCCACTCATGTATTGATGGGCACTACTATTTAATATGATTTTCAAAATAAACCTGAATCACTCTACTGGAGTGATTTGACTCCCAGGCAACATGTAGGAACATTTTGGATTGTCATACTGAGGGTCTAGAAGTTGTTACTAACATCTACTGGGCAAGAGGATGCTGCTAAACATCCCACAATGCACAGCACATCCCCCCACAACAAATTATTATTTGGCCCAAAATGTCAATAGCACTGAGGTTGAGAAAGCCTTCTTTAAGATTATCTCCATATCTAAAAAAGGAAACTGAGTTTCTAGGTCTAGCTCTCTCCAAATTAACTGTGTGATCTTTGGCAAACCATTTAACCATGAGCTCTAATTACTCTATCCATAAAATGAATATTTATTTCTAGATGAAATAATCTATAAAGTCTTTTCCAAATCTGAGTATCTGTGAGCCCAAGGATTCAAATGTTACAGTTAAACTGAGTTAAACTGAGAAAGCAGCAAACAGAATTTTCCTGCTGCAAAAGTACTGTTGCAATGTATTAATTCTCAAAGCAGTGTTTTATTTGTGTAATAAATTGAGAATTCACTCAGCTAGATCTTGGGGGTGTCTTAAATGTGTGTGGCTGGGGCCCTGCCATCTCCCTCCAGCCTCCTCTCTCCTCCCCAGCAGCAGAAGCTGTGAATTCTAACTTGTCCTTACCCAGCACCATCTGGAAATTTAGGTGAGACAGAGTGATTTACATGGTCACAATGTGTCTTCTAGAACTTATTGAAATTATTGAAGATTATCTGTGGCCCTCAGCTCTGCTTCTCCCTCCTCCAAACTCCCCATCACCAGACCACCTGCACACCCTGGTCTCAGAGACAGGTGACAATTATGCTACGCTATTTTGAGAAAGAGGTATGGAGGGTAGCCGCTCTGAAGGGTAGGCCAGTTGCTAAAGTGTAGTAAAAGTAATAATAATCTCAACTTATTGAATTGTCATTATAGAACTTCTATATGACAACCCTGGAAGGTAAGTATTGTATTTTCCACTTGACAGATGAGGAAACTGAGGCTTAGAGAAGTTAAGCAACTTGCTTTGATTTTTTTTTTCAGGGACTAACAAAAACTTGAAAAATGATGTGAATGTTACACTGGAAACTGGTAAATTCATGGTCCTGATGAGATGGGCCAGTTTTTGTTGAAAAGTCCTTGTAAGACATTTGATCCACACATCTGTGCCAGGAATGGTGAGGAGGTGTAGCCTGATTGGAAAAAATATGGTCCTTAAAAGTCTAAATTTACTTTAGCCAGGCATGGTGGCACATGCCTGTAGTCCCAGCTACTCGGGAGGCTGAGGCAGAATGATTGCTTGAGCCCAGGAGTTTGAGGTTGCTGTGAGGTAGGCTGATGCCACGGCACTCTAGCCCGGGCAACAGAGTGAGACTCTGTCTCAAAAAAAAAATAAATAAATAAAAGTCTAAATTTCCTTATTTACAAAATTGAGGTAATAATTCTTGCCTCATAGGTTGAATGTAGTAATATATGTTGAATTCAAATTATAGCGACTAGAACACAATATATGCTTAACAAACAATGGTAGCTATCATCATTGCTGTTTCTTCATGGGTGCACTTATGATCTCTGATATCACAAAAAATTGGAAAGAGGCAGGTAAATTATTAGAAAATGGAGCTATGGCACATAAAGCTGCTGAGAATCAGCATATTTTATTAATATATGTCAGCCAGGAAAATTCCATTTAGACCCTTAGCATGGCTTGTCCATTCTGCTACTCAAAGGGCTTGGTCCATGAAAGTTGTTTGGCAAATTCTTATTCAACCAGATTCATAAGTTGAGTCACTTTTTACTACATTATCTGGCAATTTATTCAGCTCCCTTTGTTCCCATTCTAAGTTTATTCTTGAAGGAAATGTATCATATTTAGATTTGGTAAAAATAAATTTAGTTCTTTCTCTATATTAGGATCTAGGCAAGGCACTGTCATTCATTATTTGGGTTCCTGTGAAGACACTTTGCAGATGTCATTTAAGGTATGATGAGGTCATGCTAGAGTAGGGCAGGTTTTAAATCTACTATCACTGGTGTTTTTATAAGGCAAGGAGAAGGTACAGGGAACAGAGGAGACACGCAGGGAGAACCCCACATGAAGATGAAGGCTGACATTGGCGTATTGTGCGTCAACAAGCCAAGGAATGCCAAGCATTGCCTGCAGCCACTAGAAGCCACGGAAATGATTCTACCTCAGAGGACCCAGAAGGCACCAACCCTGTCAACACCTTGATTTCAGACTTCTAGCCTCCAGAACTGTGAAACAATTTCTGTTGAACACTTAGTTTATGATAATTTGTATGGCAGACCTGGGAGACTAATACAGAAGCCTTGTTTATAAAATCTCATTAAAGAACCTATTGAGGTGCTTTTGAACCAGAAATGGTCGAACCTAGAAGGACCCAATTAATCACCTAGAATTCACATTGTTGTTCCCCAGATAGCACCACTTTTCTTTAACCTACCAGGACACCTGCAGTATGAAACAGTATCACAGAAAACCTTGATTAGAGATTAGGTCCTGGATAGAAATTGCCAGTTACCGGAAAGTTAACACAACATGCCTTCTCAGCTTAAAATTCTCTTCTGGTCTTCATTTGACTGTTGTTTTGTTTTGTTTTGTTTTTCAATTGACCTTTCTTCTGACTTGAACTTGAGCAAAAATAATGGGATTTGATATAACATTACGATATTGGTTCAGTTTTCTATTATGAGAAGAATTCAATTCATGGTGTGAAGAGTGTCAGTGGGTCTTGCTGAATGTGTTCCAATTTATGATTAATGTTTAAAGGAGTGGAGGTGTTTTAAAGGAGATGTTTTAGGTTTAAATCCTATTCAGCCTAAAAACAGTCAAGAAAATGACAAGGCCATCCAGTTCATGTCAGAACCACTGTCCTAGTGCTGGGCTTTGCATCTTTGTTCCTTTTGATTCTACAGGGAACAGAAAAGGAAAGTAATTTAAAACTCAACACTTAGGACAAGTAGAAACCATGCGCAACTACCAGGTGCTTGAAAGGGTCGTCTATTGGGAAGTGGATAACCAGGAAGAGTGTGGCAGTTTTGGAGCTGGCATTTGGCAAAGGGATGAAAAGTCTAGGGCTCAGTCCATTCAACCTTGGTGTTGTCTTTAGAACTTTCTGTGCAGCCAGGTGGACTCTGAGCAGGGATAAGGAATGGAGGGAGTGAAGTGGAAGCGAGTAATGGGTCATTCAAATCACTCTGATTCCTGCCGGGGGAGTGAATGTGGAACAAAGATGAGAAGGGTCAGAAAGGTCTCCAAGCATTTTTACTTTTTCCTCAGCCACAGTGTCGCTGAACCTGACAATCTTGCCTCTTGCTGCTTCATCACTGGGAATTGTAAACAGATGGTGAGCTCCTACAGTGCCTTTTTATATTCATTGCTTCTCTTGATTGTCAACACACACTCATGATACACACAAAGGACTGAAGGTAAGTATCTACATCCCTATTTTACCTGAGGCTCAGAGAGGTTAAAGAAAATTTCCTAAACCACACAGTTAGTGAATAAATGAACAACTAATAATCTAACTCCAAATTCCAGCTTCTTCCTTATTTACTTGTTGTCGTCTTAGAGAATCCCTGGAAAGCTACTTCCTTTGACTGCTCTGAAAGGCTGATCTATTCAAATCTAATCTCTAAGTTAATCATGAAGGATAATATAGCACTCAAAAATAAGGTAGGTGGGGAAATTATATATTCACTAAATTCTGTCAATTTTGAATGTCAACAAACACACATTTTAATTCCCAAGGAATTCTCCCTCTTCCTCCAAATAGGCATATTTCTTTAAACAAATCATTTAAGGAATACAGAATAATTTCTAATGACTATTTCACTGAGGATGCTGGTATGAGGATGAGGGACATAACCGTATTACTCTAAATTTCCTTAGAGCTAGAGATGGCACATTTCTTCGTACAATTGAACTCAAGATGGAAGCAGTGATATCAAAATCTTAACATGTCAAACCAACTTCCAACTTCTATCAAGTTTCTGTCTAGCAATTTAATTAGTTTAAATAAATATCCTTTTAATTCAAGTCTTTGGAGGATGAATACTGGCTCACCACTCTGAGTTGATCAAGTGCTTCATTAATACCAGGTTAACTTCATTAGCAACTAGTGAAGCTAGTACAAATAAAAGAGGTCACAATAATAACCCCAAATAATGCTACTATGTCCCAAGCACTCCATATGCATTATTGCTTTTAATTCTCACAAGACCTTATAAAATAAGGTTGGCTTTACTCAGATTTTTTAAAAATCAGAAATGCTTTAGATAAGAAACTATAAGCTTAGGAAAATTAAGAAACTCGTCCAAGATCCCATGGCTAATCCTAGGATTTAAGCTCTCATTGATATGATTCAAAGATCATATTTTCCTGTTTCATTTTGTGTCAAGCACTTTTATATAGGACATTGTGATTTTTTTATGTGATGAAAACTCTAGATTCTGTTATAATATATAACATATAAATGTTCTCTTTTTTTGGTGCTTTTAGCTGGCAATTTACTTGATTGGTCTCAAATGTCTTTCTGTTGTCAATCTGTTGGCAGCTGAAACCTCAGTTTAGTTCATTTGTCCTGAATGTGAGTACTTGGAGTCTTCCCTATGCATGTAAAACTTAGGGTTCAGCTAGAGATTTGGGGTTGGGAATATACACAGGATTTAAGGCTCTGCCTCTCTTCTTTTGGGAATTTTCCATTCACTTTACAGCTGCTGTCGTTTATGTAAATTCTGTTCTCTGATTGTGTCCAGTTAAGAAAGGTGGCAGGTTTTCTGTCTAACATGAGCAGGCTGAGGCCTTCCCTCAGGCTAAAAGCATAAAAGTAATAAATTCATCTTATGTTATTACATTTTTCCAAGTGTCAACCCTTCTCGAGCATATACCTGCTTTTGATTATTTGCCAGTGTCTTTTGTTAATCCTACAATGTGTTTTGTACTTTTTCTGAAATGTATACTTGTTATTCCCTGGAAGATTGTTTGAATAGGACCTTTATTCAGATATATCAGAAAGGAAGTTAAGATGTATATCTTATATTATACATCATTTTAATATATATTTACATATGTGTAAATATATATAATATACATTTGTATTCTTTATTACTAAAGAAAAAGAAAGAAGTTGGCTAAATCATTTCAAAAATTCTTCACATTCAGAGTTCGGATTTTCTAAATGAGTTTGTGACTCACACTTAAGAATGTCTGTGTTTTTCAACAATCTCATCTTCCATGCCATCAAAAATCTCGGCCGTACAACATTTTTAACAAAATAGCAGTACTCCACTATTGTCCCCAATATTTTCTTCCAAGTTGGTAATACCTACTCTGTAAGTTTTGATGCTGGCATCTTTTCATTTTTGTTTTTAATCTTAGAAAAAGTTGATCTACCAGTCAGTGGAAGTCATCCAGACAATAACCTTTATTCATATTTCTTAGTTAAATTGTCATTAGTGACTTACTGATTGAAATATGTAATGGATGCTGTTATTCAATAATGCACAGGAATAATTAACAAGTTAACACAGGTACAGACAGTGACAGCTATGTCACAGTTGTTACCTGGCCAACATTGATGATGAGATGACAGGGATTATAAAGAACATTCCAACATCAGAGATGTTAAATGTGAAAAGTGTATCTTATAATTGATTGAATATCATATGTTAGAACTAAAGTTATTGGCTTTTCTAGCCCTGTAAAGTCTGAATCTCTGAATTTTCTCTATTCTTCTTGATTTCTGCTTTTAAACTAGCCAATTCTTTTTTTCTCTCATAAGTGTGATGTTTATTTTTATAGTCTATATTTTCTTTTTTTTATTTCAGTATATTATTGGGGTACAAATGTTAAGGTTACGTATATTGCCCATGCCTCCACTCCCCCCTCGAGTCAGAGCTTCAAGCGTGACCATCCCCCAAACGTTGCACATCACACTCATTGTGTTTGTATATACCTAGCCAATTCTTATCTGAGTTCATTTATTTTAACACGTTTTAAAAATGTTGTCAACAGCAGCTAACACCCACTCCCACTCTGACTCAACTTTTTCTTGCAGAGTTACAGTATCCATCACCTCTGCCCATATTCCACTGGCCAGAACGCAGCCATGTGGCCAATCCCAATTGCAGTGGAGACTGGAAAATGTAGTCTGGTGGTAAGCTCAAGGGGTAGAAGAAGTTAGTGAGGCAACTGGTGCATAAAGGCTAAGTTTGCCCAGTGTACTAGAGCAAGTAGACATCAGAGCTAGGATAATATAGTGGTTGAGAGAATGAACTTAGGAACTAACAGATTTTTGTTTCAGTCTGGCTCTGCCTCTTATATCCATATGATATTACACAAATCATTTAATATCTCTAAAATTCAGTTTTCTCAGGCATAAAATACAAATAATAATAGCACCTAAACCATACATCTGTTATGGGAATTATACGATGTACTTTAGTACATGAAAGATACCTGTACCAAGACTAATACATAGTAAGTCCTACACAATGTTGAGTCAAAACTCTACAGTTTTTCTAGTACGTCTCAAATCTCTTCTCCCCCAATTTGAATAAGTACCATTGATTAAGAACTTATTACATGGTAGGCCCTGTGGTTACTTTTTTATATGCATTCAATCTTTTACTCCTAGCAGTCATATAAGGTAGGCTTTCTGACCACCTGCATTTTACAGAAGAGAAACCAGGTTTGGAAAGGTTAAGTATCCAGACTTTCCTTCTCTCCCATTAGCTTGACATTTATTCACAGCCCAACTCAATTCTTTCTTTCCCTGTGGAACTTTACCCAGCTAATCCAGCCCTTACTGGCCTCAGATGAATTATTTTGTGTGTGTGTGTGTGTGTATATATATATATACATTTTCTTTAACTTACACAATACCTACCACTGTACTGGATGTTTAAGAACTAAAAAAACAATTCTAAATATCTGTTGTTTCATTAATTAACAAAATAGGATTGAGCATCTACTGCAATCTTCTTAAAACACAAATCTGCTCACGTTATTCTCCCGATGAAAGCTTTTCAGTCGCTCACCGTTACCTGCTGGTGGAAACTATCTCCATTTCTTATTATAAGAGGCTCCCCACAATTTCATTTCTGCTAGAGATTTCTGCCTCACCTCTCACCGCTTCCACCTCACCCAGCTGAATTAAACTGTTGCGATTAACCCAACACAACATCCCTTTTTTCCTGCTGCCCCTTTATCAGTTATGCTCTCTTCCCCACTCTCTACCACAACACGATTCTTCAGGACTCTGTACAGGGATCATGATCTCTGTAAAACCTCTACTGATATTCCCAAGTATTACTGATGTTAAATTAACTTAAATTTGGCCCAAACTTCTCTCCATACTTTGACTTCCTACCTAGCAAACTGCAACCTAGCTTAGTATGTAAACAAACTGCAACCGAATTTAAGAGTATATCCTTGTAGCAAATAGCTGAATCTTCTCCAATTCCACCAACCTGGCTCCAGCCAATCAGAGGTTGCCCACCTGTTCAGACCATATCCATGTAAGGCCAATGCTGAGCTGTAATCAGTCAAGCTGTTTCTGTACCTCTCATCCTTTTTCTGTCTCTAAGTATTGCCTGCCCACGTTGCTGGGCGGAGCTTTCTGAATCTCTCCTAGTTCTTAGTGCTTCCTGGTTCATGAATCATTCTTTGCTCAAATGAACTCTGCTAAATTTAATTTGTCTAAAGTTTTTCTTTTAACACTGAATACTTACTCCACTGTGCCCTCACTCCACCCCATGCAGAATTTTATCATAGCAGAAGATTTTATTGCACTTAATGGTTTAAATATTTGTTTCCTTCCCTAGATTGTGAAGGTAGGAAATCTGAATTCACTCATTTCTATAACACTAGAGCCTAGCATCATGCTTAAGCAGTAATTTACTAAAATCAATCAGTTTTAATTTATGAGTTTGTTTTTGAAGCACCCACTACATCTGCCCCACAGTTTAGATACCCTCTTTCATATCCTACCTGACACTCAAACAGATTAAATGGGGGCTCTCGCCGGCCCCAGACCAGAACGTACCAACCTTTCATCTGCATAGATTCTCTTTGTGTTAAATTCACCATAGGGTTCTCACTTGTCACTCTTCAGGGGAAGGAGTCCCCACTTTCCCTGTCTAACACAACACTTAGCCCCTTCCTAGTTCTCACAATACCTCCATTTCCTCGCTGCCTCTTGGCATATGACACTTCCAGAGACTTCCACTCAGCGCTCAGCCTTACCTGCCCCACAAACACTCACTCCTTCCCATCTTACCGTAACACAGATGCACCTCCTAAGATCACGTTTATGTGGCTTTTTTTTCCCCTAAAGAATTGCTAACATTCGTATAGCACCTTATAATTTATAAAGATTGTTCTGTTTAATCTCAAAAGCGATATTGTGAATTATTATGATTATAATCTCAATTATTGTGATTAATACCTTCCTTATACTGCCAAGCAACACATTGTGGATAGCAGGGATCTCAGAAGAGGAGCTCAAAATGAATTTAATGAATATTTTTTGAGCACTAAAATATGAAAATCACTGGGCCTGGGTGCTATAGGGCATAGAAAAGTGATCAAGTTGTAGTTATGTGCAGAGAGCTGATATTCTAATAGAAAGTGATAAAAAAAAAAACCTGCAATAACAGCAGTAGTAATAATAACAGCAATAACAAGTGGTTTTTGCCACTTGAGCAAAAGTACTTTTGAGTACTTACTATGTGCCAGACCCTTTAGGACATTTAAGATATTTAATTTATTTTGATCCAACAATTATCCTATGAGGTGAGCACTCCCGTACTATTCTTCTGTATAAGGGAAGTGAGTTTCAGGGAGGTTTAGTGACTTGCTCACACGTTCATAGCTAATGGGTGGCTGAGCTGAGCTTCTGAACCTACGACTGTCAGGCTGCACAGAGCCTGCTCTTTCCACTACACTACACTGCCTCTTGGATGCAAATAACTGTAGCACAGTCTGAACTAAGTCATGAAGGGTAGCAGAGAACAGAATTTTTCATTCTGTTTTGGAGTAGAGAACTTGGGAGTTGGATTGAAACTCGATGTGTGAATAACATTAAATAAGAGGGACTGGGGCAGGTGGGAGGGGAGGTGCCCAGGCAAAGACAACAGAATGAGCTACAGCCTGGGTGCCTGGCAGAAGGAGGGATTAATAAAATGTGAAATGAGTCTGGAAAGGCAGGTTCAGGGCAGACCAATCAGAGAATAGATGGAATTGGGAGACATTGGGTGGGTGGCATGAACCAGAACTGGAGGCTGATGGAGTTTTAGGGAGTGTTTGTGTCCATTTTGTGTTGCTGTAAGAGAATACCACGGCCTGGGTAATTTATAAAGAAAAGAAAGTTATTTCTTAGAGTTCTGGAGCCTGGGAAGTCCAAGGTCAAGGGATTTGCATCTGGTGAGTGCCATCGTGCTCTGTTCTTCCATGGCAGAATTGAAGAAGACAAGAGAGCTCAGGAGAGCAAGAGTGGGTCAAACTCACTTTTGCAAGTCCTCTCCCAAGATAACTAACCCATTCCTGAGACAGTTATCTAACTAACCCACCCCTGAGTTAACAGTACTAATTCATTCATTTATGAGAACACAGCCCTCATGACCTAATCACCTCTTCTTAGGCCCCGCCTTCCAACACTGTTGCATTGGGGATTAGGTTTCCGACACATGAACTTTGGGGGACACATTCAAACCATAGCAGGGAGTGATGGAGAGAAGCAGATTCATGGTCTTTCTGAGTCTGTAAAACTGAGAAAAAGTGTGTGTGTGTGTGTGTGCACTTGTGTGTGTAGGTGGCTGGGAAAGAAAAGCCAGTGAGTTGTGTTAGGGACATAAATATTGATTGATTGATTATGCATGGAGATTGGCTAATGCTAGGAACTCACTGCGGCCAATTCTCATGCTACTGGCCAAGTGCAGTTTAATGTGCGACACAGCATCCTGCGGGTGACCTGGTCTGATCCGTGCTCTACCTTCACTCTGACCAGAATGCAGGAAATTTCACTGCTTGTAATGTCAGCTCAAGGTTGAAATATGACTTGGCCCTTCTCCTCCGCCACTGTTTTAATAAAGGTACTAGGACTGTTCAGAGATTGGAATCATGCTTAGCAGACCTGCAGCTGCTTTTAACTTCGCAGAAGTAATTGAGATTTATGAACTCCTTATTAGCCCCTTAAAACAAAATGAGAAACTTGAAATTCCCATCTGTCAAAATTAAGGAGGGAAGAATTTATTTTTGCTTTTAAAATCTTTAATGATTCCTTTTCACCTTTCCCCTTTTATATCACTTGGGAGCAATAGCCCTATGAAGAGTTAAAGATGAATTAGGAGTAGAAATATGGAAAGGCTAAATCTTTATTTTCAGTTCTGCAAATATGTGGAGCATTTAGTATTTGCCAGAAATCCTGCCGAACTCTAAGGACACATAAGTGAATAGAGCAAGGTGCCTGACCTCGGTTCTAAGCAAAATTCTGCTGACTTAAATTACATTATGTTTTTCTACCTACTGTGTATTAAGAGATTCACATTTTCTCTTTATTCTTTAAAATTATTCTTCAAGGTCATTTTGCAGAAAGATTAAGTGGCTCAAGGTCAAACAGTAATGCGATTTGATTCCAATTTTGATTTTAAAATTTCAGAAAAATGGACTGTTCTTTTGTTTAGGACATATAATCACAGATGGCTTTTCAGAACTTTTGGTGTCTCTGGCCTCAAGTCAAACCAAGCAGACCTGGCTGGCTGATGGGAGAAAGTCAGTTTCAGGAGTCCGCCTGGGGAATAAGGTGCCCGGTCAGATCTGCAAAAAGGATGTGTGTGTGACTGCGCACATGTGTGTGTGCATGTGTAGAAGATTTTTCTCCATTCTCATCCTGAAATGGGTTGTGGTCTTCTTGCTCATGCAATTTTTCCCTGGAGTCTATTTTGTGAAATATAATTGAAATCGAAACGCCAGTGATTTTTAATCATACTCCCAATTTATATCTCATGTAACCATATGCCAGTGTTCTCGGAGTGTTACAGGGATATGAATTATGCTGAAATTGGATTAGGCAAATACGCATTTTCCTTAAAAAATAGCTACCCAGAGCAGTAATTTAATTCCACCAACTCTAAAGATTCTCTCAGAAATACCCTGTGTATCTTATCAGCAGTTCATTGTGAATTTTCTTCTGGGCTACTTTCTCTGCTTTTTCATTTCCTTCTAGAATCCACTGTATTTAACAAACATTAGCAACTGTGGGAAGTCAATTTATATGAAAACCATCCCTAAATGTAAGAAAATCAGGTTTTCAGAGGAAACCATCAAGACCCTTTTTCCAGTTCTTTAATTCTGGGGGAAGCAAAATAGAATGTAATTAAATGCCATTTCCCTTCCAAGTAAATACTTTAAGCTGTATCACAGCTTGGGTATTTAAACAGTAATTAGACCAGAGCTTCAGAGTCCACTTGGTTGTGAGGCAGTCACTACCTTATTATTCTATAACACTGTTTTGCTGAGGACACTAATGTGAGCAAACTCTACCAAAGGGGTTACTGACTCCAGGGTACTATCACTCTTTATATTCTGTTGGAATAATTTCTCAATAAAGGCAGAGGTTTAAACATATAAGGGAGAAAAGAAAGAATACCAGAGCAAAGAGTCTCTGTCAAACAGTTTACCAGATCTCTTCCAATTTACTTCAAAGGTGACGACATGGGGTGGTGACAATTGTGGCTTCTGACACCAGAGGGCCAGGGTTTGTAACACTGCCCCAGTGCTTCCCAGCTGTGTGACTTTGGCTAAGCTGTTTAACTGTTTAGCTGGTCTGTGTCTCAGATAACCTTGAAAGGTTGCTCTGAGGATTAGATGAGCTAACATATGTAAAGCACTTAAAATAATGCCTTTCATAGAATATTCCTTCAACAAATAATTGTTATTAATATTATTTGAGCTCAGTTTAATTGCCTGTTATTAAGTGTGGTTGGAAATATAGGAACCCTCCAAAGATGTTCACATCCTAATTTCTGGGACTTGTGAATGTTACCTTACAAATAGCAAAAGAGACTTTGCAGAGGGGATTAAGTTAAGGATTTCAAGATGGAGAGGTTATCCTGGATTATTTTGGGATTATATTACCCAATATAATAACAAGAGTCCTTATAAGGGAAAGAGGGAGGCAAGAGGGCCGGTGGGAGAAGGAGACATGAAGAACAAAGCAGAGGTTAGATGCAATTGCTGGCTTTGAAGAATAGAAGATGGCCTTGAGCAAGGAACTTTTTTATTACAAGCAGTTTCTAGAAGGTGGAAAAGGCAAGGAAATGGATTCTGCCCTAGAGCCTGCAGAGCGAATGCAACCTGCTGTCACCTTAATTTAGTGAGATTTCTGATCTTCAGAACTGTGAGGTAATAGATTTGTATGTTTAAGCTACTAACTAGGTGGTTATTTGTTACAGCAGCCAGAGGAAGCTAATACACTGGAGTGTTCACAGACATTTCATGGCTCCTATTGCCTCCAACCTGCAACACATACTGTATAGCCAAGAGTTCCAGTTTCCTCACAATATGACTTGTGGGCAGTGTCGTCTACTGTCCCCATCTATGAGCTCTGGTCTATAGTAAAATAGATCTATTTTCTTTTTCTAATTTGCCTCCTGTCCTATCATCCATTTGTAACCACGTTTGTATTATATGCATTTGGCTTTGCCTGGAAAGTTATTTTTTTCTCTCCCTACACCAAAATTATTTCCCATATTGCAAAGCCAAGTCCAAATGCCTCCACAGTCATTCTAATCCTAGCTGGTCCTTCACCCTAGCTCGGAGATCTGCCCTTCAGGGCCTAGCCATGTGCAGACCAAGCTGACTAGTGGAAAATATCCAAATAACCAAAGCATGAGAAGACTCAACATCAA
Organism: Cheirogaleus medius; assembly: GCA_008086735.1. Lineage (NCBI taxonomy): Eukaryota > Metazoa > Chordata > Mammalia > Primates > Cheirogaleidae > Cheirogaleus > Cheirogaleus medius. The sequence goes on from VBSM01002608.1 coordinate 164,963,763, forward strand.
ACTTCTGCCACTGCAGTGCGTCTAGATGCATAGGGGCCTGTTGCTGGCCTCAGGCTCCTGGCCATTCTCTAGTTCTCAGAGCCCAGGGCTGAGCTTGAGACCTTGAGTTGATGGTTCAGGGGCCCCAGGCCTGGGCATAAGTTATGCATCCTAGTCCTTGTGAGGCCCCTGGCTGCTGCTGTCTCCTGCCTTGGATTCCCAGGATGGTGGCTGGGGCCCCCCTTGCCTATTCATGGACCCCAGTAACTGCCCCTTCTCGCCACCCCCCACCACAATCTTTTCCATTTAAAAAGCTCCACATTTTCCCCTAACTTTCAGTACTAGATTTATTTACCATAGCTGGGACCCTCACCATGATCCAACCCCTATCTCCTTCCTAGCTCTCTCCCCACCTGCCCCTCCCTCACACTCTCCTGCACAGGGAGCTCTTTGTGAACTCTCACATCGGTTCATTTCAACATGAAAACCACTACTTTGTGCGGAGAGTGAAAGCAATCATATTAGGGAAAAAAGAATCCTAAATTATTTGTTATTAAACCTGAGACTTTTTAAAGTTTTTGGTAAAGAATAGGTCAGTGTAGGACAGAGAACCTACTGGCTTAGGAATCAGAGCCAAGCTCCGATGTCAGTTTTAATGGGAACGGCTGTTCTAAAATAGCCGGTTCAGCTCAGAACAAAAGCAAATAAACTGAAAAGAGAGGAAAACATATACCCAAGGTCACACAACAAATGACTGACAGGTTCATAACTTGGTACTTAGTTCTTATTTTTTTCTGGTAGTATATAATGACAATTCTTATTTTCTTTGCTTTTATCTGATTCTACCAACTCTTTTTCTAGGTGTCCCCAGGAAATGTATAGCAACATGAGACCTCAGATTCCAGGTCCTGAACTTGAAAATAAGTTCCACATTTTGAATAGAATCAGATTTCTGTTCAAAATTATAAACTATGTTAATTTTTAAAAATGCCTTTTTATATATATGTGTATATATATAAAATTCATTCATGATACTATCATACATGTAATTATCAAATGTGTGTTTTCCTTGTTCAAGAAGGTGGGAAATAACATGGACTATTTCTAAACATATTCAAAATAGATGCACACACACACACACACACAAACACATTCCGAATAATACAGGGAGCAATAAGGCTACTACTTCTACAGAAGTGAATTCTCTATTTGTGTGGGCTAGTGCAAGGGAATATTCTTTGAGAGAAAAATTACTCGTAGGAATGTTCCCCAGAGAGTTGGCTTACCTCAGCCTGTTGGGACACAAGTATCAATGAAGAGCCACAGTGTATATGGTACTTCCAAATTTTTCTTCTCTGTCAATGTCTTCTTTCTCTTTCTGGAAACCCAAACTGATTGCATAAAGAGAAATTAACTTCAGATTATAAATGATTTTTCTTCACAAATGTGAGTGAAAAACTGAAGACGATAGAAGGTGACGCACCTATACCACACCAAATGTTTTTAAGTAAGATATTTGTAGAAAAAATACTTTTAAGAAAAAATACTGTGTTCACAATTCCCCTTCCCTTAGTGATTTATATTTGAGGAAGTTTAGTCACCAAACATATTTCTACTCCTAAATTATCCTATACAGATCCAATAGAAGCCATCTTACATAAGGACAAACAGAGATGGCATAGGAATTCAACTCAGCAAATATTTACTGAACACCTACCAAGAGCCAGGCACTGTGGCAAGTTTTGAAGAGCCCGAGATGAATAAAATATTGTTTCTGTTCTCAAGGACTCCATAATGCAAGCCTGGAACTGCAGGTGTTTAATAAAGGTTTATAAAATGAAGGAGATTCAAACAAGGAACAACAACTGTAAAAAAATTGTAATGCTGCTTGCTGAGACCACGGACTGAGTATATGCATGAAGTACAAATACAACACAGAAGAGAGTGACAGAGTAGATGGGAGGATGTGAAGGACAACAAGGAAACCTTCAAGATAAGATTACTTCTGAGTTGTGTTGTGAAAGATGAAAAGAGGTTTCTCATCAAGAAAAGGTGAGGTGAATTCCAGAAAATCTTGGCCTTCATCATCCATGGCCTAACTTAACACTCTCTGCTCTTTAAAAAGCTGCATCTGCTAACAGTCTTCAACAAAGCTCTGCATCCCCTTCTATGTATCCAGCATGGATACAGTACAATTTTTCCTTTGGCCACATGAAGAAGTAATTCACATGTGCTTTATCAAGGGCATTGTAAGCCCTCTAATCCCTTAAGTTGACACTTCCTTGAAAAGTTTTTTTAATTTTTTTTTTTAATTTCAGCATATTATGGGGGTACAGATGTTTAGGTTAAATATATTGCCTTTTCCCTACCTGAGTCAGAGCTTCAAGCATATCCATCCCCCAGACGGTGTGCACCACACCCATTAGGTGAGAATATACCCATCCCCTCCTCCCTTTCCCATCTGTCCGACACTCAATGAATGTTACTACTATATGTGCACTTAAGTGTTGATCAGTTAATACCAATTTGATGGTGAGTACATGTGGTACTTGTTTTTCCATTCTTGTGATACTTCACTTCGTAGAATGGGCTTGAGCTCCAGACAGGATAATACAAGAGGTGCTAGATCACCATTGTTTTTGTGGCTGAGTAGAACTCCATGGTATACATATACCACATTTTATTAATCCGCTCATGTATCGATGGGCACTTGGGTTGTTTCCACATTGTTACAATTGTGAATTGTGCTGCTATAAACATTTGAGTGCAGATGTCCTTTTTTTATAGAATGTCTTTTGTTCCTTTGGGTAGATGCCTGGGATTGCTGGATCAAATGGCAGTTCTACTTGTAGTTCTTTAAGGTATCTCCATATTACTTTCCACAGAGGTTGTACTAGTTTGCAGTCCCACCAGCAGTGTATGAGTGTTCCTATCTCTCCACATCCATGCCAACGTTTATTGTTCAGTGACTTTTTGATAAAGCACATTCTCACTGGAGATAATTGACATCTCATTGTGGTTTTGATTTGCATTTCCTTGATGATTAGAGATGAGCATTTTTTCATATGTTTATTGGCTATTACTCTATTTTCTTTTGAAAAGTTTCTGTTCATGTCCTTTGCCCACTTTTTGATAAGGTGGTTTGATTTTTTCTTGCTGGTTTTCCTGAGTTCTATATAGATTCTGGTTATCAACCCTTTATCATATAGGTAGAATGCAAATATTTTATCCCATTCTGTAGGTTGTCTGTTTGCAATCCCTATTGAAATACCAAGATCATTTTTTGCAGATCTAGAAAAAATAATTCTATGCTTTACAGAGAACCTTAAAAGGTTTTAATGTGCTCTTTTTCCAGCAAATTTATTTTTTATACTCCATTTACTGGTTGAAGTGTATTCAGAGATTTTTTTCCATTTCTAGAAGTTTCCAGACATTTTATAATACAAGAAATCTATCAGAGATATTTAAACTTATGTGTCAGCACTTTTCAAGAACTTCTAGTCTCTCATTAAACTGGTAGTAAACAGACCACACAACATAAGAGCAATAATGGCAGTGGTAATGATACTAAAGAGTCAAACTAGCTTATTTTCTTCAAAATAAGTAATTCTTGTTTCTTAGTAAAATTCCTTTGGGCATCTTTCAAATTAAAAACAAATGTGAAACTAAGCCAGTTTTATTTCCTTTGAAAACATTTTTAACTTTGATAATTGAGACTGCGGTGTCTGAATATTATTAATGGAGAATTTGGAATCTTAATGCAAACCCCTAGGAATCCAGTGGGTTATTGACAGACTGGCTCAGTTTTAAAGAAAGAGATTTCTTCTGGGAGATCTGTTTCTTGAAAATGGAATAATCTCAAGTAGGTGTCCTCAGGTTGGCCAGTGCTTACCAAAATTTGTCCCTCTTTTTTAGTATTTAATATTCCTTCCAGAAAGTCATAGCTGATAGGAAAACTTGTTCCTTTTGGTGTTCTGCTGGGCATCTTACTTTATTTCTGCCTTTTTGGAGTCTTCATATCTCAGTATACTTATGCTCTCCTTGCAAATCATTTAAGCATATGAGATCTGCACAGAGCTAGGTATGTGCTATCCTTATTTTTATAATAATATAAAGCTGCTCATGGAAAAGCCCATTATATTATTTTAGTTTCTCTTATATGACCAAAGTGCAAATGCAAGCATTGTTGGGTGATTTTCTACAGCAATGTCAATTTCATAAAAATATTATTTACCATCATTAAATCATTTGATTATGTAAGCAATAAATTCTTTTTATTTTCCAAACTTATTTTTTGTTACTTCTATCCAATTCCATCAACTTTTTTTGTATTTGTAGCCAGGCAATGTCCTGCAACATTTGACCTCAAATTCCAAATCTGACCTTGACATCTCAAATTCCAGGTCTCACATAGAATTTAGTTTAAAAATTTGTGTATATACCTTGTCCAATGACAGACAGGGTGGAACTATATTTATCTTTATTTTTATTATTCAATATCTTCTTTTTATATGTTGATTATTTATTGCTGTAAAATTCATGGATATTTTGGGCAAAATCAAGGTACTTAAGACAGCTTGTGATAGAGCATTCTTATTATGACTGAGGCTCAAAAAAGTTAAAAAAAAAACTTAAGAGATTAGGGAAGTGAGTCATCCTTCTGGGTTAACAGAAATGAAGATTTTTGTTTTTTTTTTTTAAATGTAAATGGACCTTTTTTTAAAAATGAGAAATTGAAATGTACAGGGAATATTTTTAAACATTCTATTGCACAAGCTGAAAGCTCTGGAAATCTACTTTCTTTTTTGTCATGTAAATTTTGGGAATGGATTTAAAGGTCTTTATTCTGCCAATAGGACCAGTGGGCGCCCTTGCAATCACATCAAAATCAAAGGAGAGAAAACTGCCTTCTGGGGTGAGAAGATGTTTGATGGGGAAATGGAGAAATATTTAAAGATCCAGTTTGATAAGAGCTCTAAAGTGCTCCAACAGGGAAAAGAGTTTGTCTGTGTTTTAGATATTTAATCGGAATGTGTTTTTCTGTTCTCAGATATTTTAAAAATTTGATGCCTATATTTTCTAAATACTTCATTTGTTGCATTTCAAAATCCCTACTCTGTCACAGGGAAATATTGATATGGACTCTTTCATAGTGGATCCCTTCAATTCTAAGGCATTTTTCCTGTGGCTGGCTTTTTCAAAAACAGATTCTTAAGTGATGGGATGCTTTGGACAATGGCCAAATGCAGGCTTTAATTTTGTTCTTTTATCTAAGAAAAAATACCTTGATGCACTGTAAGTGGATCTAGGTAGCGGCCAAGGCATGGTTTAATTTTTTTCGTTTTATTATTGAATGTGCTATAGATCCTGAAATATAGCTTATATTGCCCAAAGATTTATTTCCTTAGTTCCTCTTGCACTTGATTTTAAAAGAGCATATTGGAGGTATGAGGGATTTCAGAAATCAAACAATCTAACTGCCCTTCCAAAATAGAACTCTCCTCTGAGAATTGAAATATAATGAGATCTCTCTATGTTTAATAGAGTTTTCATCTAGCCTTTGGTCCTAGAGATTTTTGATACTCTAAGGAGAACTTGAAACCTCTGAAAAACTGATATTTTCATTCATATATACAATTCTAAGGAACTCATTGGCCTCTGGAACCCCATCCATGGACCACTTGGGGTTTCCTTGGGCCCCGAATAAAGGACCCCTCCATGTATCCAAATGTCCCACAGAGTAGTCATCCATCACTCCTAATTCTTTCTTCAGTAAAGAACCTATGGCTTTCTTGGGCAGCTCATTCTGGTTTTGTTCCATTCAAAACATTCTAAGTTCTCCTTTTTATCAAGTTGAAATATATTTCCCCTCAATTCTACCAGAAGTCCTTTTTCTACTTCTTGGATTCCTACAGAACAATTGATCTTCTTCCCTATGACACAGCTCTTCACATATTTGAACACAGAATTAAGAGTCAGCCCTGGGTCTTGTTTTAAATTTACTCTGAATTTATCCAGTCCTTGTATACCTGATTTTCAACTTTTCTCACCGCCCTTACTACTCTAGCATAGAAAGGATTTGCAAACACTGGACATGAGTTTGACTAGCTGGTGGGAGGTAGATCATAGAGATGATAGTTTTCATGTCAAGAAAAGGTTTGCAGAGGTCTTGCAACGTAAGATAATCAGTGATTTGATTTCTACTTGCAAATATTTCAAGATTCCCTGCTAGGCAGCCTAAGAAGAATTGTGGATTGGCACAGTGCTAATTTGTAAACTAGTATTTCTGGGAGATGAAGATAATAAAACCCTGACAATAGCCAAGATAAAGGCGAACTGCATAATCAACTGCAATATATTTGTAGGCATTCTTACAGATATAGCGTGCACATCCAGTGGAAGGCAAGTCAGTTCACTCATCAGATTTAACTGGTGAAGTGGAAAGAGAAGTGAGCTAGTAGTGAAAGAGATGAGTGCAGAAGGAGCTGGTCCTGTCGTACTGCCTTCTTTAGAAGGAGGCAGCAATAGCTCCTGATCTTAGCCTGGGGGATGATGAAGAAAAATCCAACCTTTGATTAATATTCTGAACTGGGTACATTCTTAATTTCTGAATGAAGCTGTGTTTGTGGTTTAAAGTGGGAGACTCTTTCACCTATGAGTAAGCCAGAAAAAGGCATGGAATCTGCCCAATCTCATTCTAGTATAAGGGAAGGTGAACTCTATTGAATACATTTTAAAGGGGAAGCAAAAGACCAGCCAAAAGTACATAGGACTCTTTGGTCAATAAACCATTTATACTTCCTATAACAAATCAGACCTATGCCCATCAGTGCCTGTTGGGATTTATTTGGATAAAGCCATTTATTAATCTATCTGTTTAAAATGACTACTCAGTTCTGCTGATATCGACACTATGTGCATTCTAAATCTTACTATGGGTAGGATTTTGTTATGAGAAACCTAGGGAATCCTTAAGTTCTCCCCTCAAGGATCTCTCTCTCTCTCTAACAGGATAAACAGTCTTATAGATAAATACATGCGATATCTGTATTATGTGCAACAATAAAATGTGGTATAAAGAAATTGATTTTTTTTGGCCCCACAAAGTAATACTCTTTATTATGATAAATAATCAAACCTTGCTATGAGAGAAGGAGTAAGAAAAGCTCATGATTTTGTTTATTTTTAAGAAGTAAAAAATTGTCCCCCCTGCTAGCAGGGAGAGTTAGTCCTGGGGGAAGAGGCAAAACAAGTCGTATAAGGAAGCTGGGGTCCTGTGAGTGGGAAGAAGTTGCTGCTCTACCTCCTTCTCCCTTTAGGCTGAGTGAACCCTGGAGTTCTTGGGCAGTTAGTATGTAGAGTTGGGGTAGGGAGCACAGGTGAGAGGGTGTAAAAGCTTCAAGTGGATTTCTCTGAAGGAAGAGACTTGAGAGGCTAATGAGAAAAAACTAGAGATGTGATTATAATTGCACCCCAACTGGGAGAGCAAGCTTATATGTCTTATATACAGAAGCACAGAGAGAAAAAAAAACTGATTGGCTTGAAACTTGGATGACTTCCAAGCTACTGTATGGTCAGAATAAGCAGCAGATTGCATGCTCCTTGGAGGCAGGGTATGGACCAGGTTCTAGAACTGAGGGAGATAGCCAGTGACCAGGACACAAAGGTAAGGACTTTGGGTTTTATACCAAGTGTGATGAGAACACTTGGAGGGTTCTGAGTAGAAAAGAAGCCCAATCAGATTTATGTTCTAAAAATAATGTAAAATAACCTGCCGTCCAGATTGATAATAAACTTTTGAGGACAAGGCTAAGACAGGGAGACCAGTTAGGAGTCTACTGCAGGATTCCAGGTAAAAGATGATAGTTTTTTTCACTGCAAGAGAGGGATAATAGAGCCTTGGACTAGGAATATGGTTATATACAGTTATATAAGAACAAGAAGTAGTAGAATTGGGCTGTATTTTAAAGGTAGTTCTCCTAGGATTTGTTGATGGAAGTACCCTGGGATTTGTTGATGGATTGGATGTGGAGAATGAGAGAGAAAAAATCGGCTGAGCAATGGGTGAATGGAGCTATCATTTACCTTGAGTTGGAAACACTAGGCAACAGCAGGTTTGCAGGGGTATCAAATGATTCCATTTTCCTGAACAAAATATTAATAGTTTTAGGATGGTAATTAGATAAGCAAATTGAGGTGACAGTTTGATATATGAATCTTAAGTTCAGAGAAGAAATCTGGCTGAAGATATAAGCTTGGAAGTTCCCAGCATATGGAAAAATGGTATATAAAGCTATGATTCTGGATGAGGTCACCTAAGGAATGTGAGTAGATTGGAAATAGAAGAGCACAGGGAATAAGGCTGGGAACATTGAGACATTGAGAGAGCGGGAAGATTCAGGAACATGTGGGACAATTAAGTGGAAAGGTGCCCAGAAAAACATTTTGTCCAGAAAGTCAATAAAGCAATGTTTCAAAAAGGAGGAAATGATCCGCTGTGTCAAATGCTGCTAAGACTTTGAGTGAGATAACTGAGAATTGACTATTGAATTTAGTAATAAGGAAGATATTGATAATAGCTGTCTCAATGAGTGATGGATATGAAAGCATGGAAGGAATGGTTTCAAGGGAGAATGCAGAAAAAAAATGCTGAAGATAGTCCTAATAGACAATAGCTGCAAAAGGGAGTAGAAAAATCAGGAGGTAGATGGAATCAAAGATATTTTTTGTGTGTGGTAGAAGACCTTACAGTATGCTTATATATAGATGAAGATTAACTAACACAGAGAGAAAATATGATATAGAAGAATAAATGAAAATTACAGAAGTAATATCCTGAGTGGAAGAGAAGGGATGTGGTCCAGTGCCTAAGAGAAGGTTTGGTCTAAGCCAGGAGTATAGACAGCTTGTTCACTGTCACAGGAGGTGAAGGGAGTGTATATGGGCATAGACTGGGCTGATATTTCAGTGCTTTGCACTGTTATGATGGTTCTGGTTGTTTAAAGCTGCTGTCTATTCAGATAGATCAGCACTCATCCTGTACCAGTTGTTAAAATTCTGTGAAATCATAATTAGCTACAGATATTGGATAGGTTTATGGTTTTGGTGGTTGGAGAATATAGGTATTTCTTGTGGTAGTTCCAGTTTGTTAGTGAAATAGGCAGTGGAAACAGAGAGAGGAAGGACTAGAGTGTTTTGAAGTTTTGGGATGAAGGATCAAGTGTGAAATAGTGACCTTGGAGAATGAGAGAGTGAATGGAAATGTATTTGCACTTGGGAGAGGCATTGAAGGCACACTTGAAGTTTGTGATCATGAATTAAAATTGAGATCCATAAGCATAAATGTGTTTTTGTTTTTTTATCTAGTATTTTTAGCTGCTTAAATGTGGACTGAGAGTTGAGTTCAGTCAGGGTTGGCATGTTGCAAGACTAGAGAGAGAGGTGCAAGAGAGTTAAGGGTTTATACAAGAGACCAATTAAAAAGATGGGCCAGAAATCAAAACCATAAGTGAGATCTGAGGATATAAGAATAGTGAAAAGGTGATAAAACCAATGGCTTTGACCTTTTTCTGAGGTCAAAGAACTTTTAGAGTCAGGCTACTAACGGAAGTAGCGGGGGAAAGATATGTGACAGACATTGAGTGACTTAAAAAGGAAATTTTGGAAGAAGTGTGTTACTGACAATGACCAGATCTAAGGGAGTGACAATGGGAGTGAGTGGTAAATGGAGTAGAAATGGAGTTTTGGAGGTCAGAAATTGAGAGACCAGTTTGTTGGTTTGATCATCTACCTGGATTTTGAAATCACCATGAATGAAGATAGGAATAGAAGTGGTGAGGAAGAGAGTGACCCAGAAGTCTTTAGCGGATAAAAGAAAGTGACCATGAAGTCCATGGATGGCCTCACAGAGAAGTATAGTAGGTGAGGTAGCTTTTAGGCAAGATGAAGGAACAAAATCAGGAAATGTTAATGGTGAGCATAGGGAGAGCTTAATCCTAACTCCAAACCCTTAGAGAGTCTGACTTTCCCAAGATGACAAGTAATGAACCTGGGCTCTAGTCACAGGGTCCGGGCCGCCCCGCCCCCAGCCATTCCCCTTGCCTCTGATAATGTGCGTGGTTATGTATATGTTACAAAAATAGACTACTACTTTATGCATTTGCCATCTCCCTGTGCTTCTTTTTGGTGCTCTCAACCAGTCCAAGAAACACATCCAGCTTCAGGAAGTCTTTGGAGAAAAGAAGAAGAAAAAAAACGTTGTTTAATCAGATGGACTACTAACGGAAGTAGGGAGGAGATTATGTGTGAACTGAAATGTATTATAAAACATAAGGTAGATATTTTCTACAGATAGGATGATGTAGCAGAGGTTAGGAAAATGAAAACCCACCTAACTCTGTGACCTGTAGCTACACTGAGACACTCTCTCAGCCTCCATTTTCTCATCTGTAAAATGGAATCAATGATACATACCCTATAGGGTTGTTGTGTGCCTCAAATACAATGGACAACAATATTCTTTTAAAATTGAAAAGTGACTTACCAAAAATGGACCTTACTGTTTCTGAACTTTATGAGAAGCATCCTCCAGTGTTGTACTCAGGGTATGTTGTGGTACGCCCAGTGGGCAAGTTCTGGAGGGGATCTCAAAGCAGGTGGCACCTCCTAGGATCACTGCAGATACACTGTGTTGGCTGCTGTCCAGGGAAGAATTATTCCTCCTAACTACTGGTGATTAGTGCTGTGAGATGAAAATCTTCAGGGGCAGTTTTGACCTCCAGGGAGCCTAACTATGGCTTCTGGAATAAATGGCACTGTGTCCCAGCTTCTTCTCTCTCTCCTCTCGATTTAATAAATTCATTCACACAAAGAGATAAATGGCGATAGAGATTCAAGACTGGCCTTTGCCCATAGAAGATGTGCACTTCATTGTGGGATACAGCCTTGATTTAAATCATTGCTCCTCTAAAGGTAAGCTTGAATTCATAAGGGATTAAAGTTGAAAGAGACATCTTGAAGGGGTGTTGGGAGAGAGACAAGAGACTTCCAGGATCCCTGAAACCATATCATTGATCCTGCCTTTGCATGTGTGGTGTCCCCAACACAGCATGGGGGAGGGTACACAGTAAATTCTTAATAAAGAAGAACTTTATTTAATCTTAATAAATATTTATTTATAATCTTCAAAAAATGCTTAATAAAAATCAACTTTGCTGTTGGCTGATTTAATTCAAAAAATATTTCCAGTATCATTGAAAAGTAGCTTTATAGAGTTAAAGACATGATTCAAGTTGGAGGTCCACGAAATGGGTCACTATTGCATTTTGTGTCCTGCATCCTATTACAAAGGGGTTCTTTCATTTTCTTTATAAATACATATCTTCAATTCATTTCATATTTCACCTTTGAAAGTCTTTTGTGCTTACTGTTCTTTTTTTCGGCTTCCTTTATGACTAAGCACAGACCACCCAAGACATTGATGCAGGATGCTGGAGAGCAGTTTTAGTTTTATTTTTCTGCATTTCCTCACTTAGAGGATAAATTTAACTTTCTCTTCCCAATACTGTGTTGTACACAGTTGAGCTTGGCACTTTTGCTGAAAACTATGAGTCATTTTTCATAAACAGTGATTGTCATAAGTGCTTGATTCACATTATAACAACAACAAATACAGAAAAAGACCCAAACTGAATGAGCTCCAAATTTTCCTATGCTCTACACAAAGAAGCAGTGGGGAATCGCTGTCTTTGGAGAAGTTTTAGGTCTCATGTATTTTTTTATGTAAAATTAGAAAGATAATAGGAGTATAATAGCTATATAGCTAATCACAAAAATCATCTCATGGCTGTTGGGCAATATTATTTGCAGGTGTTGCATTTTTCTTCTACTGTTTCTGAAGATATATGTGGCTATTAGTATGGTCTATTTTATTTTATAGGTTATTTAAATCATACTTTAAAAATCAATTATTTTTAGAAAAGAATATCATATACACAGTGGGGAAATTAGTACACTTTAAGTACCAGTAGAATAAGAGTCAACAGTGCAGATAATTTAATAAAGCAGCCAGACTAGACCCAGTTCAGACTGTGTTGGGTAATTATGCTTCTACTAGGAATGTGTTAGTTTGAGGTAGGGAGAGATTAAATTTAGAAGCTTTCTATCTGTGGGATGCATCAAAGTGGACATTGTATGATAATTGCTTAGAACAAATAGAAACAATTATGTACCATGTGAACTAGAAACTAATATATTATGGCTCTATATCAGTTTAAGAGTAGATAACCTAGGGAATGAGGCTTCACAGACTGATAAATAATTAGACATAGTCAGATCACAAAGACAATTTAACCAATCAAAATTCAACTGATCCTATGATAGTTTTCATGCCAAAGAGTCAGAATGCAGTGATCAACTATGGTGACGGTAGGGAGATGCTGTTTAGAAGCAACAGAGGTAGAGGTTGGGGGCAGATTTACCTGTGGTAACTGATATATGAATTAATAAGGTTATATTATATGGCAGAAAACATGAGTTGCTTATTCAATATCTATTCTCTCTTCTTTCCTAGCAATAAAATCTTATTGTACAGAATAGCAATGTACCCAACTAACATCTCCCATCTGAGTGAAACTCTTTTAAAGAGCTCTCTTACCCTTCCGTTGTCTCCCATATAAGGATGTCTCTCAGCTATAAAGAAAGTCAGGAAAGGCAGTCTTTGAAAGCTCACATATTATGAACTGGAAGCAGACATAGAAATCACACAGCCTAATGTTTCATTTTAAAAGTGGAGAAACTGAGACCTAGAGACCTACAGAAAGGTGTATACCTGGTGATAGTAAAGTGGGGATATGGTTCAAGCCCATTTTTATTCTTTCTGCATAAAATCTAGATATAATAGCTGGAGCTCCAGCAGCTATCTTCTTACTGTGAAGCATCCTTGACCATGAAAGCCATGTGCTAAATGTGGCAGTCTAGGAAGATAAAAGGACACCATCTCTCTGAGAATGAAAGTCATCCTCATCAGTCACGGACTACTTGTGTCTCAACTTATTTTATAGATTTCTATCTTTTAAAATCGATGTTTCATTAGATTTTTTAAATTAAATACAGCTGAACCAATCTGAACTGACATACAGCCATACAAACAGAAAGTGAGAGAAAAGGCAGGTAAAGCTTTCAAATAAATGTATATTGAAAAAAAAAAAAAAGGAAAAAAAGGATAGAACAGAGACCTCAGAAGAATGCTCTGTTCTAGTTCTTAGAAAGGAGGGGGGGAAAGTGCAGCTGCTTATAATGCCAATGGAGCTCTCCATGGTCCTGCCTGCAGAGTTTGGGATGGTGGGAACTTAAAAGTAATGGTGTTTGTTTGGCATTTACTGTTTCAGTGTGTATTTTTTCCATGGAAAGTTCTTGTGGAGAAGGGCTGGTCTAAGACAGAATCAGGAAATCTGTGTTCTAACCTAACACTATTTAGATAACATATCTTTAATAATAGCTACGTTATTAAGCACACATTCTGTAGCAACTCAAATACAATGAATAACCTTGTAGAGTGAGGACCATGATCCATAGTCTTCACATCAAAGACAATCTGAGTCCCAGAAATTTTGAGCACATTATTTCTGGACATGATAAGTAATAATAGATCTGGAATTCAAACCCAGATATGCATGACTCTGAAATCTGTGAACTAATTATCACCATACATCATGGATAAACAAACCAATCTGCCATTTTTTACATAACCAGTATAGGCCCAGTAATGAAACACACACTTTACAATGATTTTTTAAAAATCCTGAGAACAATGTTGTAGGTAATGAAACTGAAGGTCCCAGAGATCAGGTAATTTCGTCAAAGTCAAATGCTCAGTGCGTGAGAGAGCTGTGATTCAAACTCTTGCTAACTCCACAACTAGGACTGGGATCTTGGGAGAAGACACTCAAATGTGGCCACTGTGGCACAGCATTTGAGTAAGACAAAGGGAACATATCCACTGGTGTTGAATCCAGCATAAGAACTGTTTGCATGCTGTCTGCCTGGTGAGTTTGTGCAGTAGCAGAGGGTGGGTGATATCAGTTCGGAGAGAAGGGAGGAGCCTAGCTTCTTTTGTGTTGTGTCAGATGTTGCAAGGGCTCTGTGTAGAGGTGGCCTCCTGGGATGAAAATCCTAGAGAAGAGAGACCCTCGGGTTCAGAGCCAGGCTGCACCCCTGGGCCTCAGCAAGCTACAGTTAGAAAAAAGATAATCTTGGTCTCCCGTTTTGCAGTACATTTTTTAGTCCTTTCAAGTAGTTCAAAATAAATATGAACGCCTGCTTGAATAATGTCAATAAATACTTACTGATAGATACAAATCTGTATTGTATTCCAGAAACAGCAATAGACTGGGAGTTAAGAAACCTCCTTCTTCTCCAGGTTTGCAATTTATTTCCACTGTAACCTTGGACAACTTACATTTCTATGGGTCTCAGTTTCTCTATTTGTGTAATAAAATAAGATGTTACTAGGTAAGGTGACCAACTCCTCCCAGTTTTTCCAGGGCTGGTACAGTTTTAAAACTGAAAGTCCCACTTCCTGGGAGCCCTTCTCAGTCTCGGGCAAATCAGAATGATTGGTCCCCCTAACATTAAGGTCTACAAGGACTCCAAGTCCTTCCTTCTCTCTGGTCTTTGGTTTCCCATCTGAAAGTTCTAGATTTGGATTCACTGAGAAGACTGAGGTTTGAGGTGGTCAACCATCCTGGTTTTCCCAGGGATGTACCAGTTTTAGCACCAAAAGTCCCATGTCCTGGAGAATCCCTCAGTCCTGGGTGACCTGGGACAGTTTCCCACTCTACAAGCAAGGCCCCTTCCAGTTATCACCTCCTACAAGCAGAGCTGGCCCAGCTTTGGGACGCAGTCCCAGCCAGGTCCGTAGTAGACTTGACCTGACCCAACTGCCTTATTAACTCCTGGCTCTCAAAATACTGTGAGCAGAGAAGGCTGAGCCGGCTACTTAACAGGCTCACAGTTAGGATCATCCAAGGTTCCTCTTCCCAGGAAAATCTATACAAAACTGTTTAATACAGCAATAATCAAACCACTGTGCTGATTTCACTTGTGCATTTACACAGGAGAAAAATCACACAGTGTTCTAATGAGGAGCTTTATGCATGTTCAAAAGAAAGAGGACTGACTCTTGATTATGATATGATTTGGATTATTTTATTGACTTTTGGAAGCTAATATTATGATTCTTAACAAAGTGGCTGATATTATTAAAGGGAGTTGCATTAGCACTTCCAGGAAAGGGATCAGTATAGGCCAGCTGGCTGGGTTACTTTTAGAATTCCTTGGGGCTGAAGTAGAAATAGCCTAAGATTTGTGGAGGAAAACCTAGAATCACATATTGGCTCCACCAATTACTCAGCCTGGACTGCTCAGTTGCTATATTTGGGCCTTAGTTTAAGGAGCCTCATTACCTATCTGCCTATAATGATGAGAGTACTGTGGAAACTGTATTATTGTTCCAAATATTCCCTGCCCCTCCCTGAAAGTCCCTCCCTAAGGGGACACTCCTTATGTTAGGAAGGTCACTCATACCCCATTGACGTCAGGCTTAGCAGTGTGATGTGCTTTGGCCAGGGGAGTGTGAGCAGAAGCTTTGGAAGGTGGCATGTGCTTTGCCATCATCTCTTTTCTCTCTGCTACAAGGCCAGTGTCTCCGTCTGCTGGAGCTGCCTTAACCAAGCACAAGCTGGGTGGCTTACACTTTGTACTGGCTTACAGACAACAGAAACTTGTTGTCTCACAGTTCTGGAGGCTAGAAGTCCAGTATCAGGGAGGCTGTAGGGTTGTTTTTTTTCCTAGGGCCATGAGCGAGATCTGTTCTATGGTTGTCCCCTAACTTCTGGTGGTTGATTAACCATCTCTGGCATTCCCTGTCTTGTAGAAGCATCACCCTTATCTCTCCCTTCATCTTCATATAGTGTTTTCCCTGTATGCATATCTGTCTCCATGTCCACAATTCTCTTTTTTATAAGGGTAACAGTCCAGTTGGATTAGGGGTTTACCCTAGTGACCTCAATTTAATCTGGTCAACTGCAAAGATCTTATTTCAAAATAAAATCACATGCTGAGGAATTGGGTGTTAGGACTTTAACATCTTTTGAGAGAGACATAATTCAACCCATAGTGTCCAGCCATGGTCCAGATAGAGCTGCTCTGTTGCCTGAGTTCTGGAGTGAAAATCCTATAGAACAGAGTAGCAGCCAACCCTACCTGTGAACATGAAATAACTCTTTGCTGTTGCAAGCCACTTTGATTTAGGCACTGTTTGTTGCTACAGCAAAACAAAAATAACTCCATGACATGGTTGCGAAACAAAATTAGATGAAGTGGATGAAAGGGCTTTGTAACTTGCATATACCCATATGGATGTAAGGAGTATTGCTGATAATTTTTCCAGCTCCCATCCCACATCATAAGGGAATCTCATCTTGTGTTGTTGAGATCCTCATGATTGAAGAGGAAAAACACCAAATTCTGAGCCAGAAGTTCTTTCTGACCCCAGCTCCATCATTGCCTGACTTTGGGCTGTCCCTTCCTGACTCTGGGTTCAGATTCCCCACCTGTAAATTGAAGAATTTTTATTCATACTTTTCATGATTTCAAAGGCCCCTTCCAACTCTGATGTTTTCCTCACTATATTTGCTGTATAGGTTAGATCTCCTTGGGTTGGCCCAGAATCACTTAGCTGCTGAATGTGGTTTCAGAGGCATGTTGCGTTTTGAAGGGCAGCTGTGTCTGAATAGCTAATGGATTTAATCAAAGAGGCAGCAAATACTTCCTCATGAAGATAGGACTGTGTCAAAGAAAAAGAGTTATTTCAGGAAGCTCCATCCCAGGAAATGAATGGAATTGTCTGCCTGAGTCGGAAGTAGCTACAGGATGCCTGCCCCAGTGATTGGGGTTTCTTTGAAGAACAACAGGCTCCTGGAGAAGCTGCCAAGAGTGGTCTGCCTCCGAGGACACGAGCAGCCCTTGAGCACTCAGCCTAGTGGCCACCAGGAAGAAGTTTCAACTCTGATTCTAACGATCTTTATGACCTTGGGCAGTCCAGTTTCTGGGAGCCGCAGCCTGTTCATCTGAAAAGTCAGGCTCAAAACAGTCATGAGGACCACAGAAATTTAGGTATGTGGAATAGTTTTGAGAATTTGTCAGAATTTGCAAGTGCTATTTTTAGAGGAGTGTGTGGTAAAATGAAGTGAGCTCTGGAGTAAGCCATGGGTTTCAATCCCAGCTCTCCCACTTACCCTGAGCAAATCACTTAAGGCCTCAGATCTCAAGTGTACTCATCTGTAAAATGGGGATAATAATTCTTAGCCAATAGGGTTGTTAGGAGGATTAAATGAGATTATATAAACCTGTTAGCAGAGCTCTCTACACATGAAAAATGGTGCAATTTTTGTATTTTATTGACTTTTGATAGACTTGAATGTAATACATAAAATTAAAATTAGAAAGGAAATTTTTGACATTTTCAAGTCCCTCATTTTACAGATGAGATAACTTAAATGCAAAGGGAAATTGCATGTCTTGGCCGAGGTCACAGAGGTAGTAAATTATACAAGTAAGATTACAACCTATGTTTCCTGACACCTCTCTTGGTGATCTTTCTACTTCACTACCCTTCCAGTAAATGTGTTTCACTTCAAAAATATAAGATCACAGGGACACAACACATATAAAACCAAAACTCAGGACATGCAGGCCCTACCTTCTCCTCACAACCCTTTGCCACACCCATCCAGAAGGTCGATTGAAAGGGATTAGCCAATATGAGAAAGTTAGAACTCCTCATGAGGTTGTGCTGGTAGTTCACTTTGGTTTTAGTTTTTGTCTTGATGTGTAATGTGTATTTATTTTGTTACATAATAAATGTTTTGTATTTTGTTTATGCTACCCCATGTTTGGCTTTTACCCTTTGAACTTTCAGACTTTGATCAGATCCTTGGTGGGTGGGCAGGCACAGGCTGGGGCTGGGATTAGAGAGGACATTACACCCCTAGGGAAGCATTTTTGTGGGGGTCTCTCACAAATTATTTTGTGCCCTCTTCCCTGATCACCACCAGCTCCCCAGCTCAGCTCACTACATCCTGAGAGTCTCTTTCATGAAATCTGTGCCCTTACATAGGACACTCCAGAAATGGCGAAGGCAGTCTAATTGGGTGGGGATGAGGAGATGTATGATGGGGAATAATGTTCCATCTCTCTCTTTCCCCATGTGCCCAGCTGGCTAGTAAGAAAGGAACCCCCATTTTTGGAAGCCTAGAGGAGAAAATGCCCATCATTTTCTCCACTTCAGTCTCTCTTCCTGAGGGAGAAGAGACCTACCCAAGGTCTCAAATTGTTGCTACAATTTAGGGAAAGGTCCTTGTAGATGCACAACTCCTCCTTCACTCTCTCTTGCTTGAAAGACAACTCCTTTTTCATGTGGTAAGTGACTAGAACATGTTTTGCCCTGGGGTGGGAAGCCCTGGATCCTCCCACAGCTCTGTGAGCGAGTGAGAAAATTCAACTGCACTGTTAGGGTAGGGCAGAGAAATAGACTGTAAAGCCCATTTTGACCTTTGGTCCAAACCACCTTCTCCAGTCCAGTTTTACCTACAGTGAAGCTGGCATTTTCATCCTGATGCCTGTACTGTATATGTTTTTCAATTAATTATGAACCAAATGGGGTGAGCATATTCCCAAAATAGAACCCTCATCAGCTCCTCGTTTAAACAGAAATATGGATTAAGGGAGAAAGCTTTCCAAGTCTTTCGAGTTTGCTGTATTAGTGATATTTCACATATTCAAAAAATCTATTTTAGGGAGTTGTAACATTTTATAACTGGAAAAGTAGTTAGATATGAATATGAGCCCAGATAGCTTATACATGCACCTTTTGGTTCCGACTCCCCTTCAAGTCTCAGCTCAGGCAAACCTCTGATTCCTGGGGCAACACAAGCGCTCTTCTCCCGAGACCAGAGGGCCTTGCCCATGCTTCCTCTATAGCAGTCATCATTGTCCAGCATCGTGGTCGGTTGCATCTTCCTCTCAGTGACCTTCTGTGCACCTGGGTTTACAGTCAGCAGATAATATATTTCTTTATAAATCTAGTTAATATGTAACTATAGTGGGCATTTGTATTAAAAATAAAGATTGAAAGAGGATGAAATCATAAAAGAGACTACTAAGGCACATCATTTCTCATCTTATTAGGAAAATTATAATATGCTACAGTTGACTGAATAGTCTAGTAGCCTAATAGAAGCCCAGTAAGGAAACTAAATTGTTTTGTTCTCATTCTATTCAACAATATTAATGTTTTTCTCACTCGGAACCTAGTCATTTTAATTTAAACTTTTATTTTCTCTTGTAAACTATCCTTAGCTACTCTATATCTACTTGCCCCATCCTGTAATCTCTTCAACTGTGAATAGTGTAAATAATTTTAAAAGGAAAGATGTTAAGAGATGGAGTTTTAGAATTTAGAGATCATCTGGTATAGCCCTCTCATAAAATGCATGGCAAAAGTAAGACCCAGAAAAAGGAATTAACTCCCAAAGGCAACAGCTAGTTAGTTAGTTTACACCAGAGTAGAACTTGAGCCATGTTTAATATAAAAGAGTTCTGATTTTGTACTTGATATGAATATTTTAATTCAGTAATGAAAATAGACTTAACAACAACAACAAAACCTGTACCAAAAACAACTTATGAATTTCTCCTTCACCATTTTCCTTTTGCCTCTTTTAACCCCATTAGTTTATTCTGAAGGCCTTTCAGATTATTCACTCAATCACCAATAATTGTTTGTCCACTGTCTACCAAGTACAGTAATCCCTGGGAATAGACAGAAAATTAAGACCTGATTCTTGCCAACAAGAAAGCCATGGTCTTGACTATATATGTAGAAATTAGAATATAAGGTTCTAGGATTTGTACAGGATGCTTGAGTTGCATAGAGAATGGGGTACCTGGATCAATTTAAAAAGCTAGGGAAGTCTTTCTCTATGAGGCCATGTGGAAGATAAAGTTAATTAACCAAGTAAATGAAGATGTGGGGACTAAATGACAAGAAAATATTCTGGGATGAGACAGCAGTGCATTTGAGAGCATAAAGGGCCAGAGAGCACCATGAATTTGTGATGTTGCAAGTAGTTCAAGATTGCTAGAACATAGAGTATGGGAAATGAATAATCCTGAATACCTTATTTAAAGTATCAAAATGAATTGAGTTAATTAAGCATGAAATTTAGGGACTTTTAGTGAGTGCAGGAACAACAACAATATCAAAGAAACTGTAAGGAAAAAGGGCAACAATGATTAAAAACTAATGAATTTATCAAGAGTAGCACTGATAAATTTAAAATATAATTTAAAAAATTTCTGATTAAGAATAAATCAATACTAATACATTTAAGTATCTAAATGCAAAACAAAACTAATTTTTCAATGGAAAAATAAATGATCAAACATGTTTCAAGAAGAATGAAAAACCTGAATGAAACAAGAAATTTAAAAAATAGTAGAAAAACTATGTTTCTAAATGATCTCAGGCTCAGGCAGGGTTACATATTTTATGTTTTCATGGAATAATTCCTATGTTATTTAAATTGTTCCAAAACAGAGAAAAGACAGAAGATTCACAAATTTATTTCACCATTTGTGAAAATTCTGTGACAGTTATAGCACAAGAAGGAAGAACCAGAATCTCACCTGTTATTTTGAAAATAAATAGAAAACATTATAAAATATCAAGAAATTGAGATCTAGATTTGTATTTAAAGATCAGTATACTATGACCATGTAGGTTTAATTCTTGAAATAAAGGTCTATTATAAAATTAGGTGTATTATTTTAATATATCTCATTCATGTATTAGAGAAGAAGACTTTTTAATCATCTCAAAAAGTGCTGAAAAGTCATTTAATGAAATTTATCACCCATTCTGGATTAATAAGAAAAAGAAACACACATGCAATAATATATGTAGTGAACTGGGAATATAAAGACACTTCCTAAACATTATAAAGAATATCTAAAATCAATAGTCAGCAGCATACTGTTGGATTATTAGAGGCATTCCAATTAAAATTAGGAGCAAGTCAAGGTAAAAAAAAAGCCCATTATCACCTTTCAAGGAACTTTAGACAATTCAGTAATGTGTAAAAGAGACATAAAAGTCTCAGTGGTGAGAAAGGAGATGTACAATTATCATTGGTAAAGGATGATATGATTGCTTATGTAGCAAAGCTAAAATAATCAATAATCTAAGATAGAGAATCAGCACCTGTTTGAATGAACACATGAGTTTAGTAACATGGCTGAATTTAAAAAATGCAAAAATGAATTGCTGATGTAGATGCCAGATATGACTAGGTAGAAATTACAGGGAGAAAAATAAAATTGTAAGAGACAAAAAATTGTTGAAGCTCTAAAACACCCAGGAATAACAAGAAATGTGCAGATCTGCATGAGAAAGTGTCCACGTTTACAGCAGAATGCGAAGGAGACAGGAATAAATGGGAAGGCGTTTTATGCCCTCGGTTGGGAGAATATTTTAATTAATTTCAAGTAATTATATTCCAATTTTTAAAAATTCAATGCATTATATTTTATATTTCAAAGTTGTTCTAATCTGGAAGAAAAAATAAATAGCAAAGGAAGTTTTGGGGTTGGGGAAGTCCTGAATATTTCTCCCACCAGATGTTAAAACATGCTTTAAAATGACAATGATTAAAACAATGTGCTGTTATTGACTTACTTGAACGGATGGCACACACAAACTGGGTGACTTGGGAGTTTAACCAGGGGACTATTTATAAAAGTATGGGCAGAGTTTAGAGAAACTAAGAAGGGACTGTGCAATTCTCCAGGCCAACCTTAGACCTGAAAGGGAGTTAGGGGGAGTTATAAAACCAGTAATGGGAGAGCAGGAGAAAAGAGATGTCTGGCAGGAGCTGAGCTTTTCCAGAGGGACAAGCTGACCCAAGGCCACGTGGCAAGAAGGTAGACGAGGCAACAAATGCTCCAACCCAACTCTTCTCCTTCTTCTACCTGTGATATCTTTTACTGGCCAAACCCAACCAGAAGCCAGAGAGCAAAGGAGCCTGTTGATGCTGTCCACAGAGGACAGAGCAGAGTGGACACAGTGGCTAGATCCAGAGAGTATACCTTGAGTGGCAACAGAAAATAGCCCACGAAATGCCAGAACCAAAAATGGACTGGATTTGATAGCTCAAAAATACACTCTGAAATATTCATTCATTCAACAAATATTTATTTAGTGCCTACTCAATGTGCAAGGACATTAGCATTTTATAAATCAATAAAGAAAGTGAGATTATTTAATAAATGGCACTAGAAAATTGAGAGGCCCTTTGGAAAAATTAGATTAGTACCTGCATAGGACTGTGCAAATGGACTCATTCACCGCCCATTCCTGCTTCTTTCTAGCATGGCTTCTTACATCCTAGAGGCTGGGAAGCCAAAAAACCACAGCACAATGGTACAAGCACAGATTCTGGAGCCACACAGCCTGGGTCAAAATTCCAGCTCTGCCATGCAATAGCTATGTGATACTGGATGATAATTTAACCTCTCTGGTCTCAGTTTCTTCATACATAAAATGGAGATAATAATGATACCTATCTCATAGGATGCTGTAAAAATCAAATTATTTAATATATTAGAAGCACTTAGAGCAATGCCTGGCATGCAATCTGCATAGCATAGTGTTAGCTATTATCATATTTCTCAAATGTAAGTTTTATTCAGGAGATACAACTAGATATCATTTGGAAGGCAGAAATGGGCACCATGAAGTGGTGACAGTGCCCCAAGAAGCTGGGTCTTATGGCAGAGATATCTGATTGTTCTGATGTGGGGGTTCTACTCTCCAGTCTCTAGCATGTAGCCATCCCCAACCACCCCCTCCAGTCCATGGAAAAATTATCTTCCATGAAATCAGTCCCTGGTATGAGCAGGAATTTCTTACTCTCGATTGTGTGGCATCCAAGTTGGCACCCTGGCTCTCTTGGTACTTCAGTTAAGTTAGCCTAAACTCTGTAATAAAGCCCTCTCAGCTTACACCAGCTAAAATAGACCTATTGTTTGACCAGCACAGGTCCCTGCCACATGTTAAAATAAAACCAGGATATTTAAGTAAGTACTTGATTATAAAATAAAGCCATTGAGCAAATAATCAGAAAATAAATGTGAGCTCTTAAATGAACTCAGCTTGCAAAATATCTTTGTAAATATAAAAAAACTGGAAGAAAATCTTAAGAAATTTCACCACATTGTTCATATATTAAAGATCACAACTAGAATTGAAATACATATAGAATATCAAGAGGAAAATTTCAGGCACTATGAGAGTAGTCATACTCTTAACATATTAGAGTTTATGCAAATTATATAAAAATGTTAAAGCAGTAATATAAATATAAATCCAGAATATACCATCAAATAATTTATATTAAATATACTTATAGTTAATTATGACATCTAATAGTTTATAATAATATAAGTATAATATAATAAAGGTATTATGATAAAGATATACAAAACCCATGTTTACTGGTAACTTAAAAAGGCATATTAAAGGGAAAATATCATTTTTCTTTTTTGCTAAACTGGCAAAGATAGAAAAATAAAAGAATTAAAGGATTTGATCTTTATGCTGGCAAAGGAGGTAGTGAGGAAGTACACTCATTCCCTGTTGGTGGGAACATGGATTGGTGAAGCCATTCTGCAGGGCAATTTGGTAATATTTACTGAGGCTTTATGCAGCCTACTCCTGGCTCTAAAAGCCATGCTTCAAGCTGTGGCTGGTACATAAAAAACAGCTTGAAAACAAAATCTATTTCAGTCAATTGCCCACAGCCACTCCCCGACTATTCCTGACTGCTGCTCTCTGCAACTCTCCCTCACCACCGAGGCCCAGCTCCAAACTCCATTTTGGATTTGAGAGCTTCTGGACCCTCAGTTTTACTGAACTGGTTAGACGTCTCTGGCTTTCAGATTGGACTTGACATCTCACCCAGCACTAAAGCTCAACCACTCTAGTTTCCTGGTGTCTTCTTTAGTCTTACCATGAGATCCCCTCCAAGTCTCCCAACCACAGCCCCAGCCCCATCCTTCCCTGTCTGGACCTCCCCACCCCAGTCTGTCTCCCTCACTACATCTCTCATCCTCCTCCTCATGTTAGACAAGGAATATTTAAACAGCCCCCAACTAGATCCACAGCTGATTAATTTTTGACCAATGCAGAACTTAACATATACCTTTTCGAATAAGCATAAATGAAAATGCTCCTTACATGCTAAATAATGATTTTTCTTTATTTGATATTATGGTATATGATTGAACCAATTATGTAGTATCTCTTGCTGGCCACTTTCAACAATGTAATTTCTTCGATTATATTTTCTGAGGCTTTACTCTAAGCTTTATAGGTGATTACTACTCTCCTCAATATTTTTGGATTCCTCCTGCTCTAGGGAAGTAAAACGTCTCCCTTCTCATTTAAGAATCAATGGATTTGGTGAGTCATGGCTTTAGCAATTTTGAAACTTCCTATGTTCTTTTTATCCAAATTTTGAGCAAAACATGAGGTGTCTGTAAATGGATAAAAACAGAAAAGGCACTTTCTATATCCATCCCTTCTCTATTTCTTACTGTAGCTCCACTTAATACAGGTCATTTTGTAATGGTTAATTCTCTGTAGAAATCAAAATGAATTTTGAAGAGATAGTGAATGGGTTAGATTAAATGGCAAGTGGAGTCAGCCAGACAGGAATCTTTACTTTCTCATTTCAGCACCTTTAATAGCCTTTCTGAAGTATTGTACTGACTGTCCTGGGGGAGAGGCAGCAGTTGCGTAGTTATCTGAAGATCACCTACTTTAGAAGTTCAAATAGAATAACAGTTCCTTAGATGTGACTTACCTTGCTTTTTTAAATGCTTAAAACACATGCACACACACAAACACATACACACTCAAACACAAAGAAAACTCTCCCTGGTTAAAATCATCTTTTTACCTTATTAAATGTTCTCATCTTTCACAACAGCTAGCTCTGATTTATGCTTATCATAATTTTCACTGAGTAAGTTTAAATAGAATCCATTAAGCAATAAAAAGAAAAGAAAATGTTAAAAATAATTTACAGCCAGACTATAGAAACAGAGTCTGTTCATTATTGCTAAAGGCATAGAAGTTTTGTCAATACATATTTGTCAAATATCTTCTGTATGTCACTCATTCATTGGGGGCAATGAGGGTCCTATTAAGACTATTGACAACACACTGGGGTGGGTGAGAGCAGGTGAAGCAAAATATGCAGTGAGTGTTACAGTTGAGATGGGGATGGGGGTTATAGTGCTATCAAAATGGAAGAGAATGGTGACAAACATTCCTGGGAATTCAAACTCAAATGTCATCTTTAGAGCCCTGCAGAATTCCCAGGGCTAATTCTCATCTTCTTTAGTAAGCTTTTTTTTTTTTTTTAAAAAAACCGTCTAGATGGACGAGAATGCTGGAGAGTAGAAATGGCAAGAGCAAGGCCAGAAAACAACAAAGAATGAGATTTACTGGGGTAATTGATAGTGATGAGTGTAACCTCTTGAAGGGCAAAATAGATCCACAGCCAAAATGTGTCCAGACCTTTAATCCATCTATATCATTCCTGGAAGCCTATTTCAAAAAAATAATGCTAAAGAAGTAAAGGAAAAAAAAGAGCAAAGCTGTTGACAGCAGGTATTTATTATATTAAAATATGAGGCACAATCTCTAAGTCCAACTATCCACAACACTTTAAATTAATTTGATTATTATAAAATTAAAAAATTATAGTTTCATTATAAATAAAAATATTTCCCCAAGAGTCTAAAATGATGTGCCTGTTACAGTTATAGTTGTCTAAAACTTAAAAACAGAAGGATTAAAAATAAGAAAGGATCACAAAAATTGTCACAGCAGGGAATAAAAATAAGTTCTTTTGTTTTCATTTCTAAGGTTTTAAAATGATTTAATAATATTTTTTAAAAACAACTGTCACAGTCCACAAAAGGAGACTTTAATCGAGTGAATTCTAAACTTTTGCACTTAGACTTGTACTTTGAGTCTAAATTTCCCACTTTAACATAGTAGTCCATGAACTACAAGATGATCTTGTGGAAAAAGTGGATTTAAACAATCAGAATTTAAGCTTTCTACCAAAATATATTGCAAAAGTCATAATTATTTCTGACTGACACAGAATGCTATATCCTACTAACCTGGCTAAGGATTTTTCAAGATAAATTTGCAGACTTTCTGTAGGCTACTGGTTTAGGTGCCTCACCCTGGTTATTAAGAAGAGAGAAAGAGCCCCGTGCTGAAAATTGACTATAGTTCATGCTCCAGCACTAACCATAATACCTTTGAGCCTCTCTATTCTCATCTGAAAACTTGATCAGAGTAATCTTGATCTTGCGTATTTCATCAAATTGGGCTTAGTTAAGATTTGCTCAGGAGTTGCCTGATTTCCCATGTTAAAACCTTCGGAGTCTTAACTGGAAGTCCAAGATTATTGGGTGAACCCCTTCAAAAACTCAAAAACACACTGGGAGCTATTTTGAAAGCTGAGCCTCATCCTCAGAGATTCAGCTGATTCTTCAGGGAGAAGACCCTGGCCACTGTACTTTTTAGAACCTTCACTGGAGGTGACTTCCTGGACCCTGTAATGATGAACTAGCTTGAATGGGACTAACCCTTCAGCTGATGATAATGATAAATTATGGGGGGAGGGAGGACCAAGCTACTTGTAAATACTCATAGTGACCAGAATCACACTGAGCAAAATCTGTATTTCTATAACTTTTCCCTTGATGATAAACCCAATCTGCATAGCATGTAGATGTAAAGTTCAAGCATAAAGTATCTATGTTATTAGACTGAGAAGTTAGAATTTGAGGCTGTCATAGTATCTGAGAATTCAGGGGGAAATCTTAAAAGGAATGGACCATAGGGGGATCCCCCAAATCTGCATACAAATTTCCCTTTAATCCTTAGCTGAATCCCAAAATGCACAATACAGGCAAGACTCCAAAAGGCCCAGAATGAAATAACCAATGAAAAGCTGAAAGAAATGAACAGATATTTTAGCAGCTTCAACTGCAGTTAGAAAGAGTTTGGAGTTAGATACTAGAAAACCAGGATTTATAATATTATAATAAATATGTTAAATAATTTATAGGAAAAGGTTGATGTGAAGAGATAAAAAATTTAAGGAGATATATGAACAATTGTAAACTGAAGATTCAAGAACTAATATATACAATATATGGCAACAAAAATTAAACGGATGGGATTAACAGCAGATTTTAATAACAGAACCGATATTGAAGACAGAGTAGTAAAAATAATACTAGCTGGAAGACAGAGGAAAAAGGATTGAAAGATATGAACAGAGCTATAATGACCTGTGAGACAGAATCAAGTGGGCTAACATGCATGCTATTTAAGTAAAAGAAAGAAAAAAACAGGGAGAATGAGGAATTAATATTTGAGGACTATTGGCTGGAAAATTCCCAATTATCAAAATTAGCACCACAAAGTCTCCAAATCCCACACAGGATAAATATAAAAACAAACAAGCAAACAACAAACAAACAAAAAACCTAGGAATATCATAGTCAAACTGCAGTAAATCACTAATAAAGAAAAAAAAAGTCTGAAAAGCAATCAGGGGGTGAAGTAAATGATATATTGCATGCAAGCTACAAAAAACAAGAATGACAGCTGACTATGAACTCAAAATAATGGTGGCAAAAAGAAAATGAAAGTGATATCATAAATTGCTGAAAATTGAAGGAACAGTCTATATCCAGCAACATATGTTTCAAAAATGAAGGTTAAATAATAACATTTCACATAAATAAAATTGGTAATATTTCCCATCAGCAGTCTCACAATACAGGAGCTGCTAAATTCTTCATACTAAAGGGAAATGATACCAGACGGAGATGGGGATGTATCAAAAGGAATGAAGAGTAGCAGTATAGTAAATATGTGATATACGTCCTTTTCTTTCTTATTAAAAATTCTTTAAAAGGAATTATTTAAAGGCAAAAAATAACAATGTATTATGGGTTTTATAGTAAATTTAGAATTAAAGTATAACAACAATAACACAAAGAATGGGAGGTGGTGGGTGGTTTTGTATGATCCTTAGTGTAATATGAAATAATATTATATTACTTCAATGTAAAAGTCCCTAGAGTAATTTCCAGAGAAAACTATAGAAAATGATACAAAGCTAAACATTCAATCAAGGAAATAAATGGAATACTGAAGATATCCCCTTAACTCAAAAAAGACAAGAAAGGAACAAAGAACAGAAGGAACAAATAGGAAAAAATAGAAAGATGGTGGACTTAAAACACAACCCTATCAATAATTACATTAAATGTAAGTGAACTACCCTCCAATTACAAGGCAACATTTTTAGAATGGATTAAGAAAAGACATAGTCCTATGCTGCTTATGAGACAAATTTTCGAAGTAAATACATAGGTTGAAAGTAGTAGGATGCAGACACTAAGCATAAGAAAGATAGTGTCGCTGTATAATATTAGACAAGGTAGACTTCCAGGGAAATATAAGCAGATATAGAGGGATATTTTAAAATGATAAAAGGATCTCTATCAGTAATTACCAGAAGAAGTAAACAAAAAATCAGTTAAAGGACTTGAAAGATTTGAACAACACTCTTAAACAACTTGACCCTAATTGACATATATAAAACATCATGTGAAACAACCGCAGAGTCAACATTTCTTTGAAGATCATATGACACGTTCACCAAGATACACTATATGGACCATAAATAAAATCACAGTACACTTCAGAGCATTAAAATCATGCAGAATATATTCTCTTTTCACAGTAGAATTAAACTAGAATCAGAAAAAAATAAGATATCTATAGAATGTTTGAAAATTAAGGAACATACTTTTAAATAATACTTGGGACAAAGAAAAAGATTAATGAGCCCCATAAATTTCTAACTAGATTTATCAAGAAAAAAACCACAAAAATTATCAGAAGTCAAAGAGATCACATTAATGCAGGTTCTACAAATATATTCAGAAACAATAAGTATACATTTGTGCTAATAAATTGAACAACTTACTGAAATGGGTGCAGGCCTTGAAAATCTTCACAGGTAATGGGAAAGCACAGCCAAGGTGATGATCTCTGATCTAGAGGATGCCACATATTTATAACCGATCTATGTCTTGCCATTTCTCTAATACATTCCATCGTACCTCCAACTTCCTCATAGCTCTTCCTAACTTCAATCTCTAAGTACTCTTGTTTGCCCATAGCAAAATGACTCGATTTCTTAGTTTGATATAAAATACACTTCAGGACTATTTCTTGCTTACTCATCCAGCCTCTCTCATTTTCATATCCACTTATTTCTTACGTTCCAGCTAGAAAACCCAAAAAAAAACCCAACAAAAAAACAGACTGCATATTTCACTGATTCTATTGTACACATTTTTCATATTTCAGCATCTCATATTGGAATGTGTCTTATGATTAATGGTCCTATACAACTAATTTGCATAGCTTTGTTTTAGTGGTACCTAAAAATAATAATGTAATCTCATCGATGTCACTGTTTTTTTCATACCTCTTTGATTAAACACACAGATTTCTATCTGTCTTGCTTCCTTTTCCCTATTTTGTGCATGTGGTGATCTAAATTCTAAACAGTGTTCACAAAGTTCATTTCTATGTCAAATTTTCCTTATTAAAAACTACTTATTGAGTATCTACTATGTGCTAGCCTCTATGCCATGTGCTATGGTATCTCATTAGCAAGTATCATCCAAGGCTCGGGGAGGTTAACTTAACGGCACGAAAGTCACACAGCTCACTAAAAGGTGGCACAACTACAGTGGAGCACAAGTTTGGTCCTAAAGCCTTTCTCCTTTTCCACATCACAGGAGTCCTTTCCTACCAATGCTCCATTACCTGTCAAATTAGGCATACTATTTTCAGAGTTCTTACAGTATCTATTTTACTATATCATAATGATTTTTCTTTCATACCTTTCTGATTTGTGTAATAAAATAATTTATTCCTGTATCCTGAAGACTTAGCAGAGTGCCTAGTATGTAGTGATACTGCATAGTAAACAGTATAATAAATGAATAAATGAAGCATCCCTAACAATGTGGCTTTCCTAGCCCTTATGCTCCTTCCAAACATACCCGCTAAAGACAGTGCCAGTGACACTGGAAAATCGAATAATCAGAAGATAGGATTATGGAGTAAAACCAGGAAGCCTAAACTGGAAGGGAGTGAGAACAAATTGCTTCCATCCCTGGATGTACTCCCAGGGTTCAGAAGGAGTCTGAGGCTGTCTTGGCTCAGTGAGGAATACTGGGATTAGTACCTGTGCCATCTTCCCTGAGCATGGGAGGGAGAGTGGCAGCGTTCCTGTGATGGCTCTGTCATCTGTGCTGGAAAGACTCTAGTCCTTTCCATCCCTAGGACCTTTGCAGTTGCTGTTCCCTTTATTTGGAAAAGTCTTTGCCTAGACATGGCTCTCTGCCATTCCCTCCCCTGTTCAAACCTCTGTTTAAATATCAATTCGTCAGAGAGGCAGACCCTACCACTCATTCTAAAATAGCACATTCCCCACCCTATAATTCACTTTGTATTGTATGTTTAAATTATTTATTGTACTTACAGGTACTTTAAATGATATGATGTATTTTTGTTTATTCACTTGTTTGGCTCCCCCATGTAAGTTCCAAGAGGGCAGACACTTTGTTGTGTGCAGGCAAGAGCTACCTGAAGAATGCCCAGCATATAGTAAATGTTGAATCACTTAAAAATTAATGAGTGCAATACACTCTTTGTCCTCTTCTCTCAGTGGCAATAAAAGCAGACAATATGTATGTGAAAAGAAATTTATATCCTTAAAAAATGTATCATACTTAAGGTGGATCAACTCTTTGTCAACTCTATAGCATTGATGTCTAATATATTCTGCATCTCTAACCACTTGTAATTCTCTTGTTCTTGTCCAACTTTTGCACCTCTTCACCTCTCTCTTTTCCAGTCTTTATTGTTAGAGACATTTGCTCTTTCTCCAAGAAGAGAGAATTTCAGGACACTTTTAACTACCGAGTCCAAAGAACTGTGCTCTTTATATTCTTAATGGATGATTTTAATGATTTCAGATGAGTAAGCCCAACACTTTAATTACTCTCTTTCCCAAGCATTTTCTATCACTTCTGTGGAAATAGTCCCCCAACCAGCCCAGGCTATGGGGAACTGGCTCATTTGTTAGTACCTCAAGGTCAGTTTGAGTATCAGCCCTGATGCCGAATTTTCTTTCTTCTGGTATTTCACCTCTTGCAACATACAGAGCCAAGTTAAAAAGAGAAGAAAGGTAGTCGTATCTTGCATGTTAACTTAAATTTAAAATCTTTGGAAAAAAGACAATGCAGTTGCCTATATCCAGTTCAATTTTCACATCATAAAAAGTCTGTAGTCATGGTGCTTGGTTCCAATAACACATTTAAGGAGTATGATAGTTAGGATATATTTTCAGTACCTTTTGACAAAAATCAAAAATAACAGTGGTTTGCATAAGATAGACCATATTTTGCTTTTTCCTAAAGGTCTAGGAAACCTCATAGAGATATCAGGTGGGGACCAGTGAATCTCTCAGGAGCCCAGGCTCCTGTTCATTCGATTTCTCAAACATTCCCAGGGTTTCGTCTTTGTCTAAAAAGCTTTAAATTGCGTACTACTTTATCTCCATTCCAGCTCTCAGGAAAGGGAAAATAGAGATGGGAAAGACATACCTCATCCCTTCAAGAACACAGGAAGTAACTTGAACATCACTTCTGCATCTCATTTGTCAGAACCTAGTGACAGGAACACACCTAGGTGCAAGGCCCACATAGTGTTTATTCTTGGAAGCCATGTAGACAGCTCAATATTAGAGTTGCTCTTTCCATAGAAAAGGAAGATGTTTAGTGGTGTACAAATAAAAGTTTTTGTCATACAAATAAAGGGTGGAAGTTTCTGGAGTCTTCACTGTCATCCTTGATCAAGAACCACCAGTGGAAGTCTTTAAATTCTTCTCATTAATTTCCCTATGGTCCTGCATGTGGTTTTCTAAGACCACTATCTGGTCATTTAGATGGGGTCACTAGGAATTCTTTCCCAGTTTTGTAAAAATAAAAAATAACTATTGATTGTTTGTGTTAACAGTTTGTGTTAACATGATAATATGAGACACTACTAGGAATGCCAAAGGATAATTGGAAAGTTGTTGAATGAATAAAGAACAACAAAAGAAACCAGTTATTTTTAACACTACATAAAGGTTCATTAAAAAAAAAGTGGCTTCTGGAAAAGGTTTTATAGTGCAGAGTTTTACAACTTGGACGGTAATTAAAGATCATTTAATTTAGTCTCCAATATTGAGAAATTAGGAACAGAGAAAAGTTCAAAGTGGGGGTGAGACTTGTTGAAAACTCCTTAGAGGCAGAACCAGGCAAGAACAAAATAAAACTGACTTATCTCTTTGTTTCTGAAACAAGGAAGGGTCGTCTTTTTTCAGTTTAATTTACACTGAATTTCATTCATTGTTTCATTTATTTAGTCTTTCATTCAACAAGCTTAAACTTAAAAAACAATATTTATTTAAATAGTGAAAAACACAATAATTACCACCCAGATTCAGAAATAGAATGTGACCAGCATCTTGGAGGCCCTCCCAAGGACACCTATCTTGTGTAAAACACTGTAGATTAGTTTTGCTGCTTTTTAACTTGGTGCAAATGGAGTAACACATACTCTTTTGTTCAACATTACATTAACAAGATTCATCTGTAGGGGTGTGGAACCTGCAGCCTTGAGGCCA
Organism: Cheirogaleus medius; assembly: GCA_008086735.1. NCBI lineage: Eukaryota > Metazoa > Chordata > Mammalia > Primates > Cheirogaleidae > Cheirogaleus > Cheirogaleus medius. Next base: position 164,996,720 of record VBSM01002608.1, read on the forward strand.
CATGTGGCCTTCTGGATCCTTCACTGTGGCCTTTTCACTGAATCCAATTTTAAAGAACAAATGGTGGGGAGGAGGGGATGAGTATATACATACATAATGAGTGAGATGTGCACCGTCTGGGGGATGGTCACCCTTGACGCTCTGACTCAAGGGGGGAGGCAAGGGCAATATAAGTAACCTTAACATTTGTACCCCCATAATATGCTGAAATAATAAACAAAAAAAGAACAAAGCCTTTTATTAAAAGGAGTGCAGCAGAGAAAGATGAAGCTTTTCCTGCCTCTTTTGGTGCTTAAAAAGCCACAGGTTCCCACCATAATATTACTTTTAACATTCTTCAACACATCCTTTGTTACACCTATGTGCGCATTTCTAGGGGCTTACACCTGATTGGAGTTGCTAGGTCATAGTGCATGCGTATTTCCAAACTTAGTAGAAACTGTCCAAGGAGATTATATCAATTTAAATGCCCATCAATAGTGTATGAGAGTTCCAGGAGCTTCACATCCTCAGAAGCACTTGGTATTGTCAGTCGTACTAATTTTAGCTTGTGGTTGGTGTGTAGCACCAAGTAGAAATAAAAAGAATTTCCTTAGCTAAATGAAGAGTCCCTAGTAAGAACCTACAGCAAACATTATACTTAATGTTGGAATTTTAGAAGCTCTTCCTTTAATATCAGGCACGATGTGAAAGCACTTGTTAACATTGTTTTTATTTAATCTTATACTGGATGTTCTAGCCAATGTAGCAGAACAAATAAAATTAAATACAATAAGCGAGAATATTCAGGAAAATTCTGAAAAGGGAGTAAGTAGGGAGGATCAATCTTACTGGCTATTAAAATCACAATTAAAGCTACAATAATTTATATAGCATAGACATGAAGCATTAAAATACAGACAGGCAAATGAAAAGGAATATAAAATTAAGAAATAGACACATATATATATGCACACATACATATACACATATGATAGAAGGAACATTTCAAATCAATAGGAAAAGAGGGCTTATTCAACTGTGAGCCATTATGATAATAAACTTGGATCCATATTGCATTCCTTGTACCAGAATAAATTGCAAATAAATAAATGGATATTTAAATCTAGAATCATGAAAATATAAACCTACTAGAAGAAAGCACAAGATAATTTCTTATAAAAAGAGGGCCTTTCTAAGTAACATACAAAATAAAAGATTCATATATTCTATTCCATAATAGTATGGCAAAATCACCACTATAGAGGCAAATATATTTACAACTCATTGACAAAGGGCTTATTAGTCCTTTGTTCACAGGCAAAGAGCTAATTTTCCCAACTTGTAAAGAGTTTCTATAAATTTCTAGGGGAAAAAAACAGGTAACCTTATTTTTTAAAAAATGATTATAACTGGCAAAGTTCAGAAATAAAAAGAAAGTTCCAGGATTATTTGATATAATATCAATGTATAAAATTAACAACATTTATCAAAAAATATAATTTCTCACCAATTTAAAATAGGGAAATTCATATTAGATATAACAAACAGAAATATCTGTGAATCAACCTATTAAAAAAAAACACAAGATTTTCTCAGAGAAAAATGCAAACTTCTATTAAAAATGTAAAAGACATTATCAACATTTAGAATATATAAATCAATGAGAAAAAGAAAAAAAACTAAAACCCAGTTGGACAATGGACAGAGACATTAAATAAACAGACAAATCAGATTAAATAGACACAAGCATATGAAAAGATGCTCAAACTTACTGGTATTTGGAGAAATGCAAATGAACGCAACCATGAGATAATCACTTTGCAACTGACAGAGTGGGAAAAGTAGGAAGTTGGATAATGCCAAGTGTGGATGGGAATTGTGGATACAGGGACTCACATGCACTGCTGCTGAGAAAGCAGACTGGAGCAATGACTCTGGAAAGCAATTGGGCAGGATTTAATCCAGCTAGGTCTACGTGGGCCCGATGACCCAGAGTTCTCTCTTCTAGGGCCTTGCACAGGCCCATGGTGGGGGATGGAAGTGGGTGTTAATACAAGCACTGTTTGTTATAGTGCAGAGCTAGGCTTGGTGTATGTAAGTCTCACTAGTTAGGAAAGTATAACATGATGGATGCACAGAATAGAATATCACGAGGTAGTCAGCAGTCTTACACTAGATCTACACAGAACAATAGGGACAGAGTTTAAAACTTAGTACTTGGTAAAGAAAGGAAGAAATAAGATGAAGTCTATGGCACAATGTCCTTTGTGTGTGCTTAAAATGTGTGCACACACAAAAAATTAACTCTTATATAACCACATACAGATAAAAGTATATATATGAAACATATTAGAATGGTGTTCTATGGTGAGGGTGAGGGGGATGGAAATGAAGATTGGAAATAATAGGAAATAATAAAGAGTGGGAGGTTGTGCGAGTCAATGATGATGATGTGCCATCAATATAGGTATATATTGGCCTTTTGTAAAATTGTGTGTGTGTGCTCATAAATGTGTGTGTGTGTGTGCATGTCCTGAAATCTTTCATATCCATTTACTTAGTAACTCCACATCCAGAATTCTATTCTAAGGAAATAACTCAAAATAAAGAAAAAGGGGTCTATCCAAAGATATTCATTGCAGCATGGTTTTCAATGCAAAATAGTGTAAACAATGCAAATATTTAACAACAAAGACAATGACTAAATAAACCATGGCCTATCCATTTAATATATTAATAGTACCCTGCAATCGTTGAATTTATGTTTACATGGAGTTTGTATTGACATTGGTGATGCTAATAGCATATTAATAAGTAAAACGTATAATATAAAATTGTATTTGTATGAATACAGTTAAATTGAGACATGCTTTGAAATGTTATTAGAGGAAAATACACATATGCGAAAGTGGTTGTACATGGGAGGTAGGACAATTTTTTCTTCCTGCATTTTCAAAAGTAATTTAATGAATAGCTATTACTTTAAAAAATGTAAGACAAATTATACCAACGAAAGAAAGCATTGCTCCCAGTTTAAATGCAAATATCCTAAGAAATATGACCAATTATGAGCTGTCAGTACTTTTCCTAAGTGCAAGAAACAGAAAAAAATGATGAAGCCACCTGAGCTCCTGGAGCTGGGGAATAGCCAGTGGATGCTGATTTCTTTACATAACAGAATATTAAACTAGATGCTTTGACTAAGTCACTGAGATAGAAACGAGAACTAGAAAAATCCACAACAGGATGATAGAGAACTGGTTCAGATAACTCTTAAAATAACATTGAGGAAATACAGTGTCTTAGTCTGTTTGGGCTGCTATAGCATAATACCATAAACTGGGTAGCTTATAAACAACATAAATTTATTTCTCACAGTTCGGGGAGGTGGGAAGTCCAAAGTGAAGGTGCCAACAGATTAGGTGTCTAGTTAGGGACTGCTTTCTGGTTCATAGATGGTGCCTTCTCTCTGTGTCCACACATGTTGGAATAGTTCCTTTGGAACTATTTATATGGGAATTAATCCCATTTGTGAGGGCTTTGCCCTCATGTCTTAGTCACCTCCTAAAAGGCCCCACCTTCTAATACTATCACTTTGGGGGATTAGAATTTCAACATATGAATTTTGGGGTGACACAAAATTTCAAACCACATCATAAAAGGAAAGAGGATTTTTGAGGGGCGCTAGTGCATTGTGAGTCCCGTTAGCACCCCTGGGCATCAGGTGGAGCACTCCTGTCTCACCTAAGGACTAGCAAGAAAGGCTTCATGGAGCCACTGGAGATTCCTTCATTAGGATTCTCTCCCAGGACATCCAGAAGGCAAGATACTGGCCAACTGCAAGATCAGACTGTCCTCCCAGGGTTTGCCCAGAAAAACGACACTTGAATGTCTTTTTTGCACCAGATGTGGGCTACATGCAAGAGAAGTCTGGGGTGAGGCATCTGAGAATCCACCCAGCAGAGTTTTCTAACAGAGGGATTGCTTCTCACCTTTCCTGGTAATGAGGCTACTGAATAGAGTGAATTCATCTAGGTTGAGAGAGGCTCTAGTTGCAATACCGAGTTGGCACTACTTGGTGGGTCTCTTTAGAGCAGCCAGGAGAGAAAAATTCTGCTCTCAAAATCTTCCAGGCAGAGGAAGCACAAAGTCTTTTTATTAAAGTGTCAGTCAAGACATACATTTCCTGACTACATTATCAGCCTTCCTCTACCACCCTCTCCACACCCCATCCCCTCATGGACACACGCCAAAGGAGTCGAGGTCTAGAGTTATCCAGCTGGAGCAAAGAGTGAAGCTGCTTACCACTGTTCCCATGTGGGAGAGAAGCAAGTTCTATAACTTTTAATAAAGTTGTAAATTGACTCTTTGAAGGACCTGGGCTTTCCAAGTACCAACTGAGATTTTGTTTTTGCAATTTAAAACACTATAGGACTTTCTGTTGCCTAAGGTAGCAGAGAAAAAGTTAAGGAACTTGCCTGACTTTATCAGATGACAAGGGAGGAACTGCCTTCATAAACAAATGCGGGATTAAAATAAAAGATTATATTACTTCATGCCAGTTACATGAGTATTTCACTGACCTGATAATTCAGCAGATGGCTTTCCCGACTGTGAATATCGGAAGCAGCTAATTGGAAGCATCTTAGAAAACTGTGCGAGATCCAGTTGCAGTGGTTCTCAAAGTGTGGTCCTGGAACCTGTAGGGTCCCTGAGACCCTTTTATGAGATACACAAGGTCTAAACTGTTTTCATAATTCTAACATTTTGGCTTTTCTACTCTAATTCTTTCACAAGTGTTTAGAGAAGTTTGGGAGAGGTTACACAATGTTATATGAGAACAGATTGAACACAAAGGCAGACATAAGAAACTAGTCGTCTTCTATTAAGACAGACATTAAAGAAATTTGCAAAAATATAAAACAATGCCACTCTCCTCCCTTTTCTTTTTGGAAAATAGAGGTTTTTTTTTTTATTAAAAGTGTCACTTATGTAACATATAATGGGTTTATTATTGGTACTTTAAAATGTATTAATAAATATTTAAAATGTATCAGTGTTAATTCTATCATGGCAAATACTGACAGGTATAAATTACATCAACAAAAACTGTTTGGGATCCACAATAATTTAAAGGGGCCCTAAGACCAAAAAGGTTGGGAACTGCTATGCTAATGAAATAGGCAGGGGCTCCGAAGGGGAGATTGAATCTACAAAGAATCTTTGCCCTACAGATTGAGGAATACAGTGTGTATAAAAGTTTCCTCTTACTTTTAAAAGTCTGAGTAAACACACAAAGAAAAACATAGCTTTTATAATAAATAGTTATTTGTGTAAGATCTCGCTCCAATATATACCTGAGACAAACTATGCAATAGAGTTTTCAGGTCAAAGGGCAAAGAAGTTAACTGCAAGCATTTGACAGGGCAATAGAAGCGGTGAGCGCAGACAAGAGGGAAGTAGTTCTCAGTGAAGACTGAGAGCATAATGCCTGGAGAATCCTCTGACCATGGGAACACAGCCATGGGTAGTCTTTTTAGAGTTCCAATGCAGCTTAGATGCAATCACTGAAAGGAATATTGGGAGCAAGTATTTGCACTTGGCTTTAATAGAGTAGTGTCATAGTCCATTTGGGATGAAATACCATAAACTAGGTGGCTTATCCACAACAGAAATTTATTTCTTACAGTTGTGGAGGTTAGAAGACTGAGATCACAGTGCCAGCATGATCAAATACTGGAGGGTCCTCTTCTGGTTTGCAGATTGCTGTATTCCTGTATCATCACATGGGTGAGAACAGAGAAAGAAAGCAAGCTCTCTAGTGTCTTTTTATAGGTATACTAATCCCATTCATGAGGGTTCCACCCTCATGACCTAATTATTTCCCAAAGGCCCCACCTAATACCATCACTTCGAGGTTAGGATTTCTACATGAATTTGGGGGGGTGGGGAGGGATAGAAACACTCAGTCCATAGCAAGTAGTAGTTTGTATTTTCATTCTAAGAAACACCCATTTTCATCATCCTCAGAGTACCTCTATTTGGTTGAAATTTTAGTTACCCTTTGACTTTTATCGAAAAGGTTCCGAACAACTACTACATGTTTAAAATTCCATGAAGGAGAATAAAAATAATTAAGACAAGATCCATTCACTTCAAAGATTTACCATCTAAGTGGAGACAAAGCAAACACATTCAAGAATTAGGAGACCTGCAATCTCAATGGTAAAAGAAAATTCACTTAGTGTTTTAACTTAATTCAGTGAATGTCCACTGATTGCCTTTTATGTACAAAGCACTGTGGGTGGACCATTTTACAGACATTTAATTTAGCTTCATCCTGACACTGTGAGTTAGGATTCATGGTCTCCTGTTTAAAGGCTGAGAGAGGCCCAGTGATTTGCCCAAGATCACACAGCAGGAAAACAAGGGATTAGATTTGTTGCCATGTGGTTTTCAAAATCCAGTATTCTTTGCATTATACCATCTTTCTCCTACATGATTTATTTACTGGATTTTATTTATTTGGGTCTATTTTTATCTCTAGTGAGTTCATGGTTCATGAGAAATAACTAATCTCGTTCAGAAATGAAAATGCCATGTGTTGAGTCATAAGATATTTTTTCATGAGACTGGCCATGGGTAAACTCACTGCACCATGTCACGGTAATATTCTTCTAGCTAAGTTAAACAAGCCTCTTTATATGTGTAAATAGGCCCTTGAGCCTGATTTGTGACTAGACTGATTCATGTCCATGTTGCTACCCTGTTATTAGGGCTAGTCAGTTACTAAACCAGAATTATTTTGTACAACTATTGCAGGTTGTTGGCAAACAAATTTAATTGAAATAATATATACATTTTTTATCCAGAATTTTCAACTTCTTATAAGAAATTAAAAGTCTAGTATACACTGATTTTTTTCTTGTCCTACTTATTTTTGAAAGACATGTTCCCAACACACTATAAATGACATAGTATTTATTGACCAATGAATGAAAAGTCCTCTGAGAACTACCTTGGACTTCTGGTGATAGACAGACTCCTTGAATATCATCTAGTAGGTGTATCTCTGTTTCTGAAGTACAGAATGAAAAACAAAAGGCTCTCGAAACTGAGGCTTGATTCTATTTTGGCTTTTAGACATGTATTTGAGACTTTCATCCCAGGCAATAGAACATCAAGTCTAGGTGATCAGTGTGTGTGTTTTATAGTCAGTCTGGAGTTTGAATGGACTTGCATTTTTGAATAAGCTGATATTTACTTCTCTCAGGTTCATTATTTTGAAACATTAAGAGCTCATCTCTGTTACCATCTTCTACCAGAAGCTTGGGATAAATACTCTCACATGCTGACTGGAAACCTTAAGTGGGTTTCCCCATAAGAAAAGCGTGGAGGGAGACATTTGATTATTCCAGGAAAATCTTCTAAGGAAGAGAGAAATGTCATGGCTTTGGGTCAAAACATCTGAATTAAATTGTTGGTTCCACTAAATGAAAGACCTGTGATACTGAGATGGGTGTTTGCCCCTGCGAAGCATTAGTGTTCCCATTTGTATGCTGGGCACAGTAAAACCTGACTGACACAAGGTTGCTTATGGGGACAATTGACTACGTAAGCTACACGTTTCTGAGCAAATGTCAGTAGCTATTCTTCTGATAATGTGAACTTACTTGCCTCCTTAAATTATATCATTATTATAAACAAATATATTATTCAGGATAGTCTTGTAGGAAACAAAGTTTTCAATGGAAGCAAAATCACCCTGGCCCTGTAAGATTGGAGACTTAGGATATTATGTTACTATTTGTTACCTAAAATTACTCTGATGGATGGATTCTTCCTCTAAGAAGCCCATATGAAATTCCAAATGTAATCGTATTGGAAAAGTAGAACCACAACATCAGCAATACTCCTTCAGGTTTCTTGTCAATTTGACAGATTTGACAGGCAGACAAATTTAATTTATTAAAATATTCTGTCTAGCATTTTTAGAAGACAAGGGGTTTTTACACTGTAAATGGACTGTTTTCACAGCCTTATTAAAATAAATGCATAAAGTCAGCTGTTTTTCTTTGGAATTCATTAACATGAGATTCAACAGTTAAAGAATTGCAGTCCAGATGCTGATATATCTACCTGGATATTTTGGCGAAATTCTGTCTTTGCATATAATCTGGAATTTTTCCTTTTTAAAGCAAATGGGAATTGTACACAAGAACATTTTGTTTATATGATATGGTCAATTTCATGGAGACATTTATTGTAGTTACTAGAGGCATTTAGAAAACTAAAGTTTTGTACCAAAGACCATTGGAAACACATGAGCAAATTAAAGATTTCTTTAAACAAGAGGTTTAGACTTTGTTTTCCTTCAAAGAAATTCAGTTGTTTGTATTGAATGAATACTTTCAAAGTTAACAGATTTCCTGTATTTTTATGGCCATTTTTAAATTAAACATAATATGCTTTAAAATTGAAATATTTATATATACTATGAGCCAATATCATTTATTAGAGTTGTTAATTCCCTCTTAGCAATTATTGTGCCTCAACTATTAATCCTACTTTGGCAAAAAGGTTTTGGTCCTGAAATATCTTGCACTATGCATCTAACCAGTGTCCTCATGTCTCTGGCATTTTGGGTGCTCTCACTCTTTTTATTAAATAGCTCACCTAGCCCCTCAGAATTGGCCTGTGGCCTTTGATCTCTCCCCTTGGGTGAGACCACCCTTTCAGATCATCACTGCTTCAGGCCTGGCCCTACTCCAAGAAGCACCTATATTTGCACAGCTTCCCATAAGAGAACTTGTCCCAACACTGTGAACTGAATCTTAGGCAACCACTCCCTCTATCAATCAAAGATCTTGTCTACAAAGATACACCGGGAGAGTGTTAGTTGGTAAATCTAATGCTATAATAACCTGCTTACCTGGGTAGTTCAACAGCAAAAGGGCTTTGCTTAATTAAATACATTTAAATCTTACTTCTACGGACTTTGTAGGACCAAACTCATTATAAAAATAGCATTTTATGTCATAATGACAGAAGGCAGCCTATTATATTTAAATGACAAGAGGAAATATTTTTTATTCTCAACTATTAATAAATGTTCAAGAGAAATACATAATTATCTTAGAACCATCATGCAAAATCTCTACGGCAGTCAATGACTGATTTCTTGTCGCTGATATGTACATTTAAATGCTTCTTCCTTTGGCCTTCTATGGTAGTTTTTAAAAAGTTATACCTGGGTGATGACCTATGCTTGTTGTTATGCAGTTTGTAGTGGATTATAGCCAATAATGCACCTGTGTCCTTTGCTCCTTCTTGTTCTTGAAATGTAGACTGTGCGTTGTATGCACATGGAATAAAACAAAGGCCTGCCTTTAATAGGGATCCAGCAAATGGTAGAACATTATTTTACAAATAGTACTAACTGTTTTTGCATTAGAACAAGTTGTTTTTGAATGGCCACAGGCCGGTTCTCAGGGGCTAGGTGATCTAAAAAGAGAGAATGGCCAAAATGTCAGAGTCATGAGGACACTGGTTAGATGCAGAGTGCAAAATATTTCAGGACCAAAACCATTTAAATTAGGTGAATTGAATTAAGTTAGCATTGATTAAGCAGCTACTATGGACCAGACAATAGTTATTGACCAACCAAAGATCAAAGTGCCAAGATCCCTGCCTCAAGATTGAAACCTATTTCAGAAGGTGATCAAGTTCCCATTAACATAAATTATGTCTGGCATAGTTTTATAAGGGTTGAAAAATCGAAATATTAAATGGCCGAAGGGAATGTTAAATGTTTGCATGAAGTGTTACCGCATCTCAGCAGGCGAGGATTCATGTGGCCCATTGTCCTTGTTGTAGGTGGTATTGCAGGAAAAGGAGAGGCTTCACAAAACAGCTGATTTAAGTGAACTGGGTCCTCATCAGGACTCCGGAGGAGGAGGATTTTTACATGTGGCCAAGGGGAGGAGAAGGATGTTCCATATAAATGGAACAGAAAGTAAGTGGTGCAGTAGAGATGACACCCAGACAGAATACTGTCAGGACAGGGGTGGGGGGTGCTGGTGGCAGAGGGGAGTGGAGGACAGACTGGAGCAGAGTCTGGATTTTAACTTGTAAGTTGTGAAAAGCCCTTAAAGGCTTTTTTAAAATTTTATTTCATCATATAATGGGGGTACAAATATTGTTAGGATTACATACAT
>VBSM01002608.1:165007018-165025258 GCA_008086735.1 Cheirogaleus medius
ATCGATATCTGGAATAGATCTGAGATACCAGAGATGAAACCATCAGTATACAGTGACCTAATCTTTGATAAACAAGACAAAAATATGCAATGGGGAAAATAATCTCTCTTCAATAAATGGTGCTGGGAAAACTGGCTAGCTACATGCAGAAGAATGAAGCAGGATCCCTACCTCTCACCTCTCACAAAAATTCACTCAAGATGGATAACAGACTTAAACCTTAAAGGCTTTAAGGAAGTAACATGGGAAGAAAAGATCTGGGCTTAGAGCATTTATTTTGTTGGTCCGTAGAGGATGGAGTAGCTACCTCTGCTTCCATTTTCTTGTATAGATCCTGTCTCATAAAATTATATACAAATAAAGCTGATGCACACAGAGGGTGCTGGTTTCTGAAATCAGAATGGCAAGGCTGCATAATGAAAAACTTCCTCCACTGTCTCCTCTGGAAATTGCTCTCAGGGCAAAAGCAGTGTTTTACCAGAACCCCTATTTACTTGGATTTCTAATCCCAAATTAGCCATAATATTTCATTCTAAAGAAGTACTCTGTTCTTGAGTTTTGACACTTTCTTATCTATAGGATATTATGGTTTTAACTCCAAAATTAAAATGGCTTTTCTTAGATACAGACAACCTTAACCATGTCCAAATCCAGATTAAACTATTATTATATTAAATGCCCAGAGGCACTAAGAGAGTACTAGCTCCCTGGAAAAGTGCAAGGTGCTCCTCCTAAGAGTTGCAGGGAAAATATCAATATAAAAGCATATATGTTTTATAAGACATTAATCTAGTTACATGTTTAGTGCTCAGTCGCCCTTCAAATTATTTTAAATTATTCTAGCTGTTCCACCCACCCGAAGGTCCAAGAGTCATCAACCAAAGGAGTCTGGTTTTCTCCTGTTCTTGCTGCTAGAAGGTCAGGCAAGGTGATTTTTCCTTTTCCTTTCACCCATGTGGTAGGTGAATTTGCTTAGTAGCAAGATTGGGAAAGAATTAACTTTCCAATAGGTGGACCAAACTTGGATTTTCAGTAGACTCTTTCTGCACTGACTGAACATGTCTGGCAGTCTAAGGTCCATTTACTAAAGCGGCCCATATGGGACATGTTTTGTCTCATCTTTAATTCTTGCAAGTCAGTCCTCAGCTGTCTTCTAAATTTGCAACTGTCAAAGCTATCTCACTTGGGCAGAAATTTCATTACCAAGAGGAGAAAATCTGTATATCCATCATAATGAAACTCATAAAGTTCATTCATGAAGAAATATTTATACCAGTCTACCCAGGGCAGAGAAACCTTTTAAACTCTTTATGGCTAATCTCCCATCATTTGTAGTGTAATATAATGCAATGTAAATACCTCATCATTACAGCGTGTTTTCTAAATGGAAACTAATTTTCTACTGTACAGTTCTTAGGGAGAATCTCCTATAATGTGACATGCACTTTCAGCCCACTCTTACCATTGTTTGTCTCAGAGAGAGAGATCATAGACAGTATGTCTCACATCCTTACTCAAGAGCCAGCCAACTCTTCTCCCTTCCTCAGTTCTTCCATTCATTGAATAGACTTTAATCGAGTACCTATTGCAAGTGCTAGACTTTGCAGCTACAAAAATGAGTAACTCACAGAGCCCAAAAGACTTAGAAACAAATAGACATGAATGATATTGATAGCAGAGGAGAGAGAGTCTGGGGGTGGTATAAGTGAGCACAATGGAAACATACAGAAGAAAATGACTAAAACTATCCTAGAGGCTGGTGTGGAGCTTGGCCATGAAAATGGATTAATGAAGGTTTGCTACTCAGGAATTGAGAATGGAAATCAGGTAAAGAGAACAACATAAAAAGTCATGGAAGCATGAATAAAAACTACATGTTTTCCAAAAGCCCTGTGTGACCTAAGTATGAGCTGAGAATTGAGGGAGTTGCAGGTAAGTGTAAACATGGTCAGACTGTGGAAGATCCTGACTGCCCTCTAAGGAACTCAGCCTTGACCTTGTGAGTGACGGATCTGTAGTTAGAAAGATCACGATGGCCGCAGGTGTTTGGATAGAGATGCCAGATGGGTAGAGAAAGGTGAGGAATCTATGGAAAAAGTCAGGTGTAAAGTGAGGGTCCTGATTGGGGTACATGGCAGGTGGGATTGAAAATAATAGCATGGAGTATTTCTGATTGTATCTAGGAAAGTATTCATCATACCCCCAGATAAAGGATGATGTGTCCTATAAAATAGAATCAAAAGAGTACAAGAATAGAGACACATCCCTACCCACACATACACACAACCAACTCCCTATCAATGATACCTGAGCCTGTGGCCTCCTCCTTCTGGGGCTTCTCGTGGATTATGTGCTTATTCCTGGGCCTGAATCTGGCTTTGACCTTCAAAGACACATGAGCAATCTAATAAGACCTCAGTGCTATGGGTAGAGGGTGTATCCTTTGTCAACTCTAAAAAAGTGAGGGGACTCTGTGGCTTCTTAGAGATGGTAAAGTTCTCCCTGAGTAAGTTGCCAGGTAATATACTCCATATGCAGTTACATTTGAATTTCAGATAAACAGATACTTTTTAGTACAATTATATCCTATGTATTGCATAGGACATAGTTATCCTAAAACAATTAATTATTCATCATTTAGCTGAAATTCAAATGTAACTGAGCATTCTGTATTTTTATTTGCTGAGCCTGGCAACCCTACCCCTGAGCCTTGTCTCTCTCTGGCCCAATCGGCTGGGCAGCCACTTCCGCTGGGAAGCAAAAGGCAGGATAATATCAGGTGTATGCTGTGGAGAGTTGAGAGATGTTTTATAGTGTCACTGTGGATATGATCCCCCCAGATCTCCTCATCCCCTTGGAGAATCTGAAATCTGAAAACAGTGGGCTTGGCAGTGAGCAAAGAGTTACAAAACTGTTGGAAGAGAAAATTACAGAATTTAGAAAAATAACTTATTTGCTAAAGCAAATATCAGTATACTTATAATGAAGAAGCTTTCAAGTTTCCTATTGTGGAATAAGTAGAACATTAATATCTGTATCATAAATTGATGGCAAAATTTTTCTTAGGAAGCTTAGAGTCAGTAGCCTTATATGATCTTTTCCTATTTTTTTTTTTTTTTTGGAACACTGAATGAAGCTCAAATTAACTATTGAAGCATTTATTTTGTGCTTAAAATTCAGGACATTGGCTCTATTCATATGTAATATTTCATAAGTATCCTATGGACGAAATTAAGTTCAGAACTCATGTTCACATACAAATGGATTATAAAAGCCAAGGGGCATAGCAATTAGTTTAATATTTTAATATATAAATGAGTAATGTTTATTTAGAAAAAAACCCATGACCAGACTCCATCAAATCTAATTTTCCCAGAGAGTTAAGTGCATATTCTAGCAAGTCTTTTCTGACACACCGAAGAAAATTTTTAGCAAGAGCTACAATAATAAGCTTCCTTCTGGAGGAATAATCTTGTGATTTCATTCGAGAAAAACCTCTCCTTGAGGTGAATGAGAGATGAAGTTGTGAGAAGTAATAGTCAGAATTATTAGTTTGCTTTTCCCTTTCTGACCAAATGACAAGAGAACATTTTCCTTTTCCTGGATTCTTTGATCATTTTTTTTTCTAGCAACAAAGTAAATATTCCAACTGCCCTTTAACTGAAATCAAACTTAAGCCTCATAAGATATCATTCCATGAGCTTTCTGAGGTACGAAAACCCTACCAAATTTCAATTAGAGAAACTTCTTTAGATTCTCCTTAGTAGACAAATGAAGTGGTGGGCTTCCTGGTTTTTCCTGACAGCAAAGGATCCCTGAGAAACACTTGTACTAGAGAACTGTCAGAGTCTTGCTTTATGAAGTACCTACTATGTGGCTTGTTCCATCAGCCATCAGAGAGATTGATAAAAGCCCACAGCCTGGGAACCATTCATCTGGCTGTGCCACCAACGAATGCAGTTCAGTGAATGCTGAGACACCCTCAGCAACAAGGGCAGGGAAGACTATTTTTTTCTTTTTTTCCAACATATTCGAATACTTAAACCTTTTCTATCGCAAGTTCAAACAAGGCAAACATGCCTCAAAGGTAAATCTTGAGTTATGAAATCAAGGGGAAGGGGATTTTATAAATTGTTAAATGGCTGAAAACAGGACCTTAGCTTTTCTTTCCTGGCGGCGGTTAGAATGGAGAACAGGTGTCCCCTGTTGAAAAGCTCATTACATCATCTTATGGCATCCCCACTTCATCTTGCTTATTTTTCAATTACCTCCTAATTTTTACAGCTTTCCTATGAATTTTGGGTTTTTTTAGTTAGAGAAACCAGGAACTTATTCTTCCAAAAGTGAGGCTGAAACTAACTGCACAATGCTCACATTTTCTTCTTTTTGTTTATGCTTAGTTTTTGGCAAGGTGCTTGCTGTCCAGTTACTCATAAGTTACATGACTCCTAGGTCTTTTCTTTCCTGTTTTTATAAATCTCAAGTCACTTTCCATTTTGTTTTTAAATAGTCTGTATGTGTGTGCATGTGTATGTGTATATATCTCTGAATGAAATAACAATTAGTAGCTGTAGGCAGAAATGTATATGTGTATATGTGTATACGCACATGTGTATATATGCACATATAGGTGTGTGTATATGTGTATATACATTCACATATATGTAATGTATGAGTAGAGCATTAATGTCTGTATTGCACATTGATGGCAAGAATTTTCTTAGGAATAGATAAGCCTTATTATAATCTTTTTCTATTTTTTGGAACACTGAAGCTTAAATTAACTTTTGAAGCATTTATTTTGTGCCTGAAATATATGTGAATATATATGTGTGTATACATATGCATATATATGTATACCCTGCCAAGAGCTAGTGATTTTAAACAAAAATAGATATGGGTCTTAGATAACTAATCTCTAAATGCAGCTATTGATGGTTCAGAAAACCTGGAAGCCTGTCTTTTCACCTGCAGACCCTTTGTGCTTATGGCAAATCATCTCTGAAATGCAAACACTAACTGGATTCTCTTCATTTCTTTAAAAAAAGAGAAAGCAGAAAGCTTTAAAGATATATATAAAAGAAAATTAGGTTGCTCTATTATGATTGTGCAATTTAGTATTAATTTCCTTAAAATTTGACCCTGCTCCATGTATCAGATGACTAAGACATTTAGCCCCCCTAGGGATGTTGAAAACATACCACAAAACATAAGTCATCAATAAAGTGATGTTTAAAAACTGTTAGGATATACCAACTATTCAGGTGACTCATTACTTT
The DNA here is from genome assembly GCA_008086735.1 of Cheirogaleus medius. Lineage (NCBI taxonomy): Eukaryota > Metazoa > Chordata > Mammalia > Primates > Cheirogaleidae > Cheirogaleus > Cheirogaleus medius. Next base: position 165,012,298 of record VBSM01002608.1, read on the forward strand.
GTAAATACCAATAGCATACTTTCCCACCACCCAAAATAAAAAGTCTTTGTTCAGACAAAAGTATTCACCGCAGAAACATGACACATAGGGGAAGATAAACATAAAAAAAAATTTTAAATCTAATAATATTATATAGCTGCTTCTGTGCTTGATATTCTAATCCGACACTGTTTTCTAAAGTTAATATGTATTATCCTTTCTTTTAATAAAATACTATCAAGACAGGGACTTAAATTTTTAAATACTAAGAAACACTTTATACATATCAATTTCACTCATTGATATACTTTTGATTTTTTAAAAAAATAAATGCAACATATATAACTGCTACAGAATTTTTTTTTTTAAGGAATATATTTTGGGAATAATGGTGTTCCAGGGCTGGTTTTGTTTCAAGTATGCCTAGTTCACCTTTGTTTCTTCTTCTTCTTCTTTTTTTTAATAAAATGAGTAACACAGCACTCTTTGAAGTTAAAGTATCTCTCTCTTTTTTTAGTTGTAGTAGTTTGCTTTTCAGAATCACACCCTGAAAGTAGAGAAAGAATGAAGTATAAGGATTAAGGATATCGTTCCTCTGCGTTGGAGCAGACTGGACAGAATCAATCTCCAGCTTAGCCACACTCAATATCATGGAAATTACTATGAAGCTGTAGCCTCTTGAGGACAACTAAAACCCAAACTAAATTTCTGACCCCTTTTAAAATATTAGGAAACTTTTGGCTTAACTTCTGTAACTCTGATAAAATCCAGAGAGATTGCATTCAGTCATAATGAAAATCAAGTGTGTTCATGCCATCTATAAAGAGAACTTTCACAGTCTTGATTTCACTCATGTCCTTATTAATGCCCTAAAAATATCCACCTTTTTGAGGAAAAAACCATTAGATAATCTCTTGATAATATTCTCTCCGTGTTGAACTACCATGAGAATTATTTTGTCATTGGTTATTAACATTGACCAAGAGATAATAAATGATTATTTCAACAGGAATATGAGAAACCTTACATACTGTTCAAGTTCCTTCTGTAACTAGTGTTTTATTATTGCAAATTTTTAGAAGTATTATCTTCAACCCAATCCTTAAAAGACCAATATAATAATGAATGCTACTTTAACTGCCAAATTTATTTTTATTTTCAGTCTAGTCTCAGCAAGTATAAAGCTGATAAACTATTCCTCTGTTAGAGTGACCCTCTTAGTAAGAGAGAACTCTGATCATGTACCATCAGAGGAAATAAATCTTAGTATTAGGTATGATAGAGACTGATTCATTTCTTTTGATGAAATCTCACACTTTGAATGACTTTGAAGTGGAAGACAAAATGTCAAGAAGGAGTCCTATAGGAACAAGTGCTTAAGATGGTGTTTAATACAGCAGGGAGCCAAGATACAGTAGTAGGACACAGTAAAGAATGTGGAGTGTGTAGATACAATAAAGAATTTCAGTTTATGATCTGCCACCTGTTATTCGAAAGAGGAATAAGTTAGGGAAATAAATGACTTTCAGTTCTCCATACATGCAAAGGTAAGTTAGTTATTACAAAATTTTGCTATTGTTTGTGCTGAAAGAAAAGCATATGCATTTAAACATTTTTTAAAAAATAAATCACTCAATAGGCTTAAGAAAAATACTTTAGTTCATATTTCATTGATGTGACCTTTTGATTTAAGATCAGAGAATGAATCCAGGATGAAAACCAAAAAAAAAAGAAAGAGAAAAAGAGAAAAATGAATCATTTACCATGAAAAAGGCATTTCCAGTCTCAGCTAACCTCGACTAGTTTTTATTGCATTATATTTGAAATGCCAAGAAACTGGCTTTGGCCATAATATTTGCTGTCCAACTAAATCACAGCTGTCAATATGCAATTGCTTGCAACAATTAGCTAAACAGCATTATTTGACAAATTCCCTTGAAAGAGACAGGGATGCTCTAAGTGTCTAACACACTGAATCAAGTAACAATAAATCAGGCTAGGGCTACAGCGCAAGGAGGGACGTTTGGAAATCCTCACCTAAGGAAGGGGTGTTACCCAGCCTTAATTTTTTTTTGAAAAACACACGTTTGTCCTGATCCTACAAGTTCTTCCCTGTTTTTAGGCAGAACTGAGCTGTAGGACTTGCCAAGGAGGAGGGGAATAAAGCCACCAACTCTAGATTTCTTTTTAAGGAGATCAGTAGGAGAGGAAGAAAAATGTGAAATGGTAATGAAATACAACATGAAGAAAAGAACATGGAACCTGCTAGCAATTTCCACCAAAGCAGTAAACCCTTTAACTGACAGAAATTCAGTACAATATACACATTGATTAACAACTCCACCATTACCAGGGCTGCTGTTTAAAGCCAAAAAATTAACTACAATAGTCAAAAACAGAATTCTCATACGATTTGAGAAAAATAGAGTGAAAAGGCAATGTTAGCTAAGCTCTTAGCTAAATCCACTCTTAATGGCCCCCAGTATTTAAACTATCATGGATTAAAGCCATGAAAATAAAAATTTCAATTTGAAATTTTATTAGCATGTTGCTAAAATGGTCAATAAAAACATCAACACGATAGGCTTTGTTGACATAGTTGGAAAACTGCTCTCTCTTTTTTAAAACTTTATTTCCACTTCCCCCACCTTCTAAGATTTCTATGTTAGGAAAAGCCAAACTAAACATACTGGCTATGGTGTTGTAATAATGCTGGTTTCTGGAATGTTGCCATGTCTTCTCCCTCCCCTCCTCTAACCCCTTTGAAAATTTGACTGTTTTGAAATGCAGCCCAAGGGTTCAGAACACTAAGCACCTTCCTTCCCACGTTCAAGTTCCCAGACACCTGGCGAACTATCTCCTTGCGGGGGCGGGGCCGGCTCTCCTCACCAAATTAGCTGCGCCATTTTCCTCCCGGGACCGGGAAAGCTTCCCTCCTACTAGCTAGGGAGACTCACAGGCAAAATGCAGGTGGGGGTGGCATTCGCTTCCCTCAGTGGAAAGAACAGGAAGCAAACACTAGCTAGCTCAGCCCGGAGCCTGGAGCACAATGTCCAGAGACCTGGGGCTGGGCAGCTGGAAAGGTCCCGGGCAGGATAACCTCAGGATAACCCGGAGTCCCGAAGTGCTCTCTTGCGAAATTATTCACAAGTGCACAAGGGACAGGCTCGATTTCTTGGAAATCCTGCGATCTGGGGATACATCCATATAAGAGCTGAACTGTGTCCTGAAAAGACCAATTCTCGCCACTGACCGATCTGTGTGTGCGCATCTGGGATGGTAATGGTCCCTTTTTAGAAAAGGGTTGTGTCCCTGTCGGGTGATAGTCACTGACCATTGACTCGCGGGAGAGGCCATGTCCTTGCTCCCCTCAGCCCATTCCATTCCCCTTTACCCCCTTACAACTCAAAGGAAAAGCGCACGCTGGGTCTCCCAACACCGTCACCACCAACGGGGCTCTCAGCCAGGCGCGCGCAGCTGCGCCCTTTCAGCCCCAGGGTCAGTTCCTGAGACTTCCTGTCACTTGCCCGAGAGGTGCGCGGTGCAGCCTGGACACTGGCCACCGGTGGCAGACGCGCTAGGGGGGCGTGGGGCGGGAATCTCCGGCCGCAAGGCCCGGGTGCGGGGACCGGAAGGGAGCGGGGTGCGGGGAGACAAGCGGGGCAGGCAGCCCCTCCGCGGCTACTCCTTGTCGTCCACGAGGTCAGCGAGCTCCTGGAGCACTCGCAGGCGGCCACTGGCGTCGATGCGGCGCTTCTCGCGGATGAGGTCTTCCAGGCTGTGAAACCTGGCGGTGTGGACTTTGTTCTCCCCCAGGTGCACCTTGAGATAGTACTGCTGCTGCGGGGGCTGCGTTCCCGCGGGCACCTCCCCTCCTGCCTTGAACTCCCGCTTGCCAAAGCGGCACCAGGCGGCGAAGCTCTCCGAGTTCGTCCAGCAGATCTCCTCGCTCTTGAGGCCCAGGTGGCCGCAGGCGTTCTGCACCACCAGCTCGGCCAGCAGCGGGCGGTAGCGGTACCAGCTATTCACCACCCGGCCCACGTTGGCCGCGCCCGCCTCGTACAGGCTGTCCTGGCGGATCTCGCCTTGGTGCAGGTGGATGATCTGCCCGCCGCCCACGTAGACGGCCCAGTGCGGGGCGGGCGCGGGCGGCTCCGGCGCGGGTTGCAGCCACAGCAGCTCCAGCAGGTCGCCGGGCTCGCAGAGCGCGGGCAGCGCGGAAACCGCGTAGACGCTCAGGTCCGCGCCCTGAGGGCCGCCACTCACTTTGGAAAAGATGCATTCCTGGCCTCGAAAGGCGGAGAACTGAGTCTCGTTGAGGACCAGCTGGTGCAGCAGGTGGTGGTGGTGGCGGCTGGGGCTCTCTGGGCAGGGGGTGCAACCTGGGGGGGCCTTCACGCCAAACTTGTCTGGCTGCCCGCGCTCGTCCAGGTCCTCCTCCTCATCTGAGAAGAAGTAGGCGACCCCGACCCGCAGCTCGTCCTTCTCAATCCCCGATGGGTCCCCTGTGGGCAACTCGCTGTAGTTGAGGTGGGTGATGCGGTCCAGTTGGTTGCCCATCAATGACGCGGCGAGACTAGGGCCAGGAGCGGGGATCTGTTGAAGCAGAGAGGAGAGGCAGAGAAGCCATCAGAGTTGGGGTGCCCTTCCCGCTGATCTTTCCCAAGACGTGCAGTGCCCCTGGGACCTGCCTGCCCACCCACGCGCCCCCACATGAGTCACCTGCGCCAGCCAAGTCCCCTGTGTCTCCCTGGGAGTATGCAGGGCAAAGAAGAAACAGTAGTCTGCCAGACGAGAGCGGACGAGACCCACCACACAGCCTCTGACCCTGTCCGGGAACCCGATCCAACTCCCACAAGAGAAAACGCAGGTTGGCTGGAGAGCGTGCGCGGGGTCCCAAAAGGGGAGGAGAGCGCCGGTGGTAGCATGAGAGACGGACACCCAGGGAAGAACGGAGGGGTGGGTTGGAAGGGAGAAGGGAACCTAAGGCCTGAGAGCTCCAAGCAAGCTGCGCTCACATTTCTGTCCCCACCCTCTCTAGCCCACCTCCCAGTTTTGCACTAGGTCGTTCTCCTCCCCCGACAGCGGCTCACACAATGACAATCGGATACACTCGCAGGCATTCCCTTGACACTAGCAAAATTTTGCACACTTGGAGTCCAGACATTGCCAGGCTGGTACACTGGTGTATAATGTCACATACACCCACAATGACAAACGTTCGCGACGACACACTGGCACACTTAAAGCCCCCACATTCCAACACAATTCCAGCCCCACGCTTGCACGCTCGCCGCTGCACGTACACCCAAGCACCCGGGCACCTGCCCACACAGGCAGGTGCACTCTGCCCCTTACTTCTCTTGCCTTCTCCCCAGCAGAGCCAATCGGACTGCGCCAGGGCGAGGCTGCTCTGTCTAAAATAACCTAACAAAGAGGCAGGAGAAGGAGCCAGCGCAGTGTATGTGTGCGAATGTGGGTGTGTGTGTGTGTGTGGAGGTCCACTTTCAGCCTAAAACCCCTCTCCCTCCTACCCAGCACAGGATTCAAAAAATCAGACGAAGAAAAACCATTTCCGAGGCAAAGAAAGCCGCGTCTCCGTACCCGTGATTTCCCTGCTCCCGAAACCCCAAACTCCTTTAAAGTCTCCTGGTCCCCATGGGTGCTGCGGAGGCGGCGGTGGCGAGTGGGTCCCGGGCGGCGCGTGGGGCTGCGGCTCCCCGCTGCCTCGCGCCGAACCGTGCGGTGCGGTGCCCGTGCACCTCCGGGTCTGCGCTGGCTGGGGCACCTGCTCCACCTGGGCAGTCCCGGCTCCGCTCTGCTTTCCTACAGCCGCGCCGACTACTCTAAGTAGCCGGAGCAGCCAGAGCAGCCGGTTCCAGGGCCCGCCCCAGGACGCGCTCATTGGTTGGGGCAGATACTCAGGCCCTGTCAATCTCCGCAGGAGGGGGAGGGGAGCGGGGGCGGGCCTCCAGTGCACCCCGCCCCGCCCCGCCCGGTTCCCCGCAATCCCCCCACCCGGCACCGGGACGCGCGCCGCCCCTGGGAGCTGAGGTGTGAGCGCTGGCGAGGAGCGCGCAAGGGGTGGGCGCAGCGCACTTGGCGCCAGCGCCCCTAGCTTCTGCAGGAACAGGGTCCGTCCGCATTCCGTGTTCCGGGAGGACAGAGTCCAGGAGCGAAGCTGAGTCTGGAGGTGGAGAAGAAACCCCAGTGCACCTAGCGTGGCCCAGGCACTGTGGGCGGCTCTCGGAATAGCGAGCGACATTGTTCAAGACGGGAACCTGGGGCCCTGCTGGGATCTCCGGAGCCTGGGTTCTTGAGGGCCCCTGAAGTGGCCCTTGGCTCTCAGACCGTTTTCCTGCCGGACACAGAGGTCTTTGAAATTGCACCTTCGACGTTCAGCTCTTCCTCGCCTTTTAAGGCCAGAGTGAAGCTGCCGACCAAGAGCTGTCCTCTGGTTTAAAAGGAGCATGGTGTCAAATGCGACCCAGAGAACTCTTAGATCTCTGGTTCTGGTCCCAGTGCTGCTTATCTTTAAGACTGGGCTCCAGCAGCTTTTCTATAAAGCCTGCTATCTCTCTCCAGGGAGAATTTGATGCTTCCTGTTTGTGCCGACCACCTTCTCCTTAGGAAGTGAGCTCCTGGGCAGTAGGCTTGCGCTCTACACAATTTTGTATTCTGGGCCTCTCTCCCAATACCGGGCATAGGATGGGCTCTATCAGTAATAATACAAATGAAAACAGTCAGCCTGTATTGACCACTTACAAGTGGCCAGGCACTGCACTAAGAGGTTTAAGTAGATGATTTAATCATCATGCCTCTCAAGGTTACTCATTAATATTTGAATTATAACAAATGAAGAAACGAGGTACCAGTGCCAGCAATCCGTTGGATGTGTTTGGGATTCCAGGGCTAGTCTTTAACCAGGCTATACTGTTTGTTGAATGAATAAAATCTTAATTTTGTAAGATGAGAAAACTGGTATTCTAGAGAAGTTAGCTGATTGCCCCAAGGTGACATGGAGGCTGATGCATTTTATAAACTCTTTTCTTTGGTAGAATATTCTGTTTGAGTATTTTTGACCTGCCAAGCCTCCAGCTCATGTTTATTTCTGAAGGTTTCTATATACCCTCACAGATTCCATATGCAGTGATTTATCAGATTAGATGCTGAATTATTGCTGAAAAATACGGTTTTAAAATGACCACCTGTATACATTTAAGGTACTTAAATCTTTTCAGGAATTTGGACATTGTCCCCATGCACGTTATTAGAAAACAAGTTGCCATCCTTGGAACTGACCACAGGTTGTGATGGCCTTTTTTATACTTGCCAGGAGTAATAAACAACTCATTTTGGCCCTGAAGTCAAGAGAATTGAATAAGTGGCTTCAGAGATCAAGAAGTGAGTTATTGGTCTTGTTATAAACTGGACTTCAGGGATGTCTGGGAGGAGGGTTTCTGAAGAGTTCATTATTGATGTCTGTGAAGAACTCATTGTGAAAGCGGCTCAGCGTTTGACCCTGAATAACCTCCTTTTTATCCTCTACGTCCCCAAGATCAAGTCTTGTGCACAAACATTTACAACCTATTTGGGGTGTTCTGTCCTACCTGTTCTGTTCCATACTACTCTAGACTACAGAGTAAGCAGGCTCCTGTTTGCTTAGTATTCCAACACTCTAAAGTATAATTAACATAAAATATTGTCAGTACTTAGAGATACAGTGCCTAAATTTTAAAATATCAATATGCAACTTTTTGCAACTCCCTTTCATCCTCTCTTCCCTGCCAGACTAAGAGGCTAACTGCTTTAGTAATCACAAGGGAGAATAAATACCCTGGGAGCCCCCTTGAAATAAAAGCAGGGAACACTTTGACTGTGAAGCTTGGGAAAGAAGGGAGCTAAAAATAAACTAAGGGAAATGCATCTATACTTACAGTCTTTTGGCAACTACAAAAATGATAAAGTAAGAAATAGACCAATTGACTTGTGGGATGCTAATGGTAGAAAACCTTTTATTTTCATCAAAAAGCATTTTTTGAAAATTGTTTTGACTATTATTTTTCACCCCATCCTGCCTGCTTTTACACTGAGGAAGTACAGTGTCATCAAAAATAGAATTCACTCATCAAAACACTAACTCTGGAAGGGAACTAGTTTAAACTCTGTTTCAACATTTATGAACTGGGCAACCTTGGGTCAATTAACCTTCCTGGGTGTCAGTTTCCTCATTTGTAATATGTGGATGATAATAATAGTGTCTACCTCATTGAATTGCTGTGAGTTCCTGCATGCAAGTGTAGTGCCTGGCTCACAGTGAGCTTCCCATCGATGCCACCTTATTATTAATAGCAGAAGAGGGAAGAGGGTCTCATGACCTACTTTTTTATGACAGGTGTCCAGATCTGAATCTCTTTTGCTCCAAACAAAAGCTAGCCCTAGATGGAGTGGCCAAGGCTGTCTCAGGCTGAGGTGTGGGATTGATTCTGTCTTAAAGTAATGAGAGCCCTGTCTATCCTTAGAATACTCTGAGGCCTAAAGCTCTCTGTAGATTTGTGTGTGTGAGCCCTGAAGCTGATCACATGTTGGGGGGAAGGTACCAAAGAATTTTAAATTGTTTTAAAATGAACATTTCCTGGTATGAGGAATATGTGTGGAAAAAGGTTAAAGAGTGATTAGGAGTCAATGATATGTATGTGACCTTTTCTACTCGTGCCATCTGGTGTATCATCTTCCTCCTGTTGCTTTCTTCTTTAGACTATATGGAAAACTTTCCCCCCAATTTTACTGATCCAGTCCTTGAAAATTGGCCCTGGGTATAAGGGTTCAGGAAAAAAATGTGAATTCTCCCTCAGTGCTGCTTTATCTCTTATATCATTGTTTGCTAAAAAAAATGATTTTCTGTTTTTAATTATATGACCTACTTTAGCATTCACCCTTTAATGAAATAAACTGTCCCATCTCCTATCCTTGACTGCTCTAGGTGGTTAGCATCCTCACCAGATCAAGCTAAAGAATGCTCTGCACCCCTCTGGAGCAGAGACAGTGCTATGGCTTCACCAACCCCATTTCCTTTCCTTCTGGGCACGCAGCTAAATGACAAGTCCCAGCACACCTGCAGGTAGTGGCTGCACTGGGACTGAGTTCTGGCTAATGGAATATGAGTGGAAGCAGAGTAATCTGATCTCAGGTGTGGCTTCTGAAACTGAAACCATTAACATGATCTTCCAGAACTTTCTTTTCCCAGTTGGCCATATGTAGAGGATTCACAGTAGAACTCCTATGATCTAATAGATGCAGGAGCCACTAGGTGGAAGGAGGCCAGAGGTCCTGAATCACTGTGTAGAGATGATTTCCCCTCCCCAAAAAACTGCATTGGGCTGTGAGGGAATAAATCTTACTGGGTTAAGCCACCAAAAATTGTGTGGTTATTTGTTGAAGCAGTTAGGCTATACTGATTTATCTGATCTCCTTCATTTTAGCCCTATCTCAGAACAACAAAAATCCCCATCCCACCCCCGTCTTTCTTAGTATGTGTTCTCACTGTTGGAGTTGACTTGCCTGGAGTTCCCGCGGCATTTCAGCATGTTCACATCACCTAGAATTTAAAGAAATCACCAGTGGATGCATCTGTCCCTGCTAGGGACTACCCCGTATCTCCCTACGATTTGTTCTCTAAATTTCCATAGCTTCCATGTGAATAGCTCTCTATCATACCTGCTTTCTACTTTTTTTAGACCACAAAAATGGCAGGGAAAACCCCTCACAGCTAAGAAATCCTGCCACCCTGCCTCCCTTGGTCTGCCTGGCATGTATTGACACTCTGATGTCCCGTTTCTTTGTCAGTGCCCTCTTCCACGTTTGGTTTCCACATTTTTACATTTTCTGAGTTCCTTCCCATGACTGGATGTTCTTATTAAAGTATCTTTAGTGGCTTCTTGTCATTGAGCCATTAAGGACTCGTGAATGTTCCCTGGGCAAAACTTTCAGCACTAATAGGTTTAATATTTTCCTGTATGAGGATCATACAAAGATATCACCACCCAATATTAATCTTTTCTCTGCATACTCTCGTGATTTCAGACTCTGTGGGTCCACATGCACTAGTTAGCGATGGGTGAGCTTCACTGGATAGGCCTGGGTCATTATTACACATACTGCTTGCTCTTTCTTCTGTCCAGAATGTCTTGCCCTGCCTTTCTCACCTAGCTTCCACTCAAAATTTATATCACCTTCAAGTGTCAGCCCTTCCAATATATCTGTCCCCCCAGCTCATTCTAATTGATCACCACCCTTTATGCTTCCATAACACCATGTATATATTGGCCACAAGATATGTCAGAGATATGTCAAAATATTTATCAAACTGAACTGTCATCATGGTTTGATTTTCTTCTCTTTCTCCCTTGGTAGACTAAAAAAGTATCTAGTTCAAATCTGTATTGCCTTTGCCCACCAGAGGGTTTGGTGTTGTGTGCATTCAGTAGAAACTCCTTGCCTGATTCAGTGCATGTGTGAATAATGGTCTCTGTTTTATGTAGTGAGCTGTCAGTGTTTGTTTTTGTTTCAGCTTTCACTGATTTGAGCGCTCCAATGCCTAGCACATGTTATTAAATTAGACAATGTGTGAGGAGGCTTACTATGTGGTATATAGTATTGGGTATATAGTATTGGGACCTCTTGCATCATCAGGGAACCTGACAAAAATGCAGATTCCCAGGCTCTAGCACCAGCTATTGAAACGTCGCCTCAGGATTGGCTCTAGGAATTTGCATTTTAAACAGTCTTTCTAGGCATTTTTGGATGCAGTGTAGTATTAACAATTACTAGTCAAACACTCCTCAGATATAAGAAATTCTTCTTCTCTTGAGTACAGTGACAGCCCTTGAGAAGCAGGCACTTAATAAATACTTGGAATTGAATTCTCTAGACATTCTCTGGTCCATCGCAACAGAGATGAGCCTCGTTTTAGACTTGCTCATACTAAGCTGATAAATAAAAGCATCAGTTTGTATTCAAAGGTGTGGGAAGTCAAGTGGCTTGTTTCAAAGTCATAGTGTAGGTGTATGATAGAGCTGAGGCTATATCTCTTTTTGTCTTGTTTAAACTCCTGTGCCCCTATCCACTGTGCTGATCAGCTGTGGGTAGAGCAGAAACCTGAGTGAACAGGGAAACTCTCTGGTCCAGGTGAGAAATTACCCTTTTGAGTACTGATTGATTGATGATGAAAATCTTGGTTGTGTCTCTGCAGAGTAATGTTTTTGCCCTTTGTGTTGCTTCTGCATTCTCCTCCTATTAGGGTCTTTGCCGGCCCCTTCTTGTGAAAGACCTGTGCATCCATCTGTTCTCTGAATACCATCCCCTTGTGCCTCTCAAGGACCTCATACTTTTTATTACATCTCTCTTCACTTTCATTTATAACCTCACCTGTTCTCTTAGCTTCTTCCCATGTTGCATGGAAACATGTTTAAGTCTCTCACATTTTAAAAACATCTGACTGTACCTCTCCTTTGAAATACACTCCTATCTTGCAATTTATCCCAACCTACCACAGGCTGTCTTGTGTAGCCTTCACTCCATCACTGAGCAGCTCTCACCAAGGGGACCAATGATCTCATTGGCATTGAATCTGATGGATGCTTTTGGGTTCTTACCTTGCTTGACTTCTGAGAAGCACATGGCACTGATGACAACGTCTTCCTGATTAACATGAGCACTTCCTTTCCTTCCACCGTATTATACTCCCCTGGTTTTCCTTCAGCTTGTCCAGCTATTCACCCTACAATGTTTTGTGGACTCATTTCCTTCAACTTGTCCTTTCCATAATGTTTTTCTTCAGGAATCTGTTCTCAGGTTCTTTTCTCAATGCATCCTCATTGAGTCATCTCCTCTGCTTCTTGGACTTTCATCACATTTCCATCTGATGACTTCCTAATGGGACTACAGACCCAGATATCTAACTGCCTAGAAGACATGTCCCTGTGGCTGTCCCACAGACACTGATGGAGCGGAGTGTCCCAAGCTTCACACTTCTTTTGTTTAGAGACCTGTGCATCCCTTTTTGTCTTTCATTCTATTGACAGGCACTATTGTCCTCCCAGTTTTGCAAGCCAATGCTCGGGCATTACCTATCATTTTCCCCTTATCCCCAGCCCCTCATCTGACCATTCCCAACTCATGTTGACTTCCCATCATGAATATTCTTTGTCATCTTTCCATGTTGGTGCATGCCTACCCCTGCCTCCTTAGTTGCAGTCACCAGGAACTCCCATCTAAATTACTGCAGCCGCCAACTAATTTTTCCCTGACCCCAGTATTGCTCCCCGTGGTCAACTACTCACAACAGAAAAAGAATGATTTCCAAAATGCACATTTTTTTAGGTCACTTCCCTGCTTGAAGCTCTCAGTAACTCTCTGTTGCCCTTAGGAAAATATTTAAAGTCCATATGGTGGCTTCATGACCATGCTCTTTGCTTACTACTCCACCTCACCTTTTGCTACCTGCTCTCTTGTTTTCTTGCATCAGCCTTACTGATTAAGCTTATTTGTTTGTTTTTAACTGTTTCTCTGCTTCATTGACAGCCCATGCTCTTTCTTGTGTTGCTGTTTGTGATCCCTCTGCTAAGATTCCTTCTTCCACATTTCTCCTGGCAGAAACAGTTATTTCTTCAGTTCTCAGTTGAGATTTCACCTCCTCCTGGCAGCCTCCTCTGACTTACCTAATCTGCTTTAGGTGCCCTTATAGGTGCTCACAGTGTACCCTTCTCTGTCCCTATTAAATTGCCATTGCCCAATCCTGTGTCTATATCCACCAAAGATTGTGAACTCTTCAAGAAGAGGGACTGCATCCATGATGTTCCCACTAGTTCCATGGTTGAGCACTCCCATGCTGTGGGGTGGAAGTTTAATACATACTGGTTCAATTGAATTGAATTGAATTGATAGTGAGAGCTCTTGGGATTTGAGTCTCTCTCTCTCCCCC
>VBSM01002608.1:165025268-165046779 GCA_008086735.1 Cheirogaleus medius
TCCTCCTTCTATCCGCCCCTTCCCCCCAAATTAAATTTCTCTACTATCTATACTACATGGTAGGTAATCTGTATAATAAATGCATTGCCAATTGATAGAGACCCTTTAGAATTTAATAAAAGTAGACAAGTGCTTATTTTAAAACAGTAAAGAGTAAAGTAGCTGCTTAGATTTGTGTTTCATTTGTTCTTCAAGGTGTTTATTTCTGATGTCATGGTACATGTTTATAATTACCAATGATGATTCATTTTGTTTTCCTTGCTTAGTAATTATCTTTATCAGTATGAGATATGTATTTATTTTCAAGTTCTCAGAAGTTAGAATCTAACTACAGATATAGCACATAATTAATAAGGTATAGTTTCTATTTAAAAACATGTACTTAACATACCTCTCCTACGAGTACATACTCAACCTATTTCTAAATTACCAAGAGTATGGAGCTTAATTTATGCATGTCCTCATGTTTTCATTTCCTCATCTCTCTTGCTTTAATGCTGCCTTAATTACTCTCTGTGTCTTTGTCTTTGATCCTAGTATCCAAGCTTGTTTTCTTGTCACAGAGCAACTTTTGTATAGGGACTCTATTTTGAGTGCCTGGATTCAAATCCTGGCTTCTCTACTTACTTGCCGTGTGGCTTTAGGCAAGATGCCTAATCCTTGTGTGACTCAGGGTATTCATTTTTAAAATGTGAATAATGGTATTTTTCCTTAAGGGTTTTGTTGAGTATTGAATGGATTAACATATTATAGCACCTAACATAGTGTCTGGCCCAGAATACAGTCTTAGTAACTATTACATATTATTAAAAAATTCTACCCTACTGAGTCAATATCATTTTTTCTCTATATTCTTTCTTGGTAATATTCTGTAATATCCCATTATTATTATTATTACTCTGGATCACACAGTTATAAGACTAAATATTAGGTCCAGATATACCTCAGATATTATCCATAATATTAACTTACCCATTTGATTTCAAAGCATTCATTGACCCTGTGCTATGAACCAGACATAGGGCTGAGGCCTGGGAATGCAAAGGGGAAGAAGACAGACACATTCCCTGCTCTCAGTGTAGCTCACATTTTATGTGGAAAAGTGGCTTAAATATGAAGAAATGTAAACTAATGGAAGCAATGCAATTTTTTAAAAGCACAGAGGAGGAAATTATTAACTATGAGAGAGATAAGAAGGAGGCTGTTTTACAAACAGGCTTTGCAGAATAAGTAAGAATTTTTTGACCAGGAAAGGAAAGAAAGTCCTTTCAATTAAAAGGAGCAAAACACATAAATGTTTAAAAGTCATGAAAAATCTGATACTTTCACAGAAGCACAAAGTGGTTGGGTACTGGTAGAAAGAGAAGTAGGCCTGGGCCAGGTCAGGAAGGGGCCCTCATGGTACGTAGGGGATGAGGCAAGAGACCGGCTGTGTTAGTCAGTTCCAGCTGCTGTACAAATACTGTAGACTGGGTGGCTTAAACAGTAGAAACTTATTTCTCTCAGTTCTTGGAGGCTGGAAGTCTAAATCAAGGTGTGGGCCTGGTCAATTTCTGGTGCAAGCCATCTCCCAGCTTGCATACTGCCCTTGCTATGTGCTCACATTGTCGTGGTGTGGGAGTATCTACTGACTCTTCTTACAAGGGCACTAATCCCTTCATGTGAGCCCCACCATCATGACCTAATTACCTCTCAAAGGTCCTGTCTCCAGATACCAAATACCATCACATTGGGAATTAAGGTTTCAACATAATAATTTTGCAGGGACATAAACATTCAGTCCATAGCATCAGGTAAGCCATCCTGAGGGCCTACAATAAGGCAGAGATAGTGGGGACATAGAGAAATATGTGGGCTTGATATCTATGTAGAAGGTAAAATCAATAGGTATTAGTGACCATTTGGATAATTGGGATAATAGGATGAGTTAGGGGAAGTGGGTGATTTGCAGCTTTCTGGATTGGACATCTAGGTTATACCTATAATTACCTTGGCAGTGAGGCTTTACAGACCACAATACTCCTCTATGAAAAATTATTTCTGCTCCTTTTCCTAGAATTCAAAATAGGAACCACCCCTAACTTCTTATGAATACTTGTCTTCCATTATTCACAAACAGTTGTTCAGCAGGGCTTGTTTTATTACTATCCTCCAAAGACACAGCACTACTTCCTACCTTTAGAGATTTGATCTTGATGTTCTTTCCATGTGGCATGATGTCCTCTATTTTCTACTTAATCTATTTTTGAGGGCAACTCTAATCTTACCTTCCTGGGGAAACTTTCTCCATCACTCAGAATGACACCACTCTCTTCTATATCTGATTTCATGATACATTTAATTGACCCTCTGTGGCAGACACAATGCTGTGTTCTGGTCACCATTTCTCTTCCTGCACACGCAAGGGCATCATACATCTCCATCTTTCTCATAGAGTTTTAGCCCCATGAGCCTGAATCTTCACCCCTGGGAATGTGCGCAGACATGATGTGTCATGCTTGGCTTGAGGCAGTTCTGAGTGCTGAGAGCTCTTCGTGGTCTGCATATTCTGTCCATACATTTTGAAGGAGGAATTCTAAAGTGGAGTTGAAAGAGGGAAGCAACCAGGGCAGCACACCATCAAAGAGAGATAATTGACTTTAAATCAGACTTCATATGGGTGATCAGAAACAGAACAAAACAAGAAAAGCTTTATTATGGTAAGTTACTGATATTTGGAGATTAAACTGTTAACCCGGCAAGGCATAGTTGCTCCTGACTAGTATGACCAGGT
This sequence comes from Cheirogaleus medius, assembly GCA_008086735.1. Taxonomy (NCBI): domain Eukaryota; kingdom Metazoa; phylum Chordata; class Mammalia; order Primates; family Cheirogaleidae; genus Cheirogaleus; species Cheirogaleus medius. The sequence continues at coordinate 165,028,042 of VBSM01002608.1, forward strand.
ATCCTCCTATGCAGTAGGAACAAATCATGGGTCCCTTTTTTATCTCACACTCTCTTTCTTGGTTCTTACCAAATGTCTTTTGAAGGGAATTGTACATTTTTTGATGATTGAATGGAAAGACTTCTCAGATAGGAGTTAAGGAGATAACCAAGTGTTAACAGCCCCATCCACTCCTGTTTTACCCACACTTTTTTTGGAAAGAAATATTTGCCTCCTTTTAATTAATTCATCATCTTGTATACCTAACTCCATCTCCCCAGGTCAGAAAATGGACAGTATTAATTGGTCACAATATGAGAATCTCTCATAGTCGTGTTCCACTGAATTATACTTTGCACTGAATTATACCATGAATAGGAGATAAAAGGAATGACACTTGTCTACTTCTGATTATTAAAGTCCTTTGATAGATGTAGACATGTACCTGTTATTTTCTTTTTCTTAGGTACGCAGAAATGCTGATCTCAGCCAATACATTGTTAAGTGTTGCTATGCTACCAATGAGAGTGGGCCCTACTTTTCCCACTTGTATATAGCACAGTATTTTATTGCATTTTCCCTTAATATCTCTGTTTTGCTATAATGCCTCCAATTTGAAATGTGTATGTGTTGCCTCCTGCCCTTGAGGACCTTCATCAAAATGAGATGTTTTAACTAAAATGAAACACTAACAATTTCCTCCTGCCCTGCTGCTTATTTTATAATAAAAACCCCACGCATCCATGAGACTTTGATTTTTTAAGTTTATTATCTCACAAGTGATTTCAGAAATATTACAAATAATAATACATGATTGAAAAGCAAATGGGAAATTCCATCTGGATGACAGCAGCTATTCATAAAATCCTTAAGCAGTCTTCTTCCAGGTTGAAATATTGGCAGAATCTCTCAACTAATTCACAGGGCTGGCTGCAATAGAAAGTTTGAACCAAAGCATTTTCTGTTTCTTTACATGTTCTTGTTATCAAATGCAAGTTACATATTCAGAAAATTCTCTCTTCTGATGATGGTAAGTATACACTTTTAAAGCTTTGAAGTATATATATATATATACACACACACACACATAATTTTTCTTTTCTGCTGCATCATCTTTCTGGGATAAAGGGAGAATGATTACTAAGAAGCATTAATTTTTCTCCTTTTGTCAACTCTGCTGTACTAACAAAGGGGACCTGGAGTGGGAATCTGGAGACTTGAATCCTTTCCTAACCATGAAATCTCTGGGTAGTTTTGAAACATCATGCATCTTCTTACAGTTTATCATGTGAATTAGACAGGAGTCTGACTCCATTATGGCTCTCAATCAGGAATCACATTAGAATCAATCAGAGATCTCCTTAAAACCCACATTCCTGGGCTCCCTTCCAGACCTACGGAATCAGAACGTCTGGGAGGAGGCCCAAGGTATTTGTAGTTTTCAAGGTTGGAATGAGTCTATACATCAGCCCATGGAAACAAACATTGCATAAAGCTGTGGTGGTTAATGGGAGAGGGAAGAATCTGGATCCATGGTTCAGGACAGAAGGCAGATCACAGTGAAGCCTCACAGTAGGGACCGGGAGCAGTTGGAGACAGCCCTAAGCAGCTGGAAACGGGTCACCATAGTGCACACAAGTGCTGTCGAGGGGTCTCAAATGCTCAGCTGCATCTTCTTTGCCATCCTGACCAGGCCCTGGACTTGCTTGCTTTTGTCTGTTTGTGTTATATTGTGCATATGTGTGTCTGTGTTTGCAGGGATGATGATTATTTTAGAAATACATTTTGGGGGGCCTCTCTGCTGTCTCTCAGCAGCAATCTTTGCGGGGGGGAGGGGTGTTATAAAATCCTGGCCTGGTTTCACCTGGTTGTATGACCTAGCTTGCATGGATTCCTAATAGAAGAATTATAGGGACAAGGCGAGGGTGGAACCATGCTGTGAGAATTGGCATGCCTGTTCTTTGTCAGGTGGTCAATTCTATTCAATTCAGTCTTCAATGATAAATGCCTCTTAGTGCTATTATATGCAATTAAAATATAGATATGGATGAAAGCAAAAAGAGAGAGGGAGCAATGAATAAGACACAGTTAATATCTTTCTGGACTGAGCAAGGGAGCAAAGGTAGATTTACAAACAACTATAAGACCAGAAGAAGGAATGGGTGTACCAAAGTCCTGGAAGTACTAAGGTGGAGGTACCAAAGCAAAGGTACTCATTGCTTCTATGGAAGCACTAACTGTGGCTACATTTCTAGAGCCACTGTGATTTGTACGAGGCCTTCTGTCAGCTGTGGGAGGCATCTTAGAAAGGACACTGCCTGCTAGACTAGAATTCTTTTGTGCTGATTTTGGAAGGGTTATGGAGGAAGATTCTCATTATAATGATTAATGTCTACTTTATTTTATTTTGTCCCAAAGCAGTGGCAAATCCTTCCTTCTAATGGACTAATCTAAGATTTAGGCATTGCTTTCCTGCCATCCCTGAAATGCTTGTATGTACTCCTTTAGAGGCATTCTGTCTATTTCTTTGGTGTGTATGCCATTTTGTCTTGGAATTGTCTGCTTCTTGAAGTCAGGGACTGGATTTTCTGCCTCTTCTAGGCCTTCCTTTCTTCATTGTGCTGGGCACACAGTAAGTGCAAAATTAATGCTAGTTGAATAGGTAAAAGGATGATTAATGTTGATCAATGGGGTAGTAATGAGTAATTGATGAGGATATTAATAACTAGAATGTATTTTATTTAGAAGACATTAGGGAATGTTAATATCTGCACATGTCCTTCTAGCATTACTCTGGCTAAATACAAGACAGTAGTATTAATATCTCCCCTTTATAGCTAGAAAAACTGAGGCACAGAGAGGTACAGTGGCTTGTTGAGATTGCACAGAATGCAAATCCAAGAATAAATACTGATAATAACATCTCGCATGTGCATATCAGCATATAGTTCAGCACAGTGTGAGGTGGGAGGCATAGTGGTTATTTGCATTTTACAGGTGAGGACCTCAGGCTTAGAGAGAGGAAGTATCAGACAGAAGGTTACTGAAGGAGATGGTAGCTTGGTGAGAGAAAGCTACAGCAAACAAGACACATTGACAAGTACTGATAGGTCCCTGACAAGTGGGTTAGGATGGGTCAGTGGGATGGAAGGGACATGGATTTGGGATTAGGAGATTTGGGCCTGGCTCTCCCATGTATTTGTTTGTATCAACTGGGAAAAATCACTTCCTTTTTCTTAGCTTCAGTGTCTTTACCCACAAAATGAGAGGGACTGGCTAAGATAATTTGTAAAGTTACTTGTAGCTCTAACTTGCTGACTTAAAGACAAGTTGAGTATCTTTTATCTGAAATGCTTGGGATCAGAAGTGTTTTAGATTTCAGATTTTGGAATATTTTCTTATACATAATGAGATATCTTGGGAATGGGATTTATGTTTCATCTATACCTAATATACATGGCCTGAAGGTAATTTTGTACAATATTTTTAATAATTTTGTTCATGAAACAAAGTTAGTTTGCCATTGAACCTTCAGAAAGCAAAGGTGTGATCATGTCAGTGCTTAAAAAGTTTTTGGTTTTGGAGCATTTTGAAGTTTGGATTTTTGGATTAGGGATGCTCATCCTGTACAATGAGATACCATATTAGAAGATAACAACAGGCTAAATCATTTAAGAATAATGTCATACTTACTGATATTTATGACTAAAATTCTTTATAGATAAGATTCTGTTTAAATCAAATTGTCCCTCCTGAGATCCTTCTATGTTGGGGGCATATTAAGGAGAGATGATTCAGATACAGAGTTGACAATCAGAGCTATTTGTAGTATTTTTCATTGTCACCTCATCACAGGGTAACGAATGAAGCATGTGGCACTATCTCCTAGTCTCTCTTCTCACCTGTCACCGAATGAAGTGATGGAATAGGAACCAGTTACCTCAGATCCACTGCTTTTACGATCTTAGATAAATACTTAGTTTCTTCGTTTACAAAATAGGAATAAAATGACCACCTCGCCCCTTCTCAGAGGCTTCTTATGTGGATCATGTCAGACAACCTGTGAACGTATTCTGTAAGCTGCAAAGGGCTGGGCAAAGGCTCTTGTAGGTATGAGGGATTATTACTAACATGTGACAGTGGCCTCAGGTATATTCATGTGGGGACAGTGGTGAACTCCCCTTGCCTGAATGACTAGACTCTGGCCTCAAAGTTGGCTTAAGAAAAAGGAAAAGAAGTGAAGCTATTTCTGTCAGCTTTGGCTAAATTCCTCCAGTTACCTGGCTTGTGTCCCAGAACCTCATCCACACGGGGCATGGACCAGCCAGGTTGGCTAGCCTGGCTTGGAAAGAAAAGACCATGAAGTCCTCACCTTTGCTGGGCACTTGACATGTTTAAAGGAGTTTCATTCACCTGATCTGATTATCAGGCTCTGTGCATACACAGTTGCATGACCTTGAAGAAGCCATGTCCCCTCTCTACGCCTGAGTTTTCTTTTTCTTTCACAATTTTAGGGAGTTTGACAGGATGATTTCTGAGATTCCATCCAACCTCTGATCTACAGGGTTTTTAAATGAAGAGTTTGTTCACATGGAAAACAGCATCAGGACCTCTCCAGTACAATTGTACCTAAAGCTAGCATTCCACTGTGCTGGTGGGCCAGGGGCCATACTGAGTGGCCTGGCACTGATGTTTTTTCTTTTCTTTTTTGTTGTCTTTTTTTCTAGCTGAGTTGAATGGGCTGATGTGAACACAAGTCCCACTGTGCTCCCTGAGAGATGAAGCTGCCTCAGAAATTCTGAACGTGGGCTGCTTCTGAATGTGAATCAGAGAGCTCTGGGCAAAGATTAGAGTCAGTTCCAAGACAAGTTGGAGCTCTGGGCAGCCTGTCCCCAGGCAAGGCCAGTGGGCCTTGGCTACCCCTGTGGGTGGGGCACTGAACTCTACTCCAGATCCCTCAACCCTAAAACATGATGGGCATTGCATACCTACCAGTTAGGGAACTTTGATATTTATATAAGATGGACATAGGAGGGAAAACCAAAAGAAACTGGAGAACATTACTATCATAATGACAGGACAGTGGCTTCTCCTGGGTAAGGGACGTGCAGGGCCCTTCTGGTTCAGATGAGATTCTTTTCTTCATTTCAGAATATTATAGTACAGAGGTACAAATGTTTTGGTTACATGGATTGCTTTTGTACTGCTTGAATCAAAGTTATAAGTGTGCCCATCACCACGATAGTATGCACTGTACCCGTTAGGTATGATTTCACACATCCCCAACGCTCCCCTTCCACCTGCATGATTTCCGTTTAGTTTTACTTCCATCTGTGCACATAAGTGTTGATCGGTTAGTTCTAATTTAATAGTGAGTACATGCGATGTTTGTTTTTCCATTCTTATGATACTTAATTTAGGAGAATGGTCTCTAGTTCCATCCAGATTGTTGCAAAAGGTATTAATTCATCCTTTTTATGGCTGAGTAGTACTCCATGGTGCACATATACCACATTTTATTAATCCACTCATTAATTGATGGGCACTTGGGTTGATTCCACATCTTTGCAATTGCAAATTGTGCTGCAATAAACATTTGAATGCAGGTGTCTTTTTGATGAAATGACTTTTTTTCCTTTGGGTAAATATCCAGTAGTGAGATTACTGGATCAAATGGTAGGTCTACTTTTAGTTCTTTGAGGGATCTCCATACTATTTTCCATAGAGGTTGCACTAGTTTGCAGTCTCACCAACATTGTATAAGTGTTCCTTTCTCTCCACATCCATGCCAGCCAACATCTATTTTTTTGGGACTTTTTGATAAAAGCCATTCTCACTGGGGTTAGGTGATATCTCATTGTGGTTTTGATTTGCATTTCTCTGATGATTAGAGACATTGAACATTTTTTCATATGTTTATTGGTCATTTATCTTCTTTGGAAAAGGTTCTGTTCATGTCTTTTGCCTACTTTTTAATGGGGTTGTTTGATTTTTTCTTGCTGATTTGCTTGAGTTCTTTGTAGATTCTGGTTATTAGGCCTTTATCAGATATACAGCATGCAAATATTTTCTCCCATTCTGTAGATTGTCTACTTGCTCTGTTGATTGTTTCCTTGGCTGTGCAGAAGCTTTTTAATTTAATCAAGTCACATTTATTTATTTTTGTTATTGTTGTGATGCCCTTGGGGTCTTTTTCAAAAATTCTTTGCCTAGGCCAATGTCTTTATTCTTTTTATGTAATTTGGATGGCATATACATGGAAGATCACTTCATGATTATTCATTAAAATGCACATTTACTGCTTTATGCTTTCATGTGTCCATGTTGCCTACATAGTTTTCAAATGTCAAAATATTTGATAATACATATAAAGCATGTAAGGGACATGCCAGCAAAACATAAACATTTACTAGATGTTTTTATTGGGGCAATCCACCAGCCAACTGAAGCAAGTCAAGAAAGATACCTCTCATTTCACAATCAGACCTCAGGGGCTAAAAGAGTTTAAATGAAGAAAGAGATATGTCTAGAGGCAGCTTTGTGGTCAGACAGGGTTCCAACTCTATCCCTGACACTTTCTGTCAGTAAAGAAAATTTGTTCCTACCTTTCCTTCCTTCTTTCTTTTTCTTTCTTCTTCCTTCCTTCCTTCTTTCTCTTTGTTTCTTCCTTTCTCTCTCTGTCTCTCCCATTATCTTTTTAATAGATATTGTAGACATTATTAAGTCCTTGATATATGATCAACACCATTAAGCATAAAGTCAAAGATGAAATGACAAGGTTCTTTTCCCCGTTTTGAGAAGTCTGTCTGGGAAACAAACACATAAGCAGATGAGTACTGTAATGTGCTACAGGGGCCAATCTACGATTTTTTCATCTGTAGGCCTAGAGGTGCTATGTTACAGGCACATGGTGCATCTTCAGAAATGTTAGTTGCTATCAGAGCATCCTAACCCGCAAGTCTGTGGGGCTAGGGGTTCTAAGCTGCCTTCTGAAGGACAAGTGTAATGTTAATTAACAAAGCAGAGGCAGGAGGGTGCTTCAAATCCGTGGATTTAGCAGTTCAAGCAGAGTGATCTCCCCCTCTTTTGGAAGTGCAAAGGGTAGAGCCAGTGGTCTAGGCTGAGCTGGGAGGGTGAGATTGCCTTGGGTGGGAAAGATGTCCTTATCTGCTCAGGTACACCATGTGTTCTTTAAACTATGTTTGAACATTGTCACGTTATAAAGAACCTCCTGAGATTTCAGTATAAACCAATTTCCTTGATTTTAAAATTAAAAAAAGTGAAACTATTTTAGCTTCTCCCAGAGATTGAAATATGCTTTAGTAGTAGTAATTAGTTATACATTTCTATCTTTTGTGGGATGGCATTTTATTTTAATATAATTTCCTCTTTAAATGTTTTGGTTAGTTTGGCACGTGCATTGTTAATTTTTTCTACGCAAAAGTCTCACCATTTCATCATCCCACCCGTAAAAAAACAGGTCTAGCTTTAAAACATAATAATACGATGGGGGGTGATTTCTTTACAATTAATATGTGAATCAATATGCTACATGAATCACGGGACTCATTTAAAACCATTTGGTGTATATGCTAATCCCTAGCTCCAGAAAATTTGGTCAATGTGCCTGGATACGAAGCCAACTTCTCACCAGAACCTCAGTGGAAAGCAAGCTTTGGTGGCAGAGCCCCAGCATTCAGGGGCAGGCGAGGTGACTTTCCTAGGGCTTTGCCAAATGAAATACCCAAGTGTCTTCTAGGTCTCGCCTTTTGTTTCCTCATTCTGTTTCCTGGCTCAGTTCCTGCCACTCTCCAAGTCACTCAGGCCCTCTTGCTGGACCTGTTGGCCCAGATCCCATCTCTCCAATTGCCGGACACCTACACACATTCTCTGTCAGGACTGCTGTTCCCTCCCAACTTCTTTTCCTAAATTCTTTCCTCAAAGATCTATTTTGACCACTTGACATGTCTTGCTCTCCACAGATGCTCTGGAGGAGCAGAAGATAACTAAGACAGTCTTAGCCCTTAAGGAATCAATAGAATATGCTGGAAAGTATGGACCCTCTCCGTAAAAAAAGTTATGCACACCAGCTTAGAAATTCCTTGCAATCTTGAATCATGATGCCCAGAGTAAGAAGGTTTGTAAGAACTAACATAATAGAAATAAATATGTGGTAGAGTTGGACACTTCTCAACCAAATTCCTCTTCATTCAGGGTGTAGTCTCTGTGTGATATGATAGAATAGGATAGATATAAACATGGCAGAATAAAAACAAATGAGATAAGGCAATGGAAAATTCTTTGGAAACTAGCATCCATCATATCAAAGTAGTGTTACCATTACCAATAAGTAGCTGAAGTAAAGACAAGTGAACTTAGTCTTCTTAGATAAGCATTAATAGTATTTACCATTATCTTTTTCCCCTTCTCTTCTAGACACATAAAAGACTATATGTCTTAGTCTCTTCATTGTTGAGTAGAACTTTATGATTAGTGTTGGAAGTGACATATGTCACTCAGACTGAAACAGTGAAAAACCCACTTGCCATTTTCAGCCTGAAATTCTCTTCCCATCAGGGAGGAAGTTTTGCATTAGGATGATGGGGCCACACATTTGAAGCAGACTGCATAGCTGAGAAGCCACACGAGTGTCACTCAGACCTGTCCTGGAATTTGCGTGAATAAGATATAAACCTTTATGTCATGCCACTGAGATCGTCGGAGTTATTACTGCAGTATAACCTGGTTTACCGTGACTAATGCATCCCCCAAGGGTACTGGCATTGAAGAAGAGAGGCATGTTGATTTACATGGATGTCTGATTTTGTTTTGGGCAGTAGGTTCTTCCTTGTGTATATCTCCTGTTGTCCTCCTCTACACAACATAGAGCAGAATAAAAATGTCAGCTACATCTATGTCAAAATTAAAATAGCAACATTTTAACCTCTCTCGTCTGAAATGTTGGTGACTCCAATTTTAAAGGAATCACTGGTTACAAAGTGCCTGGTAGCCATTGGTAAAAATGTGTGTTCTGGTTCTTTCCCAGGGAAACTGCATGAATGGCATGCAGGAGAGAAGAGGGTCAACACATGACCACTAATGTGATTAATTAGAGGGCTTAGTATAAATGGCCAGTGGTATCTAGAGGTACCTTGGAGAGATTAATGCCAGTGAAACACATGGGTAGAGGGGGCAGGTTAATGAATGATTCAGTGGCTGTAAAAGATGTTGGATTATTTTTCAGTGGAGCAATTAATAAACATCTCTGCCTCCACATTACATGTGAGGGATCTCGCTCTAATCCTTTAAATGCTTTCACCATCCGTAATTAGGCAATTAGTTTGGGGAGCAATGTGGCACATACACAAAGAGAAAGAAAAATAACAAGTTTGTATGAATAAATAAGAGCTGTTTGTTTTATATCCAATCAGCGCTCTCTATTTCTTTTCTTGGTGAAATGTAGCATTCTTCCCAGGAGTCTTACTGCCCTTCTACAGGGTTGGGGGCCTAGTTTTGCCCTTCACACAAAAGCACTGTAGATAGCACAGAACTGGGGACCTGCTGGCACTTCATTAACTGCCTGTTAGTTCATTTCTAAGCAGGCATCAAAGGAGAGCTTACGACTGGGCCCTGGAAGTCCATTCATGAGCAGATCTGAGATGAGGCCTGGGCCAATTCTCCAGGATAAAAAAAAGTCTCATTACACTTTTAAATCACTCTGCTTCTGATTCTCAGCCCTCTCCATTCCTTCAATTACCCTTTTTCTTTATTCTTTCCTTATTCCGTGACCTTTTCATGCCTTCACAGCAGGGGTAGTTTCTTTGGGATGTTTAAGACTTCACCTTTAAGAAGTTCGCAGTTATTTGGAGTCTGAGAAATAAGGAATAGACCTATGAGAAGTTAACTAATTATAAGGCAATACGAGCTTTGTGCCAAAGTTAGTGGAGCATAAGATAAGGTGTATATTGGCCTTTGGGGTGTTGGCTTCAGAGTCATATTTTCTCCAGTTTGTTTCTTCTCATCTTTCCCCACACGTGCTTGTATTCTCTTCTCCAGATCTGTGGCCCGTGCCTGCCACAGTGTAGCTTTGCTCTTTGTCGAAAATAAAGCTGCAGATCATTTTTAAAATATATTATTTTGTCTGTGGAATAAGTAACACAAGGACAGCTGTTATCAACCTGGAAAGACCATTCTCAAACAGATTCAGTATGCTAGGTCAGTGGCCGACTGTTCTTTGTTCCTTAAGTTTCAAGAGATGGGGCATCCTCACTGGGAGAGTGAACAGAAAGGCTAAGAGAACCCCAAAAATAGAGAGATTAGAAGAGTTAGAATAGCAAGGACCATGGGTGTATAATGTACCAACTCATGCACAGTAGTTAGCAGAAGTCACTCAGTTATTTGTTAAATAAATAAATGAAGAGCGAGAGTTGCTAGAGTAGGAGAAAAGAGACAAAAGGCCACAGGAGTGGGTGTCCGAGAGTTTTTGAGGGAGAGAATTGAGGGAGCTTTGAAAGTGAATTGCCATTATTGTGCAGGATATTAATAAGGGCATCAACAGTGAAGGAGAAAGTGTCAGGTATGTTTACTTTGCCTTAAGAAGGTGTTTTCTCAAGAGACCATAACGATTTTCAGTATTGTGCTTCATAATATTTAATTGGTGATAGTAAACTGCTTTTTTTTTTTTTTTAGTGTGCTATTGTCCTGAGACAAGGCCACATGGGATCCCGGGATTCATGTGGTTTATACTACTGTTTATGAGATCACTCTTCACCAGGCAGTGTGCTACATTTTGTGAGTGTTATCTCATTGAATCCTCATCACGATCCTCTTGGATAAATATTACTAGTTAGATGTTATCATACCCATTTTATTGATAAAGTAACTGAGGCCAAGAAATTTTAAGCACACTGCCTGAGGAGATGCTCCACATGAACATTACCTCAGAGATTTAACCCCAAACTCAAAAGACCATTACTTTAACCCAGTGTCACGATCCTATGGTCAAGTTTGTATGTGTCTAGCAAGTGAGAAAAGTAGTGAATGGAGCTGATTAAACACAATTTCTCACCAATGTGGAATTAAATGTTTTTAAAGAGCCTTTAAAAGTCCTCTCTTACTACAAGGAAACCTAAAGGATTGGCTTCCATTAGCCTGTTTGGGGTATTTCCCTGTTGGTACGGGGCTCAGCCACCATGAGCCGTGGAGCACCGACATTGCAGCTAAGCTCAGTGGTGCTGCGCGCTAGCACTGAGCGGATTCCCGAGCCGACAATGGCCGGCGTGGGCTGGAAGACGTGGTGTGGAGTTAGTCCAGGTCCCACTTTTTACATGCTCTTCTGCCCTTCGCAGGTTCCTCTGCTGCACTGTGCTGCCCATACCTAACAAAGGGGAGCAATGGAACTTCTTCACAGTGAAATGTCTTAGTCCTCTTGCCTCATTCTCATTCTCCACTTACCTCTCTGTCATTTTATCTATTTGGTTGCTAGTCTTTCTTTTTTCCTATCTGGTTTCTGTTCCAAACCTGTTCAGCCTTAAAAAAGAAGGAAATCCTGTCCTAGGTGACAACACGAATGCACCTGGAGAACATTACGCTAAATGAGATGAGCCAGTCACGGAAAGACAAATACTGCATGATTCCACTGACATGAAATATTGAAAATCGTTAAACTCATAGAATCAGACAGTAGAACTGGGGTTGGCAGGGGTTGGGGGAAGGGAAAATAGGTAAATGCTATTCAAGAGGTATAAATCTTCAGCTCTGCGGGTTTCTTTGTATCCCAGTGGCCGCTCAGTGGCTGAGGGCCAGGCCTGGATTCTCAGCCTTTAGCTCTTTCAGGATGTGCAAGTGACTCCTGGAAAAATTGGTTGCAGGCCTTAGAGAAAGTCACCAGGCCTCAAGCACTTCCTGCTCTCATCCATGGTTCTCATAGCTCTTCCTCCTGCAGCGGAGTTTGGTTTCCTTAGCCCTAGGGCCCTGCAGGGAAATTCCATTCTGCTCTTTTGAAAACTTGATTTAATCTTTTAGTCTCCTGCCCTGTATACCTTTGGAATTTAGTATATGTTCGGATGGTAAAAACTGACTCTTTGAGGCCACACAAATATCCAATTTTGTCCCTGCAACCCTTTGCACTGAGATCAGATCTGTAGGTTTTTGTCTCATAGCTGAGGCTCTCTGCCAGCCCCTGCCCATCTCAGCCCTCAGCTCACACCCGGGTTCCACAGGGGTGTCTCACCGCAGTGGAAGGGCTCAGTGCATTCCTGGAAGGGGCTTCCTTTCCAGAAGTTTTATAGTCTTCCTTCCTCATTGCTTCTCTGATTCTTTGAAATATTAATACATGTTTGTTTGCTTGTTTGTTTTAACTGGCTTTTCTAATTGTTTTTGGTAAATAATTGCTGTGCCTTGAAGACCTCCCTCTTTCTTAGAAGCAAAAATCCTCAAAATGTATTTTCAAATTTAGTGGGGGTAGAGATTTGACGTTGTTATCTCAGAACACGAGGTAGTCTGTGTTGGGAGGAACCAAGTGACCAACCAACTAACCAACCAATAAATAAATAACTTCGGAAGAGGGGTAGTCAAGATTTTACCTCCAGTTACTACGCAGCTAATTGGATATTTCTAAATCAGCAAATCAACATGTAACTTTACATAGGATGACACAACTTACTGGACCCAACGGCAGAGCTGTTTTTATTAATAACTACATTTGGAAGAAATTTAAATTTCTTCCCTGCTCCACTTTTAGAAGGAAATGATTGGACACTAAATACCACCTGATTCACCAGTTTCACCAGTGATTGTAAGACATCCAAAAGGAACAAAGAAAAGAAAATTAAGCTACTAAATATTTCTAGGAGGAAATCAATCTTTCTTATTTTCTAATTCCTTTAAGATCCATTTCTTAATTATAATACTGCTCCAACTTTGTGATAGGTGGTTAGCATCATTTTCTGAGGAAAGACAATTTTATTTCCCAGTCCTGGTCTCAATGTCCTCGTACCTAAAATGAAGAGGTTGGATTAAATGACAGCTGAAGTGTCATTTCTCTGACTCTCTTAGGAGAAAAGATTTATTTAGTTTTGAGATTTACACTTTTTTCCCCAATACCTTTCTCTAAATTTCTCCAAGTGTATAACCAAAATTACCCTTTAAAATTGCATACCAGTGAGTATAATGTTCCTCCACCAGCCTTGTCCATCATCTAGAACTCATCTAACTTAGTAAAGCCAATAGTAGTTCAGTCCCGATACAGAAAATCTTTACTATCTTTTATTCTGCTCTGTGTGGCAGGATCCACTTCAGAAACTTGCTGGGGCTATTCTAACTGTCACAAATGAGCAAAGGTTCATTCATCCAAAGCTAAGCCAAAGTTGATTTAAACTTCAAGGTTAAGTTGTTGCAGCGATTAACTGGTTAGATGAAATAGACATTGAATAACATATTATAATGTTTAAATATTATAATATATTTGAAACATCATATTATACTTTATCTTTTTTTGGTCCGAAAATTTTGAAATGGTTTTTAAACATCAGAAATAGACTTTTGATCTCCATCTTCTATGAACTATAGACCTAAATTTGTTAAAGAGATTTTTGGAAATTTTTTTTAAATGGTCCATATGCAATGCATTACAGCCTCGATAACACAGTTATTACAGAATGTAATATGATCCTATGCAGCTTTTCTCAACAAACCCAAGACAGCATGCAGTGGATTAAGAGTTATGAGGTTTGGATTCTAGCCAAAGTCTACCACCAACCAATTCAAAGACTGTTCAGACAGAATCAATTTTTTTTCTTTCTCTGAGTCTGACTTAATCTTACCTGTAAAATTGGGATGGGTTTTTTTGGGAGGGGGTAGGATGTTGCAGCTTCAGTAGTTCTCAAAAGGGAATAAGAAGGAGAAAGTACCAGGCTCCTAGGAGCTTTGTTAAATTATGAAGGTATTGGAAAACAAGGACCACATGTGCATGCCATCAAATTGGTACTAATTGATCAACACTTAGGTACACACATGGAAATAATATTCATCAGGTCCGGGCAGGTGGGAGGGTGTTGGAGTGGATGGGTAAATTCATACCTAATGAGCGTGGAGCACACTGTCTGGGGGATGGGCACACTTGTAGCTCTGCCTTGGGTGATGCAAAGGCAATATATGTAACCAAAATGTTTGTATTCCCATAATATTCTGAAATTTAAAAGAGAGAGAAATAATTAATTAATTAATTAAAAAATTATGGAGGTATTTTTGGCTGTCACAATGGCTGGGGAATGTTAAAGGCAGTTGGAAAGCCTGACACCAGGTATATTAAACTTCTTAAATACTGAAGAATTATATTAACCAAAATGCTAATGAATCTTTCCCTCTCTGAGAAACACTAGCAAATGATCTCTAATATTATTTTCTCTGCCCTTAGTATTCTTCAAAAGACTCATATTGAGTCTTATTCTGCCTCTCCATGGCAAGTGCACAAGATTTCCTTGCTTCATTCTAGACAGAACTCTCTAGAAGTCAGATTGGGGATACTCACTTATGAATTTCCCATCTTTCCTTGTCAGACATCTCTGAGATTACAAATCAGGATTCCAAAGACGTTTTTCTATAATTATGTGGTGGCCAAATATGTACAATAGCTTCAATTTCTGGTCATTTTTGTTTTCATAGCCAGTCTACCTGATTCTTGTTTCCTTTTTTTCTTTTCTATTTTTTTTGAAAGTAAAAGGTCATGAGAAGCATTTTCCACCTGAATCAGAGCAGTCTTCACCAAGCTAAAATGCGTTTATTTTCACAGTCCTGTTCAACGCTCTTTTTCTCCATGAAACCCCTCTGCAGACCATCTTCCCAGCGGGCTTAGCATGAGGTTCCAGGAGGGGGGTGGGAGGTTGAAGGATTGGGCTTCAAGTTGGAGAGCCAGGAATTCTCCCTCTGTCTCATTTTCCCGAACCATTTCTCTTTTTTTGTTCCACTAGGGTTGCAAAACCCTTCTCAAAAACCTCCAACCAGTGTGTACTTGTGTAAAGGAATAAGGAATAAAACACAGGAGCTAACATTGGTCAAATCTTACCCATACCAGCCCTTGACAGCACTGTGAGAGTTTTTGTTCCTCTTACTGATTAGTACTTTCCCCTTTTCCCTACACACCTCTTGCCACAGCCGGTGGTTGTCATATGTTTTTAAATGCCCGGAGTCTTGTCTGGAGCACTGCCTTGTGTGAGTCTTTCCCTTAACGTTTATGCCTCAGATAGTTCCCAGCTCTTGTTCCCTTTCAAACATTCCATCTTAAAAGTTCGGAGCTGGAAGGCGACTCGGAGTTGGTCTGAAACAGCCACCTCATTTGAAAGATCAGGCTGCTACTGTCAATAAGAATAAAAAGCAAGCCACGCACGTAATTTTTATATTTTCTAGTAGCTACTTTTTAAAAAAGTAAAAGGAACAGGTGAAATTAATTTTAATTATATATTTTAATCAATTCAGTACATCTAAAATAGTAATATTTCAATGTGTTCAATATAAAAATTATTAATAAAATATTAGTATGTTTCATATTAAAATCCAAAATTTGGTGTATGTTTTACACTTACAGCATATATCAATTTGGACTAGTCTCATTGCAAGTACTCAATAGCCATATATGGTTAGTGGCTACTGTGGGACACAGCTTAGGATTAGAACAACAAAGTTTTAGGGGAACAAAGGACTTGCCTAAAGTCATACAACAAGTCGACAACAGAGCTAAGTCTCCGGATCCCTGCTCCAGTGTTCTTCCTAAAGCAGTACCTATTTCTGACAGTGATGATGCTTGTGACATTCCTTGAACAGCTAGGAAAATAGATTATACAAATCTCTAGTGATATGGTGGTAAAAAAAAAAAAATAAAGATAAGCTAAAAGGGAGATTATGCCTTTAAGAACTTCTGTTTTATAAAATTATTATTATGTTAGGAAAATTGTGAACAGATATTTTCATTTTCAGTGATACTGATGGACAAAGAAAGTTAATTTAAATTGCAAATATATCTCTCTTCTTTCAGAATTCTTTGTTAATCTAATAATATCTAAACTAGTATCTAGGAATTGGTAAATTGCTATGTATTCCTATTAAAAACTATAAAAAATATACATTCCAACCATTGTTTTTATATTTGGGAGATTATTCTGCATGGCTTGTGTCTACATCACCTGGGCAGGTAGTTCTGCATCTAGGGACAATACTTCAACCTTGCAGCCCGGTCTGAAGGCTTGGCCCGTAATATGAGGGCAGTTTCAGGCTCACCTGTGCATGTGAGCATCTATAAATAAGGTCATACAGCCAATCCTGAAGTATGAAGTTTGATTCGGGCCCAAATAAGTGTCTGCATGATCTAACCTGCATTATATTCAAAGTGATCAGGAATCATCGTGAGCAAAGACCTCTGACCCCTCACTTGAGTCCTCACTCTTATTTGTCACATGCTCTTAAGAATATCACTTCATTGGACATGCTTGTAGCTCTGACACGGGCAGGACAAAGGCAATATATATAACCTCAACATCTGTACCCCTGTAATATTCTGAAATAAAGAAAAAAGTATCAGTGAGGAGGAATGACATCTACCCTACTTTGTAGAATTTCATTTTCTAAGATGTGTTTCAAAGAAACACTATCAGAGGATGAACTATCAAAAAGGGATTTTATGGTCATTTGAATTTGGGAAATTCTGCATACTCTTAAGAGATTCAAAATGCATGACAATATTTAAACATTTTTATTTCAGAAAAACAATTTGCTATTTAACTGGCTTCCTAATTTTTTTTTTGATTTGAGAATCATTTTATCTTTTTCTCTCCCACTATCTATTCCACAGAACGTGTTTAGAGAAATATTGTAGAGTATTTTGAAAGCATGGTGAATAAAGATATGTGGAAAGTATTTTGATATTTGATCATAATTTTCAAAGCACAGGTTGTTAAAAAAAACCTCTACTTATCGTACTTTTAAGAGTGTCTTGTTGTCCCAAGACCAGCCCACAGATTCCCCAACATTAGACTTTCTCCTAGAAACATACACATTTTAATGTCATAATGTCACCATCCTATTTGCTCAACTGCTTTTGACACCAATTAAACAGCCGATTTAACACAAGAAGAGAATTTTGGTTGCAAAATCATCAGATTTTAAGATGGTGAAAGCATCACTCTTTTGAGCATTTCTCTCCATATTTCCCTCTCACTCTCCCTCCTCTTCTGTCTCCCACACTTTCTCCATCTTCCCTTCCCCTCCCACTTCCCTTCCCCCTTTCCCTTCACTAGCTCTGATGACCCAACACAGTCTTTTGGTCCAGGCCAACCAAGTTTTACTGGGTCTTTACTTTTGAAAACTATCCTAAGCTAATACTGGGATCAAAATGAGGTGTGACCTGCATTTAAAAGTCTTATTTTCTGGTAGAGACAAGGTACAGGGAACAATTTAGTACAGCTAAGAGTGACTCATGGAATAATGGGATTCTCTGTAAGGTACAGGAAGTAGCCCAGAGGATGGAGTGGTTAGCCTTGCTGGGGAAGGAGGCAAGGGAAGTGTTCCTTGAATACTTCACACAGTGGGAGACTTCTGAGCAAGCTGGCATTTCCTGGGCAGTCAAGGACACCCAGGTGGTTCCAGTAGAGAGGGCAGATTGTAAAACTCCACTGAGGCAATAAAAGAGCAAAGCGTATATTGGGATATGCAAATCATCCAACTAAGTAGTAGAAAAGCTGGCCAGAACCTTACAGTACCACTGCAATTTGGCACTGGGGCAGTTCTAGCATTTTGAAGCCTTGAAAACTGCTCAACTTTTTACACAGAAGCTCAAAATTTACTCTGAATCTTCTCCAGCTGAGACAAAGGCAGAGAGCTTCCACTGGACACCATTTGAAAGCCACTGCTGTAGAACATTGGCATATTTATGCTTTCTAGTAGGTACTGAATACATTTTTATTGCTGGCATGAAAAGATGAAAGTTTACCAACACTAGGGAAAAGAAAAGGGGCAAATGGAAACTCTTTTTTTATTGGATACTATTTTAGAGGAAAGGCCAGAGTCCACCTTTATATTCAGTAACACATGTTAGCAGCTTTCAAGACAAGGAAGTGCTGATGTACATTAAATGTTCCTTCTGCCATTAAACATGCTGGAACATATTTTAAAAACAGTTTGGGCTAAAATTATACTCTTCTATTCCTTTGAGGCCTTTTAGTGATAGACAAGTCCAAAGTATGTTTATTTGCATGGTAGCAGAATGATCTTTTGATTACCAAGTGCTTTTTGCTTGCATGAAAGCTATAATAAACCACTGCTGGGTACATAGGGGTGGGTGTGTTCCTTTGAAATCAAAGATGGGGAAGGTTTGGGTGAAAGGAAATTTCTTACAAACATTATAAAGATTGGGTTGACTTCCACCTCCCTGAGTAGCCATGGCTCTGAATTTAACATGAAAGCATTAGAGAGAAAAAGCTTTGGGTTATTTTTGTTGGTATCCCTGGGTCGGTATCTCTAAGTGGACAGCTCCATCCTCACTTGGGTGTCTTCCATCAACCTCCACCTGGTGAGAAGAATATTTAAGTCTTTAGCTCTCTCATGGCAATGCAATGCCACAGACAAACACAGAAGAGTATTCTGACCTGGCTTTAGCAGTCTGTTATCCAAATCTTGGCTCTTTTCTCCCATAGACACAGAAATGCCAAGCCAAGGCTTTGGTATGTATTATTTGTTTTGTTCATAAATTACTTTTTCTTTTTTTTTTTT